>CM032772.1:2580804-2682443 GCA_019155195.1 Avicennia marina
CGATTAGCACCAAGTTTTGATACGCGTTGAACACATGTACTTTAATCGAGGCCCAAAGCATATCATATCAAGTGATGAATCGGGATTAGCCATATGACATGACAAAAAAGTTTGCTCAAATCTATTAGCTCGAGCTTCTGTCCACCAAAGGGCTTCGATGGCCATGTAACTACTCATGGTAGGTACGGCCTGATATCTAATGTTGCCCGATAGGCAACTTGCAATTGTCGGTTAGAACACTTTTCCTATCGATGCTGGCTGTAAATTCCTCCCATCTTTCGTACCCATTTATTCAATCTCTCATCTTGAATTCATTGCCGAAAACCGCCAACTCCCTCCATACCACAATCAGCCATGTTTGCCAGCTTCTCCTAAGCTGAAACATGAGTTGTTTGAAGCTCGGCGCCACGTGGGCTCCATCCTTCAGCTTGAGAAACTGGTAGTCTTATCATATTTGGGAAATATTCACTTTCATTGCCAACGTTTGATTCATATTCTGAAATCGATAAGAAGGGCGGGGCCGGGGGTGGGGAGGGGGAGAGAGAGAGAGAGAGAGAGAAAGAAAAAGAAAAAACAGTAGAATGGATTGATTGATGGTAATAGAGACTATGGATGGATACACTTCAACATCTTGCAGAACCAATAGTTGAAAATTTGTGAGTGGGAGTGGGGTGCTGATATATTCTTGATCACCAAATTGCAAATTATCTTGTAAATAGTTGTAAGAAGGATTCGGAGTGATTCCAAACAGTTTTTGATTGGGTTGAATTTAAGATTCTTATCTGCATCCCTCAAAGAAAAATTTAAAAGACAGAATATGGAGAAAAACCAATAATTTATTGCTTTGGATTCAAATTCGACCCAACTAGAAATCAAGTATTCAAAATAATTAAGTCTTTTTTTTTTGGGAGCCAGTAATAGTATGTGTAAGAGAAAAGAGCAATACGGGGGCAATCGTTGTCAAAAAAACAAAGAAAAAAAAAAGAAAGAAAAGAAAAGAAAAAACCAGCCTACGTAATTTTATGGAAACAACTTTTACATAATTACTGAGTAATAATTTGAGAAATAGTCACATTTACCACATATATCTAAGCAAATAGGCTCCACAAAATTTGGAAATCGTACTACGAAGAGGAAAAGAAAAGGAACCCTCAATATGTTTTGTCTTATTACATAAAAAACTACAGCACAAATTTTCAATTGTAAATGATTTTTCATTTAATATATACACGCAAGCAAAAAATTTTCTTTAATTAATACAAATGATAATAGAGTGTTATGTGTATGCTAAGTACATACATGTATATCTCCCATAAAATCTTCTATCCTCTATATAGTATGTAATTGACATATGTATTATTCCTTTACACTTAACAATTACATAAATACATGACTTCGATATATTGCTACAAAAATAAAGATAGAGAGAAAAAATAGGACCGAAGATTTTGCTTGTGAAAATCATCCGTCACTTTCTTTTTTCTCTCTCTTTGCTCTGAGTAATATGCAATTGTCATGTGTATAATTGATTTGCATGTGACAAATGTATAAACACATAACTACTATGGAGATGGAAAACTAGAGACAAAAAAGAAAGAGAAAAAATTGGATAGAAAATTAGGTACTCATGAAATGTCCTATGCCTTTGTTCCTATCAATATATGGTCGTTGCATGTTTAATTTCTTCACACGTGATAGCACCGTAAATTCATGTGCATTAGTTGACAATAAAGAAAGGAGAAAAATTGATCCCCATATATCTGTTGTTATGTGAACCCTTAATGCAACACATTAAATTAGAAAATACAGGGAAAAAAAAAATAAAAGAAACATGGAAAGCATGAAAGAAACCATTCTCGTCTTCCACCCATTTGCACCTACGCTATTACTCTTTGCCTTGATCATCTTTGCAAAGACTTGTCGGTGGCAAGTAGCCCCACAACCGGCGATGCCTTTGAATCTTGGTGGTTGGTGTGCAAAGCTTGTGGGGCGTGCTCAACACGCTTCGAAAGAAAAAGGAGTGACAACAATATGAACTTACTACAAAACTATTGCAAAGATAATTTCAATACCTTAAGATATAAATAAAAAGGGGAATTCAAGAAAAATTTCCTAGGCATATGATCATTCTCCTGAAGGTGTCATTTGTCTCCCTTAGGGGCAAATTATCTCTAGAATACAGTGTTTTTAGCTCATTTAAACTTAGTTTCTATAAGAAAGGGATGCAAAAAACTTAATTTCTATAAGAAAGGGATGCAAAAAGTTGTTCTAGCAAACTCAAGACACTTGGATTATATAGTCACTTGGATTATATTGCCTTGAGAGTCTTCAAGTGTCTTTTTATCTTTTGTAATATATTTGTATGATCAACACTTAAATATACTTTAATTTGAGAGTTGTGAGTTATATAAAATGAAAAGCCCAGTAGTTATGGAATCAAAATTTATGACACTAGAGTCATGTTTTGGAAGTTATATAAATGAAGAGTCACAAGTTATAATTTATGGAATTTAAAGCTCATAACACGATAGTTATGTCTTAGAAGTTTAGCATATGAAAAGCCATGTTGCAACCCAAAAGCCTTCTAAATTAAAGAGCCACAATTTCGAAATTTTATAATGGTTTGCAAGAGTTTCTAGTGCAAGAATTGTTTCCTCACTGTATGACCATTTAATGGCTACATCACAGTCATACTACAAACTAATTTTCAATATTCTTCCACTCAATTTGTAGTATGAAAACTGAAATAACACTAATGATATCATGCATAGAGAAAAGTTACTTTCATTTTAAACTTTTCTTTACTGTAAATAATTTACAAGGGTCTAATTAGATCAAGGTGGCTAAATTGCTTAAGTCATGACTTGTAGTTAGACTAGAGTTACTACACACATTAACTTATCAACTTATATTCATTATTTGCATTTCATGTTTGGTACTATTACTAGCCATGTGCTCATCCTAATGCATACTCATGTACAAAAGATTACCCCCAAACTTTTGTCAGAAATAGCACCACTTTGATGATCCTATAGGTAAACTATATTTCTTACTTTATTAAATAAAGCACCTACAAAAATGTTTACTAAGAGAATACTTCTCATTCTATTCAATTAAGAGTAACAATATGTACTGCTACTAGGAATGGTATACAAATATTTTAGTGCTCACAATCACTTATTAGCTACCTATTTTTACCCTTGAAACATTACAATCTAGAGGCATTACTAGAAGAAGGTTGGGTTACCGTTGCTAGTGATTCTTGACAAAGAATTTTAATCCCATCCTAACATCTTTGAGTGCACCAAGTGCTTCACAAGAGATTTAGTCAATGGATCCACTAAATTATTAAAAGTTCTTATGCATTGTTTGTACCACTATTATTAATATACTATTAAGGATATAAGACAATATTCAATTTTACAATGTAAAATTACACAATTAACCTTAATCTTTAATATATATTACTCCCACTTTACTCTCTTAGTTTTGATTTATTTTATTCATTTTTCAAATTTTTATTTATTCCATTTTTCTATACTATATATTAGGGCTATGTTTTTTAGTTTTTAGTTGTAAAATTTTACTATAATACTCTTATTTTGATTTTTAAAATGTTTTTTTTCTCTTTCTACCTTCTCTTTTTATAAAATTCTATAATTGCTCAAGTATTGCGGGTCCCACAATTATTAGTGCCATAATATTATGGAAATAAATTTTTTGTTATACAATGTGAAATTGAATAATCAACTTTATTTTAAATTCTTTTATTTTTTATATTGAAACTCCTCATATGCAACACTCATTCTTGACCCCCCTAGGATGATATTGGCCTTCGATGGGGGATGCATGTGTGAGTCGGATGGGGAAACCTCCCCGAATACTAGCCAAGGACACAGGCCCTCTATCTTAACTTACTCGAGATAAGGGTGTTGCGAGTCTTGAGTCTTGACTTAATTAAGTGAGACGGCACGTAAGAACCCTTGGTCATAAGGCGGCATGAAGTCACAAGGAGTGGTTAATTGACTGTTATGGTTTGAAGTTACCTATTACCTTTATTATGTTAGTGGGAATGGCCTTAGATATGTTAGTGGGAATGGCCTTAGATGTTAGATGTGCAAAGGCAGGGGTAATTGTTGGGACAGTTGTTTATAAGGGGGCTAGGTTAGCCATATTAGGTAGGTGATATTTAATTATACACAAATCTTTTGTGCTTCTCTCAATCATTAGAAATAATATATTTCTTTCTCTCTGTGGATGTAAGCTTATTTGGCCAAAGCAAGTAAATCTTGTTTTCTTTTATTTATCCCTTATTTTTTTTGTAATTTAAAAAGTACTTAAATTTTTAAATCACACAATTGGTGCCGTTTGTGGAAAATGACATTCAATCACACCATAATTTCCTTTTGAGCTGGAAAATGGACAATAACAGTCAACAGTTGATAGTTGTGCCTACATTAGCTATTGCCATTGATCAATTATGGGCCATGATTAGTAATATTTTCCAAGTTACCTTGAATGGTAACAATCCTCTCCAGCGTGTCAAAGGAGAGTCTCTTAGAATGGTTCCTCCACATGAACGTTTGAGAGACCAGGAGGAAAAATGTAGGGGTCTTTGTCCCAATAACAACTCCAAGAACCAGGTTTGTTTAAGGCTAAATCATAGGTGAGGAAATGAGCTTGAAAATAGAGTACACAAGAATAGTTCCTATAAGTCACTACCTTTTAGTGACGAAGTCCTAGATAAGCCGTTACTTGATAATTCAAAGTAAGTCACTGTCCATGAGTTCAATGGTGCCTTAGATCCCATGGATCACCTTTCTAAATTCAAGCACCAGGCTTTTTTTTATCAATACTATGACAATGTTAAGTACCCTATTTTTCTTACAACCCTAGGAGGCACTACACAGAAGTAGTTTAGCCATCTTCCATCTTGAGTAATTTGAAACTTTGAAGATGTTGCTTCTCTATTCATGCACTAATTTCACTTCTCAGTTCATGCACAAATTTCTCTAGTAGCTAATGGTATGAGTGAAAGTTGTGGCCATTATTAAATGTCTAGCAAGGAGAGGTGGAATTTGTTAAGGGGGTATGTGAAGAGGTTCGCTTGGTGTGCCATCCATGAAGTTCTTACTAATGCCTTCATAAAAGGGTCACATGATGAGGAATTCTTTGGGTCATTGGCAAAAAAGTTGGAAAGAAATTTTAGTGAATTTTTAGCACATGCTAGACGTATATTAATATAGAGAAAGCTTGGAGGGAATATGCAGAAGATAGATCCAAGCCAAGGCCTAGTAAAAGAGCTTGACAAGGTAATCTGGGAATGAGTTCTAGTTAGACTACAAACAAATGACAAAGTAAAGACTTATCGATATGTAAGCTAAAAGTGCTAAGGGAACAAATACTTAATGTTTATTTGGATGCCAATATATTTCATTTCCCTTTCCTTTCTTTTAAGCCTCCTAGAATTCCTATGGAGGAGCATTTCTGTTGCTTGCACAATGTGCATTGCCACACCATAGATGAGTGTGCCAAACTGAAAAGGTAGATAGATGCTCTCCTCAAGAAAAGACACTTTCAAGAATTTACTTGGGATCAATCTTGAAATGTGCATATCCGTAAGGTTAAAAACCTTGGGAATCTTGCTAGCCAAAATTAGCAACAAAAAGGGTTTATTCATTTGATAATGGGTAGTTTGGGAGGAGGTGCTTCAAATCATGCAAGGGAGTGATATATGTATGAAGTATGTATGATGATAAGAGGAGGATGATATAGGTGGGACATAAATAGAAGCTGACAATTACACTTAGAGACAAGGGCCTAGAGGGGGTCTCCACCCCACACCAAGATGCTTTAGTAGTTATAGCTACTGTGGCTAATTATGTTGCTGCCGTTTTCTAGTGGATAGTAGAGGTTTCGTGGTTGCCGTATCATTTAACACTTTTTAGGGAATGGGATTAACCAAACAAGACCTGAGATCAGTGACCAATTTGTTGATTGAATTTGTAGGTGAATCGGTCATTCCCAAGGGAAAAATTAACTTCCCTATTACCTTGGGAAAAAGTATGCTGCCCTCCACCGGTCGTTGGCCATGAGGATGGGAATTGTGTTGTCAAAGGAAATATGAGATAAATTAATAAGTTCTTTGAGAAGAAATGTGGAGATATTTGCTTTCTCAATGGAAGATTTGAAAGGTTTGATCCAATGGTAGTAGAGCAAACGTTGAATATGGATCTAAGTTGCATGTTAACTATGTAGAAATTGATAAAATTCAATTCTAAAAGAGATGGAGATAATGACAAAAAAAAGTTGCTAAGTTATTAGAAGCAGGGAATAGTGAAGCGATCTAATTCTTAGAATGGTTCACTGTGTGGTTATTGTGTCAAAGATAGAAGGGAAGTGAAAAATGTATGTTGACTTTTTGGAATTTGAACAAGGCTTATTCTAAGGATTGTTATCATCTCCCGAGGATAGACTTGCTTGTTGATGATGTGGCTCAGATGGAATTACTCGCTATAATAGATGTTTTTCAGGGTTATTAGCAGATCCTCCTCACAAGTGAGGGTAGGCCTAAGGTATGTTTTGTCACTTTGTTTGGCACATTTTCCATACACTGTCATGCCTTTTGAACTTAAATGGGAGCTACCTATCAATGAATGGTAGATAGAATATTTCAACCTCAACTTGGAAAGAATATGAAGATTTATATTGATAATATGCTAGTTAAGTCTCTAAAGGGAGATGATCATGTGCGTGACCTATGTGAAACCTTTGAGGCTTTGAAGCAATATGGCCTCAAGCTAAACCACACAAAGTGTATATTTGGAATACAAGGTGGAAAGTTTTTAGGTTTTATGGTCATGTGGAGAAGGATATAAGTCAATCCAAAAAAAATCAAAGTCAATTTATAATGTAAATCAGGTTTAGAAGTAGACAAGGTGACTAGTGGCTCTTAGCTATTTCATCTCTAGACTATCTAATAAAAGCCTTTCTTCAAAATCTTAAGAAGTAATGGATTTTTGGTAGACCAAAGATTTTGAAAAGGCATTCATTGAATTGAAGTAATTTTTAGGCAACCTACCTTGGTTAATGAAACCACACATGGGAGAGAAGCTATTGGTTTACTTGGTAGTGTTGGATGTAGTAGTGAGTTCAATCCTTGTAAAGGAGCAGGAAAAGTAATAGTATCCCTTCTATTATGTTAGCAAGGTACTGTAAAGAGCTGAGCTTAAATACTTTGAGGTTGAGTAATTGACATTGACATTGGTATCTATAGCTTAGAGGCTTTGACTCTACTTCTTCGCCCACCCCATGGGTTTTTAACGAATCATCCGCTTACATAGATGCTTAGAAGGGTAGAATCCCTAGGAAGATTACTTAGGTAGGTTGTTGAGTTTAGTGAATACGATATTTTTTACTCTCTTAGACCAATGATTAAAGCTTAGCTACTACTAGATTTTCTAGTGTAAATGATTTGTGCACATAATGAGCCTAGTTGGACTATATATGTTGATGGTTTGTCTTCCCAAGCAGGAAATGGAGTGAAGTCGTGCTATTCTTCCCCAAAGGAGGTGTAATGGACCATGTGTTTTGTCTCTTAAAAAATGCCCTAAACAATGAAGTAAAATATGAAGCCCTCTTTTTTTTGGGGTTTGAAAGCAGTATAAACTTTGGGAATGAGACAAGTTGTTGCTTGTATCAATTCCCAACTCGTAGCCAAACAATTCCATGGAGACTACAAGGTGAGAGAGTTACAATTCTAGTTATATCTAAAAAAAATTATGGAATTGGTCAATTAAATAAAAGATTTCTATTTGGAGCAAATTGAGAGGGTAATTGATTCCCAGGCAAGATTAGCTATTACCTTGTTATGGGATGACCATGGGCAAATTACTATTCTTCGACATCTTAATACTTCTGGAGAAAACCTAGTCTTGGTGATTAATGAGAATGATGGGACAGGACTAACCCTGTGTTGTCTAAGAGTGGAATTGGTAGACAGAAAAACTTGGATACATGCTTCCAGGTTTTTACTAATCAATGACATTTTATACAAGAAGGGGTTCTTGAAATCTCTTTTGAATTGTTTAGGTAAGGAAGAGGCTACTCAAGTTCTCAAAGAAATGCATGAGGAAAGTATTAAGGACAGATGGGAGGTGGGGGCATAAGCTTGGAAGATTTTGAGAGTAGGATAATTTTGGTTTGGTATGAAGGGCGATTCCTTAGCTTAGGCAAGGTAATGTTCTTGATGTCAGGTGCACGGTAACGTAACTTGGGTCCCCTTCAAAGATCTACAATTGTTAAGTGTATCGGTCCCTTTTACTTGATACGGAATTGACATCATTAGCCCTCTCCCTTCGAGAAATTGGTCAACAGAAGTTTGTGATTGTTGTAGTTGAATATTTTAGTAAGTAGGTTAAGGCTGAACTTTTAGCTAGAATCATGGAAGTATCGATCATTGGCTTCCTTTCGAAAAAACATAGCATGATGTTTTGGAGTCTTCATGGAAATGATATTTGACAAAACAAGACAATTTTAAGTACGAAAATCTAAGAATGGTATCAGTAGTTGAGAATATTCCAACTATTTACCTTAGTCTCTCATCTACAAATGAATAGGCAGGTTGAGGTAACCCGTTGGGTTATAACCAAGGGGCTTAAAACTAGGGTGGATAAAGTAGATGGGACTTAGGTGGATGTTATCCCAAAGGTACTTTGGTTGTGCTAAACCACCCCCACAAAATGATTGATAATTCTTTGTTCTCTCTTGTATATAGATAGATGCAGTAATTTTTACTTAAGTTGACAAAATCTCTCGTAGTTTAGTCTAGTAAGAATTAGAAGAGAGAGCGTGGGAATTTAAACCTCATTGAAGAAAAAAGGGAGTTAGCCTCACTTCGAAACATCAAATATAGATGGATGGTAGCTATGCAACACAATCAAAAAGTTTAACCTAAGTCATTCAAGAAATGGGAACTAGTGCTCAGATGTGTAGAGCTTACCTTGAAATTGGGAAAATTGAAACCCACTTAAGAAAGTCCCTACATCATGGAAAAAGCTCTCCATAGAAGAGCTTATATGCTAAAAATCTAGAATGACGAGTCTTTGAATTTCCTTAGAACATTTAAAGTTTGAAAAAAAATATTATGTGCAAATGACATCAATGAAATATTTATTCCATTAAATTGTTATTATTGTTGGTAAGACTTGCTAAGGCATAAGTTCTTAGTAATCCAAAAAGCTAAAGCTACAAAACTTATTAAGCATAAGCTCCCGATAACTTGAAAAGCTAAAGTCATGAAACTTATTGAAGCTTATAAACTAAGAGGCTAAAGCTACGTAATTTATTAAGGTATTAGCTCTCAATAAGTTGAGTTATTGAGAGGTTAAAGCCATGAAACATACCGAGGCATAAGCTTTCGATTACAAAAGAGGCTAAAGCCACAAAACATACTAAGGCACAAGCGCTTCGGAACCCTAGAGTCTAAAACTATACAGCTATTAGTTGTCATTACCAGATCCACTTTAGCTTGAGAAAGCATGGCCTCGAAATCCCAAGCTTCCTCCATTACAAAGGTCTCCCTTAGTTTTTTGATTGCAGATAGATCTTGAGTAACAAGGGCCAAATTAGTGGCATTAGTAGGTGTAAGATTGGGTGTCTCTTCTTCCTCTTCCTTTTCCTCCTTGAGCCTATATGAAGGGATGGCTTCATACCTCACCTTTATGATCATGTTAGGGGGAACAATTATTAGGGTCAATAAAGCTTCCCGCATAAATTTAACTCAGTGAAAGTAGTAGGAGGTGCCTTGGTCTATAACTCTTTATAGAAATCCTCAGATCTCCTAAATTCTTACACCTTCTTTTCATTGCATCAGTCTGATATAATGTACCATGAGCTAAGCTGAGAAAGTCTTGCACCGCTACCTCTATTGCTTTCTCCCTATCTTTATGAACTTTGTACTCAGGGGATTGAGTGGCTTCATCAACCTATCTTTTCCAATAATGGCTTCTTTTCCTAATATTCAATTTTTACAAACTAAGGCCTTCATCCTTTTGAGAGGCTTCAAGGTTATTAGAGAGATCTTTAACCTTGGCCTCGAGCCTGGATGCTTCCTTCTTTAAAAGAAGCTGAGCTTAGTTCTCCATAACCATGAGAGACATTTCCAAACAACACTACATCTTACCACTGGTGACAGAGGCCTAAGAACAAAATCGTGTTAAAGAAAATATACCTTAGCTATAAAGCCAAGCTAAGAGAAAAATGTTTGTCGTGGAATGGTAGTGGGTTAAGTGATGCAATAGCTCATATAAATCAACATGCAACTGCCTATCTCAAGCTAGAGTCACATTATGCATGAAGTCCTAAGCAATTCCAGGGTTCATGGTTAAAGAAGACCTAGGAAAAAGAGGGCCAAAAGGGTGGATGCTATTGCTTAGGGGCTATTGTAGAACCCTGGCTTGGCTTTTTTCTCTTTATCTGCCGAAACTTCTTCTTAATGGTCCTCTATATGATATTTAACATGATCAATTGCTCTTCGAACAAAAAATAGAAAGGGGTCAATATTAGTCTACATAGCGACTCGAAATGTGAAAGAGTTGTAACACTGCCTATAGAATGGGACAATTCTTCTCTTTTATCGGACAACCTGAAATAGAAGAGAACATAAGGAAATTCCTATGTCTATTTGATGGTTGTCTAATAGTTCTATATTATCCCTTATTTCCTAGAGATAACTCTCCTTTCGGTATTTAGAGGTCAATGGCTACTCGTCTAGCCACTTTATTAGGAAGCTCTAGTGGCGACCAACATGCTTAATGTGAAGAACTCCTTTTCCACCTCTTTTTTAAGGAAGTCCCTTTTGGAATGATGACTTCTCTTTAGAGTAAAATAAAAAATAACTTTCTCTAAGGAATGAATAGCACACGTAAAGAAAAACAAATCCGCCCCTAAGCTCTATCTCTTGTTGGTAGAGAATGACAAAGCAACTAGGGTTTTGAATGGGTTAAGTGCAAGTTGTGAAAGGCAGATACCATATCATCTTGTCATAGATGCAATAAGACTAGACAAAGGAAACTGTTAGGCACATACTCTGTTGTATATGAAATAGGTTGATTTAGATGGTCTTCAAGGCTAGGAAAATTAATGGAATAATCTTTAGGGATGGCAAAATGCTCTCAAACTACAGGGATGGATAGACGTCGCTTATTGGAAACCTTGAGGTAAAAGGGTGGAAAGTGGTAGCCTTTTATAGAAAAGAAACGAGAAACATCATGTAACTAACCTAATGGGATGAAAGGGAAAATGCAAAGAGAATCCTTAACTTTTGGAGAAGCAGACGGGGTTGTAAGCACAAGAATGCTATTAACGTTTGAAAATGGGTTTCCTTAGACAATAAAAAAGTTCTTACAGAAATAAAGAATGAATCCCAACCATCTAATTGTATAAATTGTGCCAGATCATACCCTTTTATCAAAAGAGTGAAAGAATGCCTAGCCAAGGTCAAAGCTCACTTTAAAATGACGAATAAGTAGCACGGTAATCAGGTAATCAGGTAATCAGTACAAATAACTTCCTTGAGTTCAAAGTAGTTAGTTTAGGAAAGGTAATTGAGGCACCAGAATATAAGTGTGTACCACAGGTATTTCACATTGTTATTAAAATTTATAATGAGGTTTAATTATTAGTGTTGTCAAGAATACGGGAACTTGGGACACTTGGGAATGATACCAAATCATCTAGATACGTAGTATTTGAAGCACACAATCAAGTCCTCAAATAAAAATATCATAATTAACAATCAAAATAGACATTTGCCAATCATTCAAGGTACACCACATTTGCTTATGAAGATGAGCCAAAGAGAAAAATGGATAGCGGAAAAGGATGGGGAACATGAAGTAATAAGTCATGTGGTGTCCGTAGAAGGTCAATTCTCTCGAAGTTGGGGTGTGCCTTACCCCAAGTTCTTTTCTATTAAATGTCAAAAAGTTTAGTGTTCCAATTAATTAAATGGTCCTCATGCAGTTGATCTAGAGCTTCGTAGAACCCTTGGTAGAACCTATGTGTATTTCTCATAGTTTCCTTTACCATAAAACCCACGGACATGCGGTACTCTCATAATAGCCTCTCTCACAATGAATCTAGGACCTCCCTCCCTCGGATGGAGTTTTGCAAACAGTTAGGAGGGAAAAGGGGGATCTTAGATAAGCACTTGAGCTCCCTTCTCCTAAGTTACTCAACCATTGCACCTTGGCAACTAGTTCGTCATTGTTATGATGAAACTCCATCATTATAGCGTCTACCCTTTGGTAGTAGGTGCTCGACTTTTGCAATTGATGACAGACATGTACGACCTACTTTTGAAGAAATTCTATTTCATATGTTAGGCTCATGAAGTTTAAAATCATAATTTTCCTTCATGAGTTGGATATTTTCCACTTCCCATTCCTAAAACTTGTCTAAAGTTTTCTTTATATGTTCAACGTGTTGAGCAAAGGATTTTGTTGAGATTTTGAGGGTAGAAGGGTTATGATTAGAAGAAGGTTGGTTTTCTATCACACTCGAATTAAAATAATAGAAAACATAAAGAAAAATGAAATAGAAGGTAAAGCAGTTAACAATGTGGGGTGAAAATGTATTGATAAGGTTGCCTATTTATTGAAGGCATAGTGAAGACTTTTCAACTACCAAAATTCTTGGAAAGAGGGAATGGAAGATCCCACTAATTTCAACTAGTAGTCACTGAAAAGGCTATTTTATAGGCTTAGATATCTATAAACCCTTTAGTGTTATCCACACTAAACTAAAGGGGGTACAATATACCTCAGGTGTGATGTTTCATTCCTAATGTCCTTAGGATGACACTTGGCCTACAATGGAAAGCCTTCTGAGCGTTAACCTAGGATATTGGTACTTGATCCTAAGTCACTTGAGAAAGGGGTTTTGCGATTCTTGAGTCCTAGTGCGATTGAGTTGGAAGACACTCTAGAACCTTGGTTATGAGGCAGCATGGTGTTACATGGGGCAATTACCTGACCGTTATGACTTGCAGTTACCTTTGTTATGTTAGTTGGAAAATGGCCTTCTAAGTCATACATGGCAAGAAGATGGTAATAGTTGGGTCATTGCATCTATTATGACTTGCAGTTACCTTTGTTATGTTAGTTGGAAAATGGCCTTCTAAGTCATACATGGCAAGAAGATGGTAATAGTTGGGTCATTGCATCTATTATGACTTGCAGTTACCTTTGTTATGTTAGTTATATATGGGCTTCTAAGTTATACATCACAACAAGATGGTAATAGTTGGGTCATTGCATCTATATATGAGGAGGCTTGGTTAGCCATATAAGGTAGAAGATATTCAATTGTACACACATCTTGTACTTCTCTCTATCATCTAAAATAATGTAAGTCTCTATCTCTTGGTGGACATATATTTATTTGTCCAAAGTACGTAAATCTTGTTGTCTTTTATTTATCTCTTATTTCTTGTATGATTTAAAAATTGCTTAAAATTTTCGATCATGACATATATCCTTTTAGTTCTCTCTTTTCATTGAACTTATTATTTTTCTCATATTTATTTTCTTAAATTTTCTTAGTTTTCAATTTTTTAATCATTCTTATTTTCTTATTTTAAATTTTCATTATACTTTTAATTTAATTCATTGATTTTTTATTTTAAATATGGTTACTTTATAATTTATAAATAAATTTACTTACACATAAAAGTGTAACTTTTACTAATCTTAAATTAATATTTTAATTTTGGACAAACTATGTAATTTTTTGAAATTATGTTTGGAGGAAAAAAAATATAAATCAAGTCCGATCACAAGTTTGGAAGCTTTCTTTTAACTTCAAAACATTCTCTCAAACTTTACACTACTAAACATACTATTCAAAAAAATTTTTATTCAAATTCGAATTCAAATTTTCTCTTTCTCATTTATATAACTAACTAATTATTTTTAATTATTACACTTATTTACAATCAAATCAACACCTATATATATATATATATATCACACATATACTTATATTATTTTTATTTATATCCTAAAATATAACCATTCCCCCTATATACTATTACATTATCTAATCATTATTATATATTTTATTCATATATTCAAATAAATCATACTATTCATCATATCAAAACTTTACTTCTAAATAAATTATTTAACAAAACACAATTCCTACTAAATATCATATGCAACAAAAATCCCTCTCCCAAACATAGGCTCTCTCTCTTTTTTCCCTAACAAAACAGGTGTAAATCCTATCAATTTTCAATTTGAGAAAATTTTTTAATCAATATCCCAAAAATCAAGTAGTCAAATTGAAATTTACATAAAACTTAAATCCATACATAACAATTGTGATGGCTGGACTTTTCTTCTACTAAATTTTTGCAACAATAATGTTTTTAATAAGAGTGATTGTTGTCATGAAAATGATGATGATTATTAACATTAAATTGGTCTTGCATGGCAAAAAGAAAGTAAGGTTGGATTGGGGAGTAGTCAAACTCCACTATAAGTGCATGGAGGATTTGAGGGGCTGATTTTGGAGTGAGTTTTGGTTGATGGAGAGAATTGGGTTGGTTAAATCATTTCTTCTAGGTTTGAGAGGTTTTGGTGCTGATTGTGGGGCGAACTTTATGGTTGATTGGAAGAGTTTTGGCAAATCCAAGACCAACTTAAATTATTCTTAATTATAAAAAGAAACAAAGGACCTAAGAAAAGCTATAAAAATTTTCATTCCCTCACTCCAAACACTAATGGCTAGCAGTAAAAGAAGAAAGGAAGAGAAGTGACTCTTGCAACTCACCATTGAGGTAAACCTTTTAGACCAAAACTCTCCATTTCAATTTGGATTATTTAGGAAAAAAAAAAAAAAACTAGGATTTTGAATCATAGGTGCTATCACTTAGATTTTTCCATGCACATATGTTAATTTCTTATGAATATATAAGTAGAAATTCAGGGGTACATGTATACAAGTAGAGTAGAAAAGTGATGTGGATTTTGTATATTCAAACAGTGCATAATTGTGTTCATTATTATTTTGTAAAGCCTCACTAATCATAGGTATAAGCATGAATAACAATGCATTCGTGCATAATATGACCATATATGTGGATTTAGACAAATTACCAGGAAAACACACTTATATGGAATTTTCAAACATCTAGGATGATTTAGATGGATCTCCATTGATCTAGGCTATGCGATTTGCAATAATAAAGATAGGGGCCTTTGGATTAACCTTTGAACCCATGAGATTGATCCTAGTTGATCCAAAAATCGAGCGATCGACTGAGATCGATCATAAATGGGTGATCATAATCATTGAAGGCCCCGGATCGATCACTCTCGTGTGACATGATCGATCCTAACGATCTGTGCAAGTGTGATTGACAGTGATCTATTGCTAGACCATTGGATCATAATTTTAGAACCACCACAGGATGATCGTCGTGTTGGTTGATTGATCAAGAAACTTATCGAGAAAATCCTTAATCGATCTCAAATCTACCCAGATCGATCCATCAGTGTCAGAATCGACCATAAACTTGCATTTCATGATCTTTTCAACTGATTGTGTTTTCATCCACCTTACACTTACGAGTATCCTCCTTAGACAAACTTAAACCATCGTTCACACAAATCAAGATTAGAAAACCTAATAATTAGGTGGAAACCACCAAGATTATATGAGAGTCAACACAATTCGTGTGGGAATAACCACTGTTATAATTTGAGGAATTAGGTTGCATTTAAGGTAAAGATAGGATGTAAAATTTATTAAATTGGGGATGAAATGAGAATTACTGTTGTTGAATAGGAACTCAAAAACCTATCCTATGAGCAACGAAATTAGAGAAGCTAACACCAAGTAAGTCTATTATTGTGTGAATTTTTACAATTGTTTTGTTGAAATTTTATTGTACTATATCCATAAATTTTTTATTGTGATTTCAAGATGGTTTTCTTCATCATTTACAAAAATTTCTACAATTATATCGAATGAGACTTGCGGTAATTTCAAGGACTCAGACTTCTTTGAAAATTTTAGGTGTGAGTATATATATGCATTTCTATTTTCCATCAAAATTCTAAATGAATGATTTGAATTAGACAGGTTTATGTTAAATTGCTTATGCCTCGATTATGAAAACTAGTGTAGATGAGTGAGTTCTAACCTTTAAGAGGGTATAAAAGTGGTCTAATAACTCTCTCAATTGGAGTTATATATTGAGCGACATGACGCTCTTAATCAAGGTTATAAATTGAGCCATGTAACCTTGTCAATCTGGATTATAAATTGAGCTATGTGACCTTCTTAATTAGGGTTATAGATTGAGTCACATGCCCCTTTCAATTAAGGTTATAAATTAAGCCATGTGACTCTCTTAATCGGAGTTATAGATTGAGCCTAGTAACCCTCTCAGTCTGGTTTACAGATTAAGCGAAGTGACCCACTTAATTAGGGTTATAGGTTGAGCGAAGTGGCCCTTTCAATTGGAACTATAGATTAAGCTATGTAACACTCCTTAGTCAGGTTACAGACTAAGGCCTAGATTAGAAAAATGAAACATGAAATGCCAGAAACCCATTAGCAGGCTAATAAAAATATGAAATTGAATGATTTTGATGTTTATACTATTTTTCCTACTATTGTTTCAAAAATGATTTTAGAAATATTTGATATGAAGAAATGATTTCCTACGTTTACATCTCAATGGTTGAGTCATAGGAGAGATAGTTGAGTTATAAGAGAGATTTGACAAGAGCAAAGCTAAGAACGAAATCTTGAGAGAGAAGCTAGCCGACTAAAGGAAGGCACTCGGCGAGCTTAATAGAAAGCATGTAGAGGTACAAATTGAGCGTAGGAAACTCCAAAAGAAGTACTTGGACATGAAACTAGAGTATGAATATAGTCTAGTCGCTTTGGAAAAGACATGAGATGTGCTAATGCAACAAGTGAAGGCGCTATTCACCAAAATTGACAATCTATGTGAGATGATTCACGTAATGGTGCCAGAGCTAGAAGGTGCCAGAGCTAGAGGAGGACCCCAAGGAGGAACTAAACGGAGATTTGGAATAATGCCCAAAGGGAGAAGTTCAAGTATTAGATGTGGAGTGAAGTTTTAAGGATAAGGTAAGGAGAAGAGAGAGAGTTAGAATGAGTAAGTTTTATAACTTGTTGATAATCTTAGGATGTTGAATAACATGTTTGTTTATGGTGAGATAGTGTTTGAATAATAATAATAATAATTTGCCTTTCGCAATAACTATTTCTTTTAATTGTTTCCTGCACATGAAGTAACCATAAGATTATCAATAATTGTTTATTTCTAAAAGTTAAGCAACATTGAATCTGTAGGAAATGGCCGAAAGATTATGACGTACCACATGAAACCTCCATAATGCCACACCCTTGAACAACGATAATGAGCAACCATTCAACCATCCTCCACCTTCGCCCTCTATGCGACCTCAACCACAACTAACCTTTAGCCAAACAGGGTTAAGACAGAATGTTTTAATTGCGCTAGTTATTGTGGCAACTCAAATAGTTGAGACCCAACAATATGGCCTAGCTTGAATTCCAGCCTAATCTAAAATCGAGACTAAGGCCTATTATGAGGCTTAGAGGAGAGCCCATGGGCCTATATTTGACGAGTCACGTGACCCAAAAGAGGTACAAAAATGGATGAAAGAAATGGAGGATAATTTCAAATTGATGGAGGTTCGAGTTGAAGTGTGACCAAAGGTAGTGGTGCACTTTCTTGTGGGAGAAAAGGGGCTTTAGTGGGGAGGGGCTACTCTCGCATTGCTAGACAAGGGCCAATTACATGGGATAGGTTATGGGAAGTGTTCCTCAACCATTTCTTTCCCAATGCCATTAGATGGTAGAAGATAGTAGAGTTTGATAATTTGACACATGGCACGACTAAGACTGGCAGAATACTAAGCTAAGTTCTATGCTTTGGTGAAGTATTCTTTGACAATGATGGCCAATCCTACATTGAAAGTGCACAAGTTTACTAGGGATTTGAAGAGCTGCCTACAAACTACCTTGGCTCTATATGAAGCTATGACTTTTAATGAATTGTTAGGAGGTGCCATCTAGGTAGATATGAAGATCAACTAGAGAGAAGTTGAAAATAGTCTGAAATGGCCTAGGTTGGCCTCTAGCTTATGGGCAAAATAGTAAGGACACCAAGCTATGCCATTTGTGAATAAAAGGCTAAATTGATCTGCCATTGGCAAGGCTTTACCAGAATGTACCCTATGCAATCGTAGTCATGAGGGAATATGTG
Source organism: Avicennia marina (assembly GCA_019155195.1). Classification (NCBI taxonomy): domain Eukaryota; kingdom Viridiplantae; phylum Streptophyta; class Magnoliopsida; order Lamiales; family Acanthaceae; genus Avicennia; species Avicennia marina. The sequence goes on from CM032772.1 coordinate 2,599,139, forward strand.
CCATATGTTGATCGAAGCCTGTTTTAAGTGTAAACAATAGGGCCATAAGGCCTTGAAATGCTCAAACAGTGCCTCAAGGCCCACTTTTGACAACAATAACAACAAGAAGCTCAACTAAGTGACATTCAAACAAAAGAGGAATACTAGGGTGTTTACTATGACTTAGGTGAAGTCGGACAATGTTGAGAACGTTGTGGTATGGTACATCACTATTAATAACTTAGTAGCTAGAGGTGTGCATTCGACTTTACCAAATCGAATCGAATCGAATTTTCGATATACTTAAATTTTGGTATGCCAAAATTATATATCGAATACCGAACTGAAATTTTTAGTTTGGTTTGGTAATTTATCGAATTTTTTATATTAAATATTTTTATTTTAATATTTTATTATGTTAGTTTAGTTTTTTTGAAAAAACAAGTATATCTATTATAATAAAATATTTTTTGTTTAAAAATTATAAGGTAATAGTATAAATTTTTAAAAAATTAAATATAAAAATTACAATATTAAATCAAAAATATAAAATAATTTAAGAAAAAATAAGTAAAAATATGATAAATATTAAATATTAAATATTAAAAAATAAAAATAAAAATCGATATTCAATTCAGTACGGTTTATCGAACCTAAATATCAAAATCGAATTGAAAATAAAAATTTGAAAAATTGTCATACTGAATACCATTGAAATTTTGGTTCAATATTCGACACATATTGAAATTTCAGTTTCGGTTTTGATTTGATTTGATTGGTTTACTAAATTATGAACACCCCTACAATAGTATGTGCTTTATTTGACTATGCTATTACGCACTTATTTATTATCTCCTAGAGAATTTTTAAGCATCTAGAAGTAAGCCAGTGACTTTAGAGTGGCCACCCTTAAAGTTGAAGTACTAGTAGCTAACTAGATGTATAGTTACTGTGCTATAAATCTTAATCGGGATATGACTTAACATGTGCGAGTTTGATGTAATTTTAGGATGGACTAGCTGGTAAGAGTTTTTCCCTTGTGGATTGTAGGAATACGGCGACAAACCTCTATCTATCTAAAAGCAATGGGTTGTCCTTTCGTGGGAATGAGAAGGGTCAAACCAGTATGGTTAGCTTGCTACTCTTTGCAGCCTAAGTTGAGAGGCCAATTAGAAAGGGGTGTGAGGCTTACGTCATGCGTAATTGACATGCGTGAATGGGGGCTGAGGGTGGAAGATATTTCAATTGTTAGCAAATTTCCAGACGAATTCTTAGATATCCTACCAAGGTCACCCCTACATAGAGAAATAGAGTTCAAAATCAATTTGATACTGGGAGTGATACCTATCTTGAAGGCGCTATATAGGATGGCCTAATGAAGTTGGAGTTGAAGGTGTGGTTGCAAGAACTCTTGGATAAGAAATGAATTTAGCCTAATGTATCACCGTAGGGAGCCACTATATTGTTTGTAAAGAAATGATGCGAGTTTGATGTTGTGTATAGGCTATAGGGAGCTCAACAAGATTATGGTCAAGAACAGGTATCCATTATGATAGATGACGTATATAACCAACTTAATAAGGCTAAGGTATTCTCTAAGATCAACTAGAGATCGGAGTATCACCAACTCAAAATCAAGGCTGAGTACATCCTCAAGACTACATTTTGGATAAGGTATGCACATTATGAGTTCAAAAGCCCCATCATATTTGAAGGAGTGTCGATGGACCCTAAAAAAATTAGGGCGATTTATAGTGACTAAGGCCCCCAAATGTAATGGAGGTAAAATGTTTATTGGAACTTGTGGGTTACTACCAAAAGTTTGTTAAATGGTTTGTTAAGATAGCCATATCCTTTACCAAACTTACTTGAAAACGGAGAAAATTTGAGTGGAGCCTAGAATGTGAGGGTTTCAAAAAATTAAAGAAGTAACTAACCTTAGCGCCTGTACTAGCCTTACCTAAAGGGGATGACATATTTACAATATATAGTGACATAAGCTAGAACGGTCTGGGATGAGTCTAAAAGTAAAACAGTAGGGTAATAGCCTACGCCTTAAGATAATTGAAGTCGGACAAGCTCAATTACCCTATGTATGAACTAGTGACAGTAGTGTTTACCCTAAAAATTTGGGGACACTACATCTATGGGGAGAGATATGGGGTGTATACAGACCACAAAATAATCAAGTACATCTTCACTCAAAAGGAGCTGAATATGATACAGAGGCAGTGGTTGTAATTAATTAAAGACTATGACCTAATCATTAATTGCCACCTAGGTAAAGTGAACCGTGTAACGAATACCCTAAGCCGAAAGGGGACTGGCTGCGTGGCAGTTATGTTAGTAAGGCAACTAAAGTCTTGATTTTTGCAACTTGCAAAGTCAATTGAGTTGACACTCACCGCCTTGAACACTAAACCTCAAATCGTGAGAAGGTTCAAAGGTCTTAAAACTTGGATCTTGAACTAAAGGCGCTTAAGGATAAAGCTAGAGAAGCACAAATATAGGAGTTCTAAATAGGAGATAACGAACTCTTATATATGAGAAACAAGTTGTGTGTCTCAAAAGTCATAGAGATAAGGAATAAGATTATGCAAGAGGCACATCAGTCCAAGTACTCAGTTCATCAGGAAAGTATGAAGATGTATAAAGATCTGAAGAGAAATTTCTAGTGGGTTGGAATGAAAAAAAGATGTGGCCAGCTTCCCTTGAAGATGTATAACATGCTAAAAGATTAAAGCCGAGCACCCAAAGATCGAGAGAATACCTTCAACCATTAGAATACATGAATGGAAATAGAAGTGCATCACCATGGATTTTGTGGTGAGACTATCTCAAAGCCTACATAGTAATGATACAATAGAGGTGGTGGTCGATAGATTGACCAATATGACTCACTTTTTTCCGTTTCAATCAACTTACACCCTAGATAAACTAGCTAAGGTGTACATTGATAATATAATTAGACTGCATGGCACTCCAGCCAGTATAGTGTTGGACTCAAATCCTCAGTTCTTGTTGTGGTTTTAGGGTAACTTCTAAAAGGCTATGGAAACAAAGGTAGAATTGATTATAGCCTATTATCCCCAAACTGACGGGCAATCTAAAAGGATGATATAGACCCTTGAAGATATGCTAAGAGCATGCGTTCTAGTTTGTAAGGGAAGCTAGAGTGAGTATCTATCTCTCATCAAATTCTCTTACAATAACAACAACCACAGTAGCATAAGGATGGCTTCTTATGAGGTACTATATGGACGGAAGTGTTGCTCATTAATATGTTGGAATTAAGTAGGATAAAGGAGGATTATGAGATTAGAGTTGGTCTAATTAACAATGGAGAAGGTGAAGTTGATACAAAGAAAGCTCAAAGAAGGCCAAGACTAGTAGAAAAGTTGGGCAAACCTAAAGATGAGGCCTGTATAGTTTTAGTCAAGAGATATGGTGTATCTCAAAGCATCCCCAACTCAAGGAGTGATGTAGTTTGGTAGAGCCAAAAAGCTAAGTTTGCACTTTGTTATACCCTTTGAGATATTGTAAAAGGTGGGTAAAGTGGCGTATCACCTACTACTACCTTTAAAACTATCCAAAGTGCACAACATCTTCCATATGTCTTAGCTTAGGAAATATATGCCAAACCTAAATCATGTGTTGGAGTCCAAGCTTTTGGCTATAAAGGAGGACCGAGCTATGAAGAGTTCCTTGTAAGGATAATAGATTGGAAGGAGCAAGCACTAAGAACTAGGACCATACCCTATGTAAAGATCTGATGGTCAAATCACATTGAGCTCAAAGCCATGTGGGAGTTGGAAAGGGGATATGCAAAATCACAACCTCGAAATATTTTCTGAGTAGGGTACTTTAAGTTTCAAAGATGAAACTTATTGTAAGGAGGGTGGATGTGATGGCTAGATTTTCATTTCACAAATTTTTGGCAACAATAATGTTTGCAATAAGAGTGATTGTGGTGATGACAATGATGATTATAATTAAAATTAAATTGATTTTGCGTGGCAAAAAGAAAGTAGGTTGGATTGGGGATTGGACAAATCCCACTAGAAGTCTTGGAGGATTTGTGGGGGTTGATTTTAGGGTGAGTTATGGACTAATGGGAGGGAATTGGGTTGGTCAATGCACTTTGTCAAGGTTTGCGAGGTTTTGGTGCTGATTGTGGGGTGAATGTTGTGGTTGATTGGAGGAGTTTTGGCAAGTTCATGGCCAACTTAAATTAGTCCTAATGACATAATGAATCAAAGGACACAAGAAAAGTTGTAGAAAATTTCATTCTCTTACTCCAAATGCCATTGGCCAACTACAAAAGAATAAGGGAAGAGAAGAACGACTTTCAATTCACTATTGAAGTAAACATTGTACACTGAAACTCCTTATTTCAATTCAAATTATGTAGAAAAAAGCTAGGAGTTGGAATTGTAGGTGCAATCACTTAGATTTTTCCATGCACGTGGGCTAATTTCTCATGAATATACAAGTAGAAATTTTAGGGTTTATGCATACATGTAGAAAAGTGATGTGGATTTTGTATATTCAAACCATGCATAATTATGTTCATTAACATTTTATCAAGCTTTGTTAATCATAGGTGTAAACATGATTAACAATATATTCGTGCATAATATGACTATAAATGTGGATTTGGATCAAAAAATTGCCAAGAAAACACACATATTTGGAATTTTTAGATGTCTCGGATAATTGGGATAAATTTTGGATTAATCTTTGTCAATCTAGGTTATGTGACCAACAGGGATCGATTGTAGGAGGCCACGATCATAAAAACAATGGCCTTCAAATTGACCTTCCAACTAATGAGATTGATCCCAATTGATCTAGAAGTCATGTGATCAACTAAGATCAATCACAAATGGGCGATTGTAATCACAAAAGGCCCCGGATTAACCACTCTCACACGGTGTGATCAATTCCAATCAATCTGTGCAAGAACAATCAACAGTGATCTATCGCAAGGCCATTGGATCATAATTCTAGAATCTCCATAGGATGATTGTCGTGTTGGTAGATTGATCCAGAACGCCCTTGATCAATCTCGAACCTATCTAGATCAATCTGTCAGCTTCAGAATTGATCTTGAACCTGCTTTTAGTGATCTTTTCAACTGTTTGGTGTTTTTATCCATCTTGCACTCATAAGTATCCACCTTGGATAAATGAAAACTGTCATTCACACATGTTGAGAATAGAAAACCCAACAATTAGGTAGAAACTACTAAGATTATACGAGAATCTACACAATCTACATAGGAATAACCACCCTCACAATTTAAAGAATTAGGTTGCACTTAAGAAAATGATAGGATGTGAAATTCATTAAATTGGAGATTAAATGAGAATTACTTTTGTTGAATAAGAACTTAAGAACCCATAATTGGTGAGCAATTGAATCAAAGAAGCTGACATTAAGGAAGTGAGTTATTATGCAAATTTTTATAATTGTTTTTGTGAAATTTTATTGTACTATACCAGTAAATTTCTCAATACAATTTCAAGATGATTTTTTTCATTATATACGAAAATTACAACTATTATATCAAATGAGACTTGTTATAATTACGAGAACTCATACTTCTTTGAAAATATTGGATGTGAGTGTATATATGCATATCTGTTTTCCATTGAAATTCTAGATGAATGATTTGCATTAGACAAGTTCATATTATATTGCTCATGCCTTGATAATGAATACTAGTATAGAGGAACGAATTCTAACCTTTGAGCGAGTATAAAAGCTTCCAAGTGATCCTCTCAATCGGAGATATAGATCAAGTCACATGATTCTCTCCATTAGGTTATAAATTGAGTTATATGACCTTTTCAAATAGAGTTATAAATTGAGTCACATGACCCTCTCAATTAGAGTTTAAATTGAGCCAAGTATTTTTTCTTAGTCGAGATTATAAATTGAAACACTGATCAGTGGAATAAAGCACAAAATGTCTAGGACCCATGAGCAAGGTCATGAAAAATATGAAATTGAACAACTTATGATGTTTATACTAATACTCCTACTACTATTTCAAAAATCATTTTAGAACTATTTGGCATAAAGAAATGATTTGCTATGCTCATATTCCATAAGATAGGTAAATCTACTTATTGAGCGATTAAACACTCACAAAATTTTGAAATTTTTTTGTAGATAATGCAAATGAGATCAGGGACATATGGGGATGCTAAAGCGATGGAAAATAAAAAGAGAGTTTTTTATATATTATTAACGTTGATGATTAATAAGTATATTTGAGAATATCAAATTGTGAATTCTGCAGCAACTTTGTAATGATAATGCTGTATTTGGTATGAAGAAAATTACTTTGGTATAGATATTCTAATAATGAGTTTTGGTATTCTTTGAGACACTCGTATTGAAGGTACTACTATATTGTGTTCGAATTGGTGGCAAGACAACCATACTAGGAAATTACATAACATTTTGTAACAAATTAAATTTATTAATTATAATTAAATATGAAATTATTATATTTTAAGAATTTTAAAAATAAAATATTATTTAAGAATTATATTAAAAATAAAGTAAAATGAGAAAAAAGTTAATTGAAAAGGAAGAATAATAAAAGTGAAAAAACATAAGATGAAAAAAAGAAGGAAAAAAAGGGAGAGAATTACGTTATCTATTATTCTATACTATTTAATTAAGGTGGACATTTAATAATTACCTTTTGTTGCCACATGTTGTTTTTCTAAAATACTCTCATTCTAATTTATTTAGCTTTTATGTTCTTTATTTGTCTTTTTCTTCCCAACATAATTTTATTGTTTCTCATAATTTCTCTCTTCCACCTATTTGTATTTTTCTTTTATGTCTATTTTTAATTTTATGAATTTATCATTTTTGAATGAACTTATTTTTATTATTAAAAATATGATAATATTATATTATATAATTTGTACATAATTTTACATATATGTATTTAGTGTGCTACAGTTTTAATCTATATTATATTATTAAGCCTAATTGATTGTTCATTGTAAATTTATAACATTAGATTCAATTAGTCAATTATATCATTACTTTTATTTAACAAGACCAAATATGTTCAAGTATAATTACTAATATATCATTACTTTTTTGTATAATATATCTATACGAGCTTGTATTACTATGAAGCTAAGATATTTTAGTTATATATTATAAAATTATAAAACAACCCTTAATTATTCTTTATTTTTCTACAATTTTATTTTATTTTATTATATTTATTTATTTTTCTATCTTATATTCCTTCTTTTCAACTTCTTTATGCCTTCCTTTTTTATTTGAAATATTATTTATATTTTTTTTATTTTAATAATTTTATTATTTAATGTATAGGCTATACGTGTTTTCAATTTTTTCACCACAAAACACTGTTATGATAATAATTATTTGTAAAATTTATTTCTATCTTTTTAAATTTGATGCAAGTCTCCAGAAAACCACACAAATAAACAGACGGGGAAGAACAGAAACTAACCTTGCCATAAGAATTTCTTAATTTATCAATTAATTTTTACATGCAAAAGAACAGCACACATTCCCAGTAATTTAAGAAAGCCGTTACAATTAGTAAAATTCAGACACGCTTGTTTCGAAATTTATCATTCTTTTAAAGATTTTATAAATTAAAAATAAATTTTTTTTTTTATATTTTATAATTAATTAATATTTTTTTATGATTATAATATTTTATTTACAATCAAATTAATTTATTTATATAATATTTTTATAAATTTGTATACTATCATATTATTTAATTATTATTATATAGTAAATATATATATAAAATAATTTTTCACTCACTCAAATTTTATAAAATAAACATAATTTTTATCCGAGTCAAATATCCAAATTTTCCTATGGGAAACAAGCGTAGCCATTACAACTATCATCTCATCAGCCTCGCCTCTGCTTCTTAGTTAAGGAAACCTCACATTGAATTGTCCGTATAATCGAACTTCCGACGCGGCCACCATTTTTTTTTTTTTTTTATAATTTCCTGTTGATATCCTCGAATGCCCCTTTATTATTTCATCGCAAAATTCTTGTTTCCGTATTGAATTGGGAATACACGTTTTATTCCTCACTATTTTATGTTTTAAGCGGAAAAATCTATATCTAGAAGGATGGGGCAGCAACAAACTAAAGATGAATTGTTGTACCAGCAGGTGAATTATGGAAACGTTGAAGGCATCAAAACCCTTAGAAATCAAGGGGCGGGCCTTGAGGTATCCCGTCAAAGATTATTGACTGTGTCTCCGTGTTTTATGCACATCAATGTGTCTATGTACATGAATTTATATGTGGCGAAATCTGTATTTATGCCCTACAATTGTTTTTTTAAAGTTTCTGTTCTAAGGATTTCTTAGTTTTTATTGGATGTCCTCAATTTTATGGAATTATATGGTGAAATGCGATTCTTTGTTTCTCTATGACTCGCTGAACTGGGTGTGATTAGTATAAGGGATAGATTCTTGTTTGGTTTATTTAAAATTTGGCTGCTCTTATACACAATATAATTAGATAGTGATTACTGGCGGAGTCTAGCTTCTGTTTGGCTTGTTTGTGGGAATTTTTTATTATTTATTTATGTATTTATTTCCTTTTATTTATTTATTTTTTACTTTATTTGTGGGGTTGGGAGGTAGTTTGGGGGGGGGGGGGGGCGTGGGGAGGTTGTCCTCACAGTTGACTCTTCTTACTAACACAGGAGCTTTTAATTAGATAGTATAAAGCTGAAGCTGTCTGTTTAACACCATATTTCTGATCTGGGATATCTGTTATACATGCTCAAATGATTTTGTGGCTGCAGTGGATTGACAAAGAAGGCAAGACTGCATTAATTGTAGCTTGCATGAATCCAGAGCTTTACAATGTAGCAAAGACTTTGATCGAATTGGGTGCAAATGTCAATGCTTACCGTCCAGGTAAGTGTCTCTCTGATTCATCTGCATTATCTGCACAAGATGTTCACTTGCAATTCATCTCAATTTTGTTTCCTTTTACACTTGATTCTTCCCAGAGTTATGAAGCATCAAGTAAAAGGACTTTTATAAATTAAACTGATGGATAATAAAAATAGGAATGCAATGCATGAATGTAAAATTGTCCTGATACATTGACTTATTATACTTCTCTAGTATGTGTATGATTGTTACTTATTTGTGCTTGGGCATAGAATTTCTTTGTTTACTAAATCTGTAGGCTAGGGATATGAGTTACGGCACTTTGAATCCTATTTCACTTTGTATGCCCTTTTACATTTAGTTTTCTTGGTTAACTTTTACAAATGCTGAGTTAAGTTGGTACCAAATTTGTGGACATGGTTTATCCACATTTTTGGTCAGCCTGAATATCCATGCTTAGTATGTTCTTTTTGCAGTCCTTCCCATCTGATGCTCATAACATGAATTCTAACTAATAGTCTTGGCATATTCCTTCTTCTGTGCTTTTGTCTGTCTTCCTAAATTTCTTCTTCCTTTGAAGGTCGCCATGCAGGGACTCCTCTACATCATGCTGCAAAAAGAGGGCTTGAACAGACTGTGAAATTGCTTCTCTCACATGGAGGTATGGCATGGATTACTGTGATATAGGATGATTTTGAGCAAAGTGGTGCATGCATTTATTTTCTATATTTTTTTTGGTTTCTTGCTTATGAAAAACTTCAGCAAATGCACTAGTAGTGAATGATGATTGTCAAACCGCACTTGATGTTGCCAGAGCCAAAGGGTATAGCAATGTTGTCCGAGCAATTGAGGTATTGTTGCCCCAGGGTTAATTATCTTTGAAATAATGGTTGAATTTGACTGTTCTGTATCTATCAATTATGGCTGTTATCTCTTTCTGTTGCGCTGCTCAGGGGCATGTGTGCTTATTTTCTGGTTGGCTCCGAGAACTCTATGGACCAGGATTTCTGGAAGTCCTTGCCCCTCAATTACTTTCCAGAAAAGTGTAGGTGTAATACCAATATTAGTGTTGGAATTGTTTGCTCTTGATGGCCCTTGGTATCGATTGCTTAGTTCTCATTTCATGTGATCTTTATTGCATAGTTTTGAAAGTCAGCATCCTCATATGAAATACTGTTTAATTAGATCAATACGTAGGAACCACAAATTTCCATTCTGGCCTGCTTAACTTGTTTCTTTCTCCTAGTTGCTCTAATGTATATACTTTTTGCATGTTCTTGTTCTCATTCTCCCTCTGTTACATCAGTTGCATATCTAACATTTTACATATATACAGGTGGGTGGTTATCTTGCCTTGTGGTTCCCGCAACCTTAGAAAACCTTTAAAGTTGGAGCTTGCTGTATATGCTGGTGTTCAGGTACCTTGTTATTTCCATCATGTTTTAATCTTAAATGACTGAAAGCATTTATCTTCCCAATTTTGTCATTTTTGAGTATTTTTAGTTCATTACCTGTAGATTTGTCTTCTCAGTTATGAATACCTTCATTATGTATAGAAAATCTTTCATGTCTTGATGATGGTGCATTGTATTTACTTCAACGAATGTGATGCATTCCTTATGTTGAATTTTAACCTTGTTGATCAGGATGCTCAGCCGCGCGTGGTTGTTCCACTGTGGAAAGCCAATCTCGAAGAACCAAATTTTAACCTGTCTGATCCAGCAGCAGTCATTTCTGATTTTTCTAAAAGTATGTTTTTAACTTCATTGTGAGTGTTACCATTCATTCCATATACGAGGTAGGCTATGTTATTCTATCTTTATAAGTAGTCGCAAGATGCTGGAGGAAAGGTGAGCCATTAAGTCTCCAAACAGACAGAGTAGTAGGACATTTGATCTGTCTAAGCAATTCACTATATTAATGGGCTTCATGGGAAAAGATGAGCCATTAAGTCCCAAGCCACACAATTCTCCTTTTTAAGTTATATTTGATTTGTTATTGACAATCTGGTGCTTCTTTGACATGCATTGAACTACTTTGCTTGTTGCTTATACACAAGCCAGATTAGAAACTATTGTGTGTTTGTGTGCATTTGTTTTTATATTTTTTATTTTTCTAAGTAGACAGATGAGCACAAAAGTTGTAATGGTACTTGACTTAGTTGTTTTCCATGTGCTGATATGCTTTGTTGAACACGACACATTTTTGGTTTCCTGGCATTGCAGGCACACGAATTAAACTTGCACCTACACAGGAAAGTGAAAAACACCAATTGCAGAGGTTTTGTGATGCCTGTAAAGGAATTCCTCAGGTCTGAAATACACTGTAATTCAGCTTTCATAGTAACATGTTTTAAGTCATCAAAAGTAATGCTCAAAACTTGCTAAATGCTATAACTTAAGCATGTTTTTATCTTATTGTTATTTTGTTCATTTATTTTTTAATGAATGGGTTGGGTTGGATTAAGCACAAACAAAGTTCTCATTGTTAGCTTCTTTGAAACCTTATGTTTTTCCAAATTTACTTGTTTCATTCAATCAGCAAGGATATCTTGAGAAAGACATGGGATAAGGATCCTGCACTGCAATTTAATCCTTAAAAAGAATGGATTGATGTGCATTTATGCATCTGAAAGTGCAGTTTTTTCTTTTCTCCTGTGGATCATTTTGAGTTGCATTCATATCACACCTCTGTTCTTAAAAGGTTCAGAACTTGTTGATTTGAAATTCAGGTGATGCATCCATTTTTTCCTTTAAACAACCAAGTGCCCACAGCCCCAGCAGCTCCACTGAACTCAGAAGATGAGGAACTTGCAATGGCAATTAATGCATCCCTTGAATCTGCACCTGAAAAACCACCACATACGGATACATACATAGGATCTGGAGTAGATGCGTCCACAAGTACTGCAAACTCTATGAATAGCTCCAGCATTCAAGAAAGCTCCATTACAGGAACAACATCCACTAGCCAAGAGGCAAGTGGGTGCTCGTGTGAGATTCAGGAGGCTGGTTCAACCAGCAGCCCAGTTCAGGACTTGGAAAGCTGCAAAAGCTTTCCTTCTGCTGTCCAGACAACTATAGAGAACCCACCCCAGGACTCTATTCCATCAGCTCCTCCTGTTGCACATGCAGTCACAGATGATGGACCAGTTGTGTATCCATCAATTGACACGAGTCCTGTTAATTTTTCTTCATTGGATTTGGATCCCATATCCAGTAGAGCTAATGAAAAGCAAGAGGAGAATGCTATTTCATCTTGTACCATATGCCTGGATGCTGCGCTTGAGGGGGCTTGCATCCCCTGTGGCCATATGGCTGGTTGCATGTCATGTCTAAATGAGATTAAGTCGAAGAAATGGGGTTGCCCTGTGTGCCGTAGCAAGATTGATCAGGTGGTACGGATATATGCTGTTTAGTAGCAGGGGATGCAGAGAAGTTTCTGGTGAAAGACAAGTTGTTACTGGTGAGTTCCATCGTTCTGGTCCCATAAGTTCTGTGATTTTCTGACCGTAGGGAAGTGAAAATGGAATTAGAAAAAAATAAAAAATAAAAGACGATTCCTGGCCTTTTTTCTTTCTTTTTCTGCTGGTACGAGGGCATTAGCAAATACAGTCCTTTTCCCAAAAATCAGTAGCTTGTCCAATGCAAAGTTTTCTTGTTTTACTCTGTCCTGGCCAATGCTTTTTATAGTACATTTATATCGTGATAGAAGTTACATATCATAATGCATATAGTAGAAAAAGGCCCTTAAATGTCCTCAATCGGAAGGGGGGACTTACTATTGACGGGGTGATCAGAACTCTTCTTTCTTGACCTTTTTTAACTTCTAAATTCCCCAAATACTACTATCGAGGCTAATCGGTCGTCTCTCGGCAGGTTGTAAAAGTCAGTTCCCAGACCAAATGAGCAACTGCAGCAGAGGCAGAGTATCCTTCTACTGAACAGGAGAAAAGGGTCTCAACGGATCTTGTGAAGTAAACTTGTGTATTATTCTGTCAATCTGCATTTCTGGACTCATTCGTTATGTAAAATTTCTGAAGGGACAATGGGGTGTAACCTGTTGAAGAACCTGTCTTTGGTGTCGTGAAAAATTTGATGTAAAAAATAAACCAGATTTGGATTAAACGATTCAGTGTCAAGTATTATCGTCCCTTGTGTTACTTAACCGCCGTACGTATGTGCAACTCTGTTGTCGGGTCGTCTGAAATCTTTCCGAAGCACCATTCATGTTAAGACTATTTGTTAGAATAAATTTATATTTTCTTTGCATTTTTTTGTTGGATATATTATTTTATTCAATTAAATAATTTTTTATTCGTACGAATGAAAGTTGACTGACATACTGTAATTAGTTTTATGGTTAATCTGTTAAGACTTTTAGTAACAACACTTCAAACCTATGTGTTTAGAAAATGGATATATTCAAGTAGTCAGATCTGTAACTTTTTCTTACTTATAAATAACTTAAATGTAGTGGTATGATAATATGACAAGATGATAATGCTGCAGTTGTAACTGAATTAGCTGCTCGAATTGTAGAAAAGCATACAATAGTTGTAAGGGATCATAATTATAGTTTCATTTTAATACACATTTTTAGTTTTTAGTTTAAGTAACGCTTGGGTGTATAATCTGACATCAAAATCAGGTTAGGTTTAGAGGGTACTAGGATGAGATGTTTTGACTAAATTATAAATTTTTTACAAGTGTTTAATAATTTTTTTTGATAAAAAGTTTATAAACCTTTCAAATAAAATGATTAAAATTTATAAGTTATTTAAAAAATAAATTAATTATTTTTAATTTATTTTTAAATATTTTATAAAATATTTTATTTTATATATTAAAAATAACAAAAATATTTTTAAATTACATTTCATTAATAATATTTAAATTATTTTTATTATTATTGCATAAAAATTATAATCAACAATAATTACAAAATTTTTAAAAAATCTTATAAGATAATTTTATTAACATTTTTTAACTTATTTTTAAAATAAAACCTATGAACTTATAAGCTCTAAAAACAACTTATGCTATATGACATTATAAACTCTTAAAAATAAGATTAACCAAATATCCTCTTGAAATGCACTTTCAAAGTCGAATATTTAAAATTAAATCCAAATGCATGTTACTTTTCATAAAATTAATTATTCAAAATTAATATGATCAATTATTCAATCATAAGGCAAAACCAAACCTATGAAATTAATATTTACTAACTTTAAGAATGGGCTAAAAAAGCTAATATGTAAATTTCGAACAAGTATGTTGTCATGTATAAACCACAAAACACATTAGCATATGTTATTACAGTATCATGAGAATATTGGATGAATAAAGATTACATTTAGGGGATTGTTAAGACATTTAAAGGGGGATTAATCTCCATCCCATCGAGCAAGCAAAAAAACAAACAAATGAAGAGCAAAAAACCTACATCTAGAAATAAAAGAAGATGCACTAGATCTAGAGTTACATTAGCAGTAGCTGTCCTTATCCATATGTAACTATTCAAATTAGAAAAGGAAAACTAGTCATATATATGAAAAAGGGATAGAATGTAACAAAATCATTATCTTTCTTTTTTTCTTCCTCCTTTTTTTCCTCCCCTGTACCTGTCTCTTAACCCTTGAATCTCTTTCTATTAGAGTCTCTTCCACATAACACCACCTCTTTCCATCATTAGACTCTTTTCAGTAGTGTTGTATTTGAAGAAAAGGATTGGCTACATCGCTGCCATAATTTTAATTTAAAGAAACAGGGTAAAAGATCAAGAAAAGAGTTGACAGACGAAAAACCCCAGAGAGAGGAGAGAGAAATGAAGAAAGGAGGAAGAAACCTTCGGCATAGTGCAAAAATTTTCCATTGTAAAGGCTTTAATTCATGTGAATTTACCCATATGCCCTTAAACCCTAGCTAGCAATCAAATATGAGGCTTCCACCATCCAAATTACCTAGATTACCCTCACTTCCAGTTTGTTCCAAGCCTGTGGGCTCATAAAAAGTGTTGAGTTGTGCTTACTAGTCTATCTAATCGTCAATCCACACATATATGGATTGTGCCATTTTATTTTGTCAGTATAGACTAATTGAGTGTTAGATCTAAACATTTATGCAATTCATTTTATCATAACAATTGGTACAGAGCACATTCCTGGCACATAAAGTTGGCAAAACACATGATCTCAACAAATGGCTGAGAAGAAAGTTGAGAAGTAGATCTGGGAATTGAAAACTCGCATGGAGAACAAATTTCAAAGAAATAATAGAAGATTTCCAATCTTAGATCCGGGGGAAGAACAGGGACTTCCCATTCGCAACTACCTACAAAATGGATTAGCTATCAATTGCCTTCTTGTAAATAATTGAAAACTATTTGCAATGATGGCATAAAGTGGTGACAGATCTCCTTTAATAGAGGGGTGAAAGGGGATTTTACCTATCTCTTCACCTCCTTAAATATTACTAAGGACCCTAATTCACCAACCAACACATCACAATGCAACCAACTTTTTTAGGTTGAGCGACCGCATCATCATTTCCAACCCACACTAAGGATTGAAATTACAACATTCAAAGGCTCCAATGCCAAATTTTGGATCAGAAAATGCCAACAATACTTTTAGTATAATAATACCCTGAGGAAGAGAAAACACAAGTGATTGCATTATATTTTGATAAGAAGGTTGACTAGTGGTTCAACAATTTCTTAGCAGGTAAAAACTTAGTTAGGATGAATTATAGAGAGCCATCTTGGCCAAATTTGATAAATAGGATTTAGGCCATGTCATTGGCACTTTTAACAAATTAAGACAAAAGGTAAACGATCCAGCACATATAGAACCTTTCAAGATTTAAAGGACAGCATGATTGAAAATAACCAACACGCCACCTAGTAGCACTTTATTTATAGTTTCATTAGTGAGTTGAATGAGTTCATTAGCCACACTTTCATCAAATTTAGACCTCAAATTGTGAAGGAGACTTATAGCCTGGCAAAGCTTGAAGAGTTGAAAATTGAAGCTCTTAAGAAGCAAAAAATTCCCTTTAAACCTGTGAGCAATGGTAGTAAGGGAATCAATCAGAAAACGCATGCTAAAACACCTACACAAGGAAGAAATGAGTTGAAGAAGCGATAATGCTTTCAATGTGGTGAAAAGTGGAATCTTGATCATAAGTGTAAAGAAAGAACACTGCAACATATTGTAGGTGAAGAAGCTAATCAAAGTGATAAGGAAAAAGAGGTGGAACCTAATAATGAAGAGATTTGTGCTTAAAGAGAAGTTATCCTTAATACAATCAAGGGTAATTCGCCTCCTTATACCCTTTGTGTAAGGGCAAACATCTACAGAAAGCCAACTTTGATTCTGGTAGATTGGCAGTAAACACAGTTTCATAAATCCTTGGGTAGTGGTTGGAACTTCCATTGAACTAGTTCATGCTCATCCCTTGATTGTTATGATAGTGAATTGGAAGCCATATACTCTGGCAACCTAGAATGTAGAAGGTTTAGATGGAGTACGTAAGGGAGAGATTTTGAATTTGATGTCCAACTGCTAAAATTGGGCAATTGTTATAGGATTCTAAGAGTCGACTAGAATAGTAAGTCCAATGACCTTTAGTTTCAATTTTTTGCATTATGGTTTGAATATATAGGAGAACAAGGGAATTAAGTGAGAGAAACTATGATCCTACCTTTCATATCACACACCACAAGCTTGTGGATAGTTTGGTTGAACACCATGAGAATGAGTGGGTGGCTCAATTGACTAACATCCAAATGGAAGCATTAGAATTAGAAATCTCTAAATCAATCAAGCAATTGATTAACATGTGATGTCTTTTTAGAACCCACATGATTACCACCCTAGAGAAGCCATGATCACCGATTTCCACTCAAACTGGATCTCAAACTAGTAAACTTAAGGCCTTATAAGCATTCTCAAGAACAACAAGAAATCGGAAAACCAGTGAAGGAACTACTTCGTCAGGGAGAAATTATGCCAAGGAGAAGCCCATTTGCATCCTTGTACTTCTAGTAAGAAAGGACTAAAGATTGAGAATGTGCATTAATTGTTGAAAGCTCAATAAAGTGACAGTCAAAGACAAATTTCCTATCTTGATCATATAGAATTTTTTGGAAGAACTAAAAGGAATAGCATTACAACCAGGATATCACTAGATCTATATGTTTATTAGAGATGTGCACAAAACAACTTTTAGAACCCATTGTGAGCATTTTGAGCTATTAGTGATGCCGTTTGGACTTACCAACACACCTACTATCTTTCAGAGTCTAATGAATGATGTTCAGTGTATGATTTTTTTGCAAAAATTTATGTTAATCCTCTTTGAAAATATTAATTTACAGTTGTGGTATGGAAGAACATGTGTGGCAGCTAGAACTGGAGTTGTAAAGGCTTATCAAGCATTAACTGTATGTCTAGCTCAAAAAATATGCTTTTGGGTAGCCTAAAATAGATTATCTCGAGCATGTGATTTTGCTCGAGGGAGTTGCCATGGACCCAAAGAATATAGAGGCAAGGGTAAATTCGTGAACCCTACCCTAAGGACCATTTAATCATTGGAGAAGGGGTGTTGTTTAGAACTTAAGAGGGTACTATAGAAGATTCATCAAGGACTAGGAAAAGATTAGTAAAGCAATAACTAATTTGTTGAAAAAGGATGGGTTCTTATGGGACACAAGGGTAGGAGAAGCATTGAAAAACTTAAAGATGCCATGACCTCAACACCAATTTTAGCAATTCCCAATTTGAATAAGGTTTTTGTCTTCTAAAGATATGCCAAAGATATTAGAAATGGAACAGTGTTAATGCACGATTTTCCTAATAGCTTTTATGAGCAAGAAACTATTTAGAAGAAATCAAGGGCTGTCTACCTATGAGAAAGAATTTTTGGCTTTTCTCAAAGCTATGTCCAAATGGGGGCATTACTAAAGCTAAACAGTTTATTATTAAATTAATCATGAGAGTTTTAAATTTTTGCTCACACAAAAGATTACCACACCAATCCAAATGAAGGGCCTAAAAAAATTAGGTAGGCTAGACTGCAAGATCCAATACAGAAAAGGGAATCAAAATAAAGTTTCCAATGTAATGTCCAGATGTGGAGATAGGACACATGAGTTAATGAACGTTATTGTTGTTACTTTAGCATAGATTAATGAAATTAAGGAGAGCTATATTGAAGATTCAAAAACTCAACAACTTATCCAAATTGTCCATATCCTAAACTCTAGTTATTGACTGAGAGAACATTTGAGAGATAGGAGATGAAGTATATTTGATATTGCAGCCTTACAAAAAGATGTCCATGGTAACAAGGTTTTAATTAGAACTAGCATTGAAATATGTTAGACCTTATAAGATTTTGGAAAAGGTAGGAAAAATTGCCCACATACTAAACTTACTAGATGGGTAAAAATACATTCAACACATCATGTATCCCAATTAAAGAGAAAATTAGAAAATTAGAGCAAAACATTTAGTCCACACATAAACTCCCCTATGTACAACAC
Organism: Avicennia marina; assembly: GCA_019155195.1. Classification (NCBI taxonomy): domain Eukaryota; kingdom Viridiplantae; phylum Streptophyta; class Magnoliopsida; order Lamiales; family Acanthaceae; genus Avicennia; species Avicennia marina. The sequence goes on from CM032772.1 coordinate 2,617,609, forward strand.
CAAGGCCACAGTTCTCAACGACAAATGGTGCGGTATGGAGAAAAACTCTTTTAGAGCCATGGCACACAATATAGTACATGGCACACTTAATAATGAAGCATGGCACATAATCCCACAAATTAGTAAAATAAATTTATTTCTATAACATATACCTTTCAAATTTAAAATAACAATAAAAATATCAACTTGTAATTAAAAAGGTAAATAGCATTAATAACAGGTTATAGAATTAGTCTCAAGTACTAGCCATAAGTCAACTTAATAAATTGCAACAACCAAATTTGAAATACATTTCAAGTTTAAAGTATAACTAAGCGATCACTATAAACAAAGAAGAGAAGAATACAAATGCTAATCATCAAACTTGAAATAATCACAATGGGTCTCGACATCATTTGCATCATCTTCATTCCCATTATAGATTTGAATTCAGGTTCGTTCTCCTCATCAGTGTTTGCTTCATCATCTTCAACCATTAATCGTTATGGTTTAGATTTTAATGCAACACCTCTTGAACTTGATGTAGCTTCCATTGTTGCTCGAGATTGAAAACCATATACTTTTCCTTCAACTCCAAAAGCTCTAGCAACTTCATCCTAAGTTATCACCTTCATGCATAAGGGCTTCTCATTAGAATCTAATATCCCTAGCAGCCATTTACTGGATCATCTACTTTTTCAAATTGGTGGGATCCAATTCATGTTGTTTCTCTGAACGACGTCTCAAAGCCCCATGATGCTTGATTACCAAGCCATTTAAGCATTTTTGATCTAATCTAATCCGCTTCTTAAAGTGAAATTGCACATATTAATCTCTAAATTGAAATTTATTATTATTTCATTATAATAATAATTATAGATACTTATAAATTATTCACTTCATTTTTTAAGACTTTCCAATTCCTTTCACAGCCAGATGCATTACAAGTGAGATTGAGAACTCTAATTGTAAAAGTTTGCAAATTTGAAGTGTTATGTCCAAAATTCTTCCACAATTCAGCTTCATAAAACAAGTAAAAACTAGTTAAAATAGTTATTCATCATTATATGAAATAATGAATATATCTAAATTTACATAATAAATATCTAGTGCTCAATTTTCTTTGTGTTCAATTCCAAATTACCTTTCAACATTTCTATAAAAGCAAAGATGTTCATAAATCTTTTTGTGTACGTTTTTTGAAAAGACCTCCTATACATTGATGTAGGCCCCTTGTAATTTCTAGATCATTTTTCATATTGGAATTCATTTAGAAAAATTCTGATTTAAGAAAAGGCCAGCTAAATGTAAATGCCAATAAAGCTCCATCTCCAATCTCTCATCAATAATTTGAAATATGTTCATTGTCACAAAACGGTTAGATTTTTAGGGAAAGGTATTTGGACTTGATTGCCTTGGAATAGTTTGAGTTGAATTAACTTTGAACCCCAAAGGTATTTTCATTAATTTGGGTTATGACTCAAAGGTTTTAAGCCCATATCTGAAGCTCACTTGGTAGAAAGTTCCAAATAGGCTAAAATTGTAATGTAATAACGACTAAGGGATGAAAAGATAATTTGGTAGGCAAGGTTAAAGTTACAATGGGGTATCTAAGAAGAGAGCTTAATAAATATTTTTTAATTGCTTCTAGATTACTTTGCCCTCTTTTATTCTTTTCTCTTCACTATTTACCAAAGCTTTGCCGTTTGATTTTTAGTGATCGAAGAGGTAAACTCGAAATCCCTTTCGATTATTTTATTCCTTATGAACTACTCTTTGTATTGATAGGAATAAATTGTTCTTTTATGGCTCTTTTCTATGTTTATGAGCCATGACTCCTTCTAATGATCCTTTTAGCCTCAAATGTTGATGAGCGGTGGTCCTTATGTAAGAATAGATACTACCACACTTTGAGTGTTATATTTAGTGAGTATAGCACACAATGTTGAAGAAATCTTTGACTGAAGGACTAGAAAGTGCGGGGAAGAGGTGTAGAAAGTAGAGAAAGATGAAGGGAGAATATAAAAAAGATATTATTTCTATACAAGGATTCTACTATTTATCATGCTTAATTTCTCGCCTGTATCACATGTATGGTGCTCAAAGAGTAAATGCCTTTGAGATTTGGTGACACTTCCTTTTCTTAGAATGGTTCAAAAATATTTTTCAACTTCTTTCAACTCCCCCATGCATAATATTGTATTAACCCTTGCTGTAACTGTTTAAGGGCTCCCGTTGTGAGCCACCTATATGTTTATTTCCTTGTTGATATCCTACTTTATTGCTTGATTATCTGTTAATTTTTGTAGATTATTATATGTTGATGATGATGTAGCTGCCTAATAGATTCTATTACCTTCCTATACTTCTCATTTTTGTTGTGAAATAAGGTTATTATTGTTTCCTTCGACTTATCGATAGCTTACATCATGATAGCCCACTTGTATGTCTTCTTCAAAACAAGAGTTTTGAAGATATTTTTGAATGTAAGGTCCATGCAAAGAGTGGTGTGGGAGACTAGAACAAATGCTTGTATTTTGCCTCCAAAAGTCTTCTTATTAATTCAAAAGAAAATAAAAATTCATATATTATAAATTATTACTAATGCAATTAAAATAAATAATAGAATTAGATGTATAGAAATTTTCTTATCCACAACAATATTTACACTTGCACTGTTAGTAACCATTTGCACATCATTTTTTTCACATATCCATTTTAGGTATTTTAACAACCACTCACACATTTTCTCACTTGTGAGAATATTTTGAAGCATCAACGATTTAATAAATTTTCTTCCCTTTTGGCAATTCACTTAAAAAGTAATTATTGTCCTATTCTTCTTATCGATCCCACCAAATGGCATTAACGAACAATCATATTTTGCTACTGCCTCCTCACATCTATTCAAAAAGTCACTCATATGTTCCAACTCCTTTTTCATGCATGCCACCCTCAATTCGTTATAAGTTAGTGGTTTTGTGCTAAAACATACAAGCTTCTAATGTAAGTGTAAAAGTATTGGAATTAACAACGTTCAAATATATTGTATTGTCATATAACCACTGTGTAAATAATTAGACCATATGCTCTCTTTTATTTTTGCAAATTTATCTAATTTTAAGACTTTTCTCTTATTATGTTTTAATACCTCATTAGCATCGCTCATGAAAAACAAGTCAATAGGGTCCATTCGTCCCATTTTTTAATTATGTAGAAGAAGAATCACCAGATAAATGCTTGCCAAGACTTGGGACTTCATCATCCACTCTCTCAAATTCCTTAACCACCAAATCAAAGTGAGGAACACTGCATTAATTTAATTTTTCAACTCTTTTTTTTTTATTAAACTTTTAATCTTATCTTTCATGTGCTCGAGACATTTGGGCACCTTTTTGTATTTCAAAAGTTTCCAACGAGGTGTTGCTTATGTCATGTAATCTATCCTTTCAAAACTTAATTTAAAAAAAAACATATTTGATGTCATTGTTGTTTTTTAGATCAGCTAATGTCATATAATTCCATGTTGGGTCCTTGCAATTTGGATTCGATGCAATAGAAATCGACATTTTGCTACTTTATTCAATAATTCAACAATTACAATTCAAAATTTAAACTGACAAATAATGTCAATTGTCATCAAAAATCAAAATTAAAGAAAAGCTAACTATGACATACTACATGCAACTATATCTATATATATATATATAACTATGTATATTCCAACAAAATTAAAAAAAAACAAAGAATTAGAAACCAGCATGTTAGCAAGCCAATACTCAACCATCAACACACGTGCGCAAGGACATATATTGATTCCAAGTTCCAAAAAAAATGAAAACAAAATTAACATTTGTAGACAACACTCAACACATGATATAGCAACAACTACAAATATGTCAAATAAGTCGCTCTAGTACCCCCACACTCCCCACACCACACAACAAAGAAAAAATAAGCCATTTATTATCCACCAAAACAAATTCAAAGTATAAATACCATCAAAATAGCAAGAAAACAACCAAATTAATGTTATAGCAAAAACACAAAAGAAAGAGGGAAGCAACCAAAATTGATGTTATAGCAAAAAACAAAAGAAAGTGGGAAAACAAGAAGGATATAAAAAAAAAACCAACCACAAAAATTGCTATTGACTTTCAAATTAATGGAGAAGTCATAGGTGAATGGGAGAATTGAAGAAAACCAAAGCCCACATTCTTTATTTGCCTTTGTTTTTATTCTTTTTTTGTTGGCTTAACAAACCTAAAAGCCTATTTTTTAAGAAAAAATGCAAAAAAAAAAAAAAAAAACTCACCTTCACTACCTTCACTTCGGCACATTTGGTGCACCAGAGTGAAGGTGAGCCCTATTACTCAAAAAAGGTGTGGAGGCAACACCACTAGCTCCATGCACCATAGCACACACCATTCTGTGCCTTCCAAAACTATGACCAAGGTAAAACTAAGCTAGCATTGATTCCCTTGCTAGATTAGAAATAGATTAAGTAAAGGAGGGGCACAACCAAAAAACCACAAGTGGTCTAACCTTGACTTGATCGAAACCACTTGAGAGGATTTTGAGATCCTTTGGGAGCATTCTTTGACCGTGAATCCTTGAAGGTAAGGATTGTTTTGTAGGGGAGGTGGTGTCATGCATTAAAAACAAGACACATCAACACATCATTATTATAGCATGGGGTGCAAACGAGTCAAACTCAAGTTGAGTCGGATTAAAAATTTTAAACTCAAGCTCTATTCATATTAAATCAAGTCAAGTTTGAGTTCAAGCTCTCAAGAAAGCTCAATCAAGCTCAAGCTCAAAATTTTTAGAGCCGAAATAGAATTGAGCTTGAATTCATTAATTTTTTATTTTTAAATAAAATATATGTTTCTAACAAATTCCTATCTTAAATTTTACAAAAAGTGAGACATATTGTGGTACTAATTAACCTTATAACTTGTAAATATCAATTTCTTTCAAATGATATTAAACATGTAAATCATGCGAATATTATTGAGCGACATACTAATTTAATCTTAGTTACAAATGTATTGATTTATAAAATAAATAAATATAAAATTTTTAGCTAATTTTATTATGTTATTTCTATATTTGAAGGATTAAAAGTTCCGTATATTCAAATGAAATTTTATAAGAAGTTAATAATAATTGTATATGTACATAAATATTTTTCTAGTTAGATATAGAGTACAAGCTTACATAATATTTTTAAAATATTCCATTATTACTATAATATAGTTAAACATTTACTACATGTCATTTTAATATGTTATAAATTGTTTATTATATATTAATTTGACCGTTGTAAAGTGTATTTAAATATATAGTACATTTGATAAATAAAAATATAAAAATATTAAAAAAAAATTGTGTTCGTGAGCTTTTGAACAAATAAATTATTGAGTCAGCCTCAAAATAATTTGAGTTCAAGTCGAGTTTTATTGAGTTGACTTATAAGTTCATGTGCAAGCTCGACTCTTTTTGCACTTCTATTACAGCATCATGATAGCATTGGATGAATAAAAATTATAATTGGGGGATTATAACAGATTTAAATGGGGGAATAATATCCATCCAATTGGTCAAGGTAGAGAATCAAATTAATAAAGAGAAAAAAAAATGCAAGTTAGATTAGCAGTAACTGTCCTTATCCATATATAATTGTTCAAATCAGAAAAGGGAAAATTGTCATATATATATGAGAAAGGTGCAGATTGTAAGAAAATCATCAAATAATAAGAAAAAATCACTTATCGTTCTATCTTTCTTCTCCCTTCTATTCTTCTTCTTTTAAATGTCCCTCTGTCAGAGTCTCTTTCCCATAACACCAGCTCTTTCCATCATCAAACCCCGCCCGGAGGTGTAGTATTCGAAGAAAAGGATCGCCACATCACTGTGCTGATTTTAATTAGGAAAAAACCATGGGTACAATATCAAGACAAGAGTTGACAGATAGGAAACTCTACAGCGAGTAGAGCGCAATTACTGAACGAGGAAGAAGAAATTTGGGACTCAAGGCTGAAATTTGTCCTTTAAAATGCCCTAATTCTTGTGAATTTACCCTTAAACCTTAGCTAACAGTCAAATCTGAGCCATCCACCATCTAAATTACCAGGATTACCCTCACTTCTAGTCTGTTTCAAGGCCGTGGGCCAATGAAAGTGTTGGGCCGTCCTGCAAGTCCACCAGATTACCAATCCGCAAAAATATAATGGTGGTGGTTCGGCCCTTTTGTTTATGATTACAGACGAATTGATCCGTTGGGTCAAAAAATTTATTTGGCCCATTTTATTATCACATGCGTCTCATCCAATAATAAAAAATAAATATAAAAACGAAATCAACCATTATTTTAATTATTTTCTGCCTTTTGCTAACTGCGTTCAACTTTCGGGTTGTTGTGGGGTAAGTTATGTGGGGGGTAAAGCAATAGTAATTTTTAACGTTAACGCACTTTTATTTATATAATCATAGGACAGACAGAATAAGTACAATATATGTTGTAAGGGGTTTGTAGCGCTAGTGGGTTTCAAAAGTAAATTTCGAGTACAACTTTGTTGTGGGTGAATCTTTTCAGCAGGGCATTCATTACTTTTAAATTGGTGTGAATGAATTAATTCCTCGTACTTTTTAGAATTTTTATTATCTTAATATTGTTGCCGTTCCTTGTTTCGGAAAAGAATTTAAAATTCAAAGTTTATTATGCGATGGATATTAGTTGTAAATATAATATTTTGATTAATTAATAAAATGTTGATATTTTTTTCATATCAATATTGTAGTAGTTTTATCATGTACGTAAATTTTGTATAGTGTAAGATTATGCATGTACTTATGTGATTGTAGTAAAGAGTTTTATTTATAAGAAGTTATGAATAGAATTAGATGACTTCTCAATAAACAAACATTAAAATTGGTTCATGACTCACATATTCTCTAAATAAGTATTAGAGAATCGATACGACTTGTACACTATGAATTTGTGTGGTAAGTATTATGCCAATCAATATGAGATTTGAAAATATATGTGGATATATCATTAAAAAAAGAGTATCCAAACACTGATTCAAAAAACAAAGTAAACATAAGGAATTCATTTTTTGATATCAATATTTTGTTTCATGATTGTATTAAGTGTATGTGGGCCTTCGATTTGAGACAAAATGAATGTCTTAGGTGCAAGATGATTAGTATGTTGCTAAAGTATTAAAAACCTATATCTATCTTGATATTAGATTAGGTTATGAGTCCAACGTCGCATTGCCCTGAAACGTATAGAGGCATGTGTGAGATTTATGAGGAATTTTTCCTTTTGTAAGAAAGCACGGCGCATGTCCTATGTGGTCGATATTCTATGAGATAGAAACCTTTGACCAAGTTATCATGTGATTGAAAAACTCCACCTACTTCACCCAATAGCAATGACTCCCAGTAGACGGAGAGGGTGTATGTGGCCAATTCACTTTACCTTAATTAGGTTATAATATGAGTTGCAAGTTAGGTATTACTCATATCTTTCAAACTATGTTTGTTGTCAAATAAAGATGAACTTAGATAGTCATATACAAAATGATAAAATAGAACAAGTTACTAAATTAGTTTAGGGCTTTAACGAGACTTAAGAAATCTCATGGTGAAATTAATTTGGTTGCGAGTAGATTAGACCAAATAGATAAATAGATTTCCTATTATATTTGTTAATGATGAAATTATTAATTAGAAATATAATAGGCCTTGAATTTAATTAATGATATCATTTAACTTAAAAGACTAAAAACATATGGGTTTTAATTATTAATGAGAATAATAATTAAATATGGAATAGGCCTAAATTAATTAAAGCTCTATGTAGGAAGCTCATAGAGCACATTTCTCGTGTACCTAAGGTTCTATACATGAAAATAAGATTCATACCTTATATAGGATTCTGTGTCTTAGAAATTTGGAAGAGTTTCAAATCCCATAATATTAGATTTTCACCATGTTTTCGTTTGCCCCTTTCAAGCAAGAGAAAAACTCCTTTTGACCCCTTTCTTGTTTTCTATCTAGTCCAAAAGTTTTTCATACATAAAGGTATTTGCATAAGGTCGTACGAAGAAGTTTGTGAAAGATTTGGAGGCCCTTGTTTGTGTTTCATTCATGTGGACAAATTAAAGGTCATGCATCGTGCATTGCAACTTTTGGATCACGTTTGTCTCACCTAAAATTTGATTCCAAGAGGTAATTTCGTACAATATCCTTAATTGTCATATTATGTGTGTTATATGATGAAAATAGATTGGGTTTAAGATTTTATTCTAATGTGTATGTTTACAACTATGTGATGTTTTAAAATTAAAATATTTGCACTCCAAATCCATTGAAACCCAATAGTGGTATCAAAGCTATTGTTTTCCTCATATAACTATGAAGTTTAATAATTTTTCTATGATTTAGGGTATTTTTCATTTGAAAAATTAATATAAACATGTTTTGGATATGTTTTATATTTTCAAATTTTTTTGCACATTTTGAATTTTAGAAAAAATGTAAAAATAAAAAAAACTTGGGAGTTTTGTCACTCAAAATCTTCTAATTAAGTTGAATGTTGTAGAGAAATAAGAAGATTTAGGGGTGGAAAGTTGGCAACAATTAGGTGGGTTGGTGGATATGTAAATGGTAGTGACTAAGGGTTCTGACAATCAACTTTCACTTGTTTGAAGAAGATGAAGAAGACCTAAAGGTTTAGTTATACACGCACACACACACACACACACACATATATATATATTATATGTATGTATGTATGTATGAACACACTATGTTGGGATGGTTTCGGGACACAAACTAAAGAAAAATCCATCCCAAATCAAGAACATCTATTTGACTTGATATACTATTGGGGATGTTGTGTGTGAGTGTTGAGTATTGCATACTTGATGATATTTGGATGGATTGAATCATATGTTAGTGATATGTCTTCTAAAACTAATTCATTGTGAGGGATATTGATGGCAAATGAAAACTTTTGACGTACTAATGAAATATTGATTTTACTTATATCAATATTTTGGCATTTTATTATATATGTAAATCTTATATAGTATTAAGTTATGCACGTGCCTTGTATTTAGGAGTCTTATTGATGAGTGGTTATGAATATGGACACTAGGCTTCTTAGTTTAGAGCTATTAAAATGTGTTCACATGTTACTGATAAGTGAGTAATAGAGAATTGGTACTATTTACACACTATGTATTTGTATAGTGAGTGTCATGTTTTTCAATATGAGATACTAAGAACACATGTATAGATATATCATTGAGAAATAAGTATTCGAACACTGACTAGGGGAACAAAGTTGACACATGGAGTTCACTCTTTACTATCAATGTTTTGCTTTATGATTGTATTAAGTGCACATGTGCCATAGACCTAAGACAATCGGGTTGTTTTGTGCGCATGATGGTCTGCGTATCATTAAGGCATTAAGGGCCAACATATATCTTGTTCTAAGATAAAATCATAAGCCCAACGTACCATTGCCCATATGCATATGAAGGCATATATGTATTCAATAAAGGATTTCTCTTCTTGAAAGTGAGCAAGGTGTTTATCTATGCCATTGATATTTTATAAAATGGAAATCCTTGATTAATGTAGTGTATGAATAGAAAATAGTTTCTAATAGGACATTAGTCTTAAGATGCAATATTGATTTGATCATATGATTGAGCCAACAAGTTTGACTAAATCTACGGCTCCTACTTAGTTGAGATAAAGCAATAGAAAAGGCCTATATAACTTGGTATTTATGATTGCAAGGGTTTATGTGATCTTTTCACTTCAACTTAATTAGGCTACGATTTGGATCACAACTTAGGTGTTATTTATATTCTTTGAATTATGTTCATTATCAATTAAGGATAGGCCTAGAGAGTTGCACACAAAAGATTAAAACAAACACAAGCTGTTAATCCAGTTAGGGCATTATCAAAACTTGAGTAGTCTTGTAGTGAAATTAATTTGGCTACAATTAGATTATACCAGATAGTTTTCCTATTGTGTTTGTTAATAATAAGATTATTAATTTGAAACATACTGTGCCTTTAATTTAATTAATTGAGTTAATTAAATTAAGGGACAAGGATTAATTAAATTAAGGGACAAGATACATATGAGACTTAATTATTAATGAGATTAATAATTAAATAAGCTTTGAGTTTAAATTCATTGAGGATCCATATGAAAAGCTCATAGAGCCCATGCCAAATATACGCTAGGTGTTTTTTATATGAAAACAAGAATCCTACATTAAATTGGATGTTGTATCTTAGAAATAAATAGATATAGAAGAGTTCCAAATTAAAAAGAATCAGATAAAAGCCTAAATTTCATTTGTCCTATCCAAGTAAGAAAGGAAAGGTTCTTTAGTCTTTTTTTAGTTTTCTTTCTTGTCTTAAAGCCTCCATACTCAATGGAGTTTGCGTTAGGTCCTTTCAAAAGACTTTGTGAAGGATTTTGGTGACGCTAGTCTGCATTCCTTCCATGTAGATGAAGTAAGGTTGTGACTTGAGGCTTGCGGTTCATAGGTCATACGTACACCTCACCTGAAATATGATTTCAAGAAATAAACTTTATGTGTTTTGGGATATATTCAGTTCTTGCTTGGTATTTTTTGAAAGTGGTTTGAGTTTAGTTTTATTATTTTGCTGCATATTCTTTGTTTAGATTTGGTCTCAAAATTAAAAATGTCCACCCCAAACCCGATGAAACCAAATAGTGGCATCTTAACCACCGTTTTCCTAGTATATCTACTAAGTTTAACAATTTTCTATAGTGTATGGTAGTTTTCATTTGAGAATTAATTTGAACCTGTATTTGATACTAGTTTATACTTAAAAAACTGATTTTTTTTTTTGAAGTGTTTTTGAATTGAGAAAATGCATAAAAATTGAGTCTTGAGCATCAAGGAACAAAACAACATTGCAACCATTGTTAAAGTTCATGGTTGTGATCTTAGATGTAGGGTTATGTAAATCCTACTTCCCCATTGCAGCTAGGATCCTGAGTACAGCAAAATGTTTGTGTCTGTTGCAGCTGGTCATGCAGCCACGCTTGAGTGGCTCATAGCTGAAAGAACTATTCTTGTGGTTATATAATTTAAAACATAGGAAAGAATTTCGTCAAATGAGAACTGAGGCGTGAGATGTTCAAGTTATTAAAAAAGTCATTAAATGGATTTATTGAATTATACATGTGATATATAATTGTTGTATGGATATTTTGGATTAGATTATAGACTTAGTACACATGTAGATGGATGCAATTTTGTTTGGGATTGGTTTTCACGAACTTATAATTGTTTTTCATGAGTTATAAAGGCATATGTCGAAGTTTTATTTTATATAAAATAGGAATTACTTTTTTGTGATATGCGACTTGTATTTGTAATATAGAAAATGAAGAGAAGATGGTCGTGCAGAGATTAAGAGTTGGTGCAATTGGATGTTTTGTGGCGTGGTGGACCCCTGAAGTCCAAGATCAAGTGAAGGCCAAGATCATTTTCCTATACAATCGTATAGGGATTCAAACATGTGCATAATCCAATTGTGAACTCAGCTGGATCTAGAAGTCCATATTCTCCATCTTATTTACTTGTTTAAATTTGTTGTTGCATTTATGGGATATATGCATGGAAACTAACAAATGTGCAAAGCGAAATGTAAAATTCATAAATCGAAAACTTCCTTATATAATATTATGTTTTAATGGCGTAACTGTTTAGTTGTGACCCACAACCGAGTTTGATGGTCTAGGTAGAGTCTTAGTATGTGACATCATCACATTTGTGGGATCACATTAAAATAAAGTATTTAGGGCTTTGGGTGCAATTGATGTGACATTCAAATGATACTTTATCTTAAGAACTAAAAGGATCATAAGTAGAGTTATAAATCCAATAAGTTGTCAGTTGGTAGTTGTGACTTAAATAGACCCATGGTGTCAAAAATTATATGTGTGAGGTTTTATCATGCCATAAGTTTAAGTAAAAGATTAGACTGCCCATGAGAGGGGCTGGCACAAGTTGCCACTCATTTGCCTTAGCATGCCAAGAACTAAATGTGTGAGGTATGCCATGTTTAGTGAAGATCTCAAACACTCACTAGAAAACATTTCTAATAAAATTTCTATTTTTTACCTGAGGGAGTACAGGATTGAAAATCTACTAGGAGGCCATTTGATTTAAAATCATAATCATACATTAACGCATTTTTACAACCAAACTAATAATTTTTTCCTATTTTTTATATTTTTTATTTATCTCGAATAATGTCCACACCTCGTACAATGTTGCTTGAGATCAATACATTGATTGAGCTCGACTATGTTCATTGGCTTTAGAACTTGAGAATTATTCTTAATATGGAGCATTTCGGCTATGTTTTGGAGGTCGATATCTCACCAGTACCTATAGAGCTAGCTAATAAGGAAGAGAAGTTTGCCCATAAGAGATGGGTGGAAGATAAGTTGTGGTTCGTGAAGGCATGGTGGCCACTCAGGAGATTCTTTATCAGTTGCAAGAGTTGAATAGTGAGTAGATTCGTATTGCTAGATATGAGATTCTAATGCAAATGTTTAAGACAAGCATGACAAAGGGCAATGATGTTAGTGATCATGTACTTAAGAAAATTTTGCTCATCGAGAGGCTTAAGTTTCTTAACTTCACCATAGATGTTGATATGGACACAAATTTGATCCTATAGCTACTTCCAAATTCCTTCTCACAATTTATAATGAATTACCATTTGCATGATATTGAGTGCACACTGGTTGGGCTCCTCAATAAGTTAGTGACTGTACAAACCACTATGAAAAGGAAAGTGACTATGGTGGTTATTACTGTGTCTAGCTCACTTGGTAAGGCTAAGAAGGGTAAGACAAAGAAGAAGATGTGGAAAATTCTAAAGATATGTGGGAGTATCAAGGAGGCCAAGGCTCTTATTGACAAAGGAAAGTGTTTTTACTACAGCAAGGATAGATACTGTAAGAGAAGTTGGGCTGAATCCCTTAAGAGCCTAAAAATGGTTTTGAAGGTAAGGAACTTAATGTTTATGAAACATCTTGTTCCATTGGTTTATTGACTACTTCTTGGATTTTTGATTTTGGTGCTTTATCTTATATTTGTACTTCGCATAAGGTTTTGGCAAGACAAAGAATGCTTATGAAGCACGAAGTGGTGATCAAAGTAGGTAGTGGGGCAATTGTTTAAGTAAAGAGATTGGAATTGCTTTCGTTAGATTATCATCTGGCTATACAATAGTTTGAAGAGAATGTTTACTTTTACCAGCGGGCTTAAGAACAGTGTTTTGATTCTTTTATTAATAAAAGACAATTGTGATCTTTTATAAATAATGTGTGTTATATTTATTATGGTAATAAATTGGTTGGCAGAACACCTCTTGTGAATGGCCGCTTTTATTTAAATATGGATGATAGTATTATGATGAATGCTATTTCCAACAAACGTGCAATGGATGGCTTGAATCCCAAGCATTTGTGGTACGTTAGGTTAGGCCATGCTAGGGAGGCAAGTATAAGTAACTTTGAAAAAGATGAGCTTATTAGTCCATTAGGAGAGGAATCCTATCTAACATATGAACCCTGCGTTCTAGGCAAGATGGCTAAGAGTTCACTTGATAAGCATATTGAAAGGAATGTTTGTGGGCCTTTTAATGAAATGGCTAGGGAGAATTTCACTACTTCATAACCTTCACTGACAAATATTCTATGTGTGTTGTGAGTATTGGATGAAGTAAAAGCACAAATTCTTCAAAAGATTCAAAAAATTCAAGGCTCAAGTAGAAAAACAAAGTAGCAAGTAAGTGAAAACAATATAATCTAATTGTTGTGTCAAATACATAAGCGTTGAGTTTTTTGAATTTCTCAAGGAAAATGGAATTATGTTGTAATTAACTCCACTTGTGACTCCTCAATTAAAAAGTGTGGCTTAACGTAGGAATTGGACCTTGTCAGACCTGGTTCGATCTATGATTAATTTCACCAACCTCCTTATATCACTAAGGGATCATACCCTTCTAATTGCCGCACAAATCTTGAATAGGATTCCCTTTAAATCGTTGCCTTCAACCCTACATGAGATGTGGAGTGTCGGGAAGCTAATCCTAAAGCACGTTAGGATTTGGAGATGTTTAACTTACCTTAAGAAAAGTAAGACAAATAAGTTAGAGGTGAAGGCTGTCATGGGCCGCTTTGTTAGATATCTTAAAGATTCAATAGGGTATGAGTTTTACCTACCTAATAACCATAGAATTATCATTGGTTATCAAGTTTTTTTTATTGAAGAAAAGTTAGTTTGAGAAGGTAGTATGAGTAAAATGGTTGTGATCAAGAAAGTTAAGCATGAACAACAAAGCAGTGAGCCTATATGGTAAGCTTCTATTCAAGAGCAACCTTCTATGAAATAAGCATTGTGATAATTTGGTAGGATCTCTCATATATTGAAGAGATATAGTTACATCCCATCGAACAGACAAGAGTTGTTCATTATGAGAAATAATGATTATGGAGATGATTCTTCTACCTATGATTAAGCAACATCAGACAAAGACTCTGCCAAGTGGCTAGAGATTATGCAATCCAAGATGGATTGGATGAACTCATCCTAAGTATGGATCTTAGTGAATCCACTTGAGGGAATAGTTTCCATTGGATGTAAGTGGGCTTACAAAAGGAAGATTGGTTCGATTGGTGAAGTGGAGTTCTATAGAGATAGGCATGCCACAATAGGCTATATCAAAAAGGAAAGAATTGACTATGAAGAGTCCTTTCACCTGTAGCGATGACTAAATCCATTTGGATACTGAGATTTGGTAAATGGATGTTAAAATTGCTTTCCTCTATGGGTATCTTGAGGAGGTCATATTCAAGCTTAAAGGGTCTATTTATAAACCTAGGCAAGCATCAAGGAGTTTGAATCTTTGTTTTAATAGTGAATTCAAATTGTTTGGCTCCATAAGAAACAAAGATAAGCCTTGCATCTACAAAAAATTTAGTGGGAGCAGTTACATTTCTAATAGTGTATATGGATAACATACTAATGTAGGAAAGCTTACCTCAGTTAAAATATGGTTATTTGGTACCTTCTCCATGAATGACGTAGAAGTGACTTGCATCTTAGTTATTCGTGTCTATAGAGATAGAGCTTAAAGATTGATGGATTTTTCCCAAGCCTTATACGTAAGCAAAATTGTGAAGAGGTTCGCCATGGAAGTATCAAAGAGAGGATCGCTACCATTCAAGCCTAACATCCATCTTTTAAAGCCCATGTGCCCACAAATGGATGATGAGAAGAGGAGTATGGAAGTTGTTTAATATGCTTCGGCTATTGGAAGTCTAATGTATAAAATGCTATGTACAAGGCTAGACATGGCTTATGCCATAAGTGCTATGAGAAAGTTTCAGGCGAATCTTGGCAGACAACATTGAAATGCTATCAAATGCATTCTTAAGTACTTGAGAAGGACTAAGGATATGTAACTTATGTACAAAGATGGTGAGTTTACAATACATAAATATACCAATTTTTACTTTTAGCCAAATGTTGATAATAGAAAGTCTATCTTTTGGTAGATTTTACCATCAGTGGAGGAGTAGTGAGTTGGAAAAGTTCCAAATAGAGTACCATTATAGATTCTACCATTAAGGTTGAGTATATTACAACATGTGATGTTGTGAAAGAGACTGTATAGATAAAGAGGTTTATGACAAAACTTTGGGTGGTTTTAGATATAGATTAACCATTTCCACTTTGCAACGATAAACAATGGCATGATTGCAAAGGCAAAGGAACCAATGCCTCATAAAAATTCTAAACACATCAAGAGACGTTGTCTCATTATTTGAGAAATCATTACAAGGGGCGACATCATAATATAGAAAATAACTTTAGCAAATAATGTAGTTGACCCACTCACTAAGCTGATGATGCAAATGTAGTTGGATCATCATCTTAAAAACATGGGTATTAAATACCATAGCAATGTGCACTAAGATTATTAACATTAAAGTGCAAGCAGAAGATTGTTAGTGATATGCCGTCTACTGCCTATAGTTTGTGAGGGATATTAGTTGTTAATGTAAACTTTAACGTATTTATAAAATATTAATCTTACTTACATCGGTATTGTAGTAGTTTGTTATGCTTGTAAATCTTATATGGTGTATGGTTATGAATATACCTATATGGTTGTGTTAAAAAGTCTTATTAATAAGGAATTGTGAATATTGATACAAGACTTCTTAATACACAATTATAAAAATGTGTTCACAAGTTATAGATATTTAAATAGGCATTGGAGAATCGATACAACTTGCACGTCATATGTTTGTATAGTGAATGTCATACCATTTAGTATGAGATAAAGAGAACCCATGCATGAATACATATTTAGATAATAAGTACTTAAACACTGACTTAAGGAATGAAATAGACTCTTACAGTTTACTATTTGCTGTCAATGTCTTGCTATGTGAACATGTTAAGCATACGTGGGCCTTAGACCTAAAATGACATAGTTGTCTTGCACACATGATGGTTAGCATGTCATTAGAGTATTAAGGATCAACGTTTATCTTGAAATGATATTGGGTCATGAGCTCAATGATCTATTACCCGAATATGTATGGAGGCATGTGTATGTTCAATAAAGGATTTGTCTCTTTGCATGTGATCAAGTCATTTGTCTTGTGCGCTTGATGTTACATGAGATGGAATCTCTAACCAGGGTAGAGTATGATCGAAAGGAGTTTTTGATAGGACATGAGGTAACATTGATTTAATTATATGATCGAGCCAATAAATTTGACTAAATCTATTACTCTTACTCAGTTAAGAAAAAGTAAGACAAAAGACCTATGCAACATGACATTCATAATTGGGAGGGCTCATATGATCTATTCACTCCATTTTAATTGGGTTATGATATGGGCTATAGGCTAGGTACTACCTATATCATTTAAGTTATGCTCGTTGCTAGTTAAGAATAGACCTTGAGAGTCACAAAAGATTGGAACAAGAACAAGTTGGTAATTTGGTTAAGGCATAAACAAGACTTGAGTAGTCTTGTGGTGAAATTAATTTAGTTGCAACTATATTGAACTAAATGGTTTTTCTACTATATTCATTAACAATGAGATTATTAATCTAAAACATAATAGATTTTTAATTTAAATACTGAAGTTGATTAAATTAAAGGATAAGACATATATCGGTTTTAATTATTAATGAGATCAACAATTAAATAAACTTTGGGCTTGAATTAATTAAAAATCCATGTAGGAAGCCATAGAGCCCATGCCATGTGCCGCATAGGTGCTTCGCATGGAAACAAGAATCTTACCCAAAGTAGGATGCTGTGTTTTTGGAAATAAATAGATTTGAAAGAGTTCCAAATTAAAAATAATTAGAAAATAACCTAAAATTTGTGTGCCCTCCTACCCAAGTAAGAAAGAGAAGGTTCTCTAGCCATTTCCTTACTTTGCTTTCTTGTCTGATATCCTCCATGTCAATAAGAGTTTGTGTTAGGTCTTTGTGAAAGAGTTTGTAGAGGATTTGTAGGCACTTGTCTGCGTTCTTTTTGTGTGGATGGGCTAGAGGTCACCACTTTAGTGTTGCAGTTCATGGGTCACACGTACATGTTACTTGAAATACGATTCAAAGAGTTAAGCTTTATGTGTTTTTGGGATATATTCAGTTCTTAGGTGTTATATGCCGAATGCATTTGGGTTTGGTTTTATTATTTTACTATATATTCTCTGTTCATGTATGGTTTTACAATGAGAAATTTCCACCTTAAACTTGGTGAAACTTGACACCATGCATGCAACTTTGTTAGACTAATTGAAATAAGTATTGCTAGCAAGTTGTTTGATGAAATGACTGATAGAACTATTGCTTTGAATCATGAAGCATGGCTTTAATACATGTGTTAAATTTTCTTAATGAATGGATTACAACATGATTCATGGCTTATATGCCTACTTCATATCTCCTTATCTTCTATTTTTAACATACTCATATATTTATTCATCATCACAACTTATTCTTATATTCATTCATTTTGTCATTTGTGATAGGCAATCGCTCCAAAAAGATCATGGGATGGTCCCTCTTATGATAGTACCAAGTTTCTATCCCAAGCGGCATAAGATAAATCCAACAAAAGTCATTACACATTAAAATATGATACCAAAATGTGGAATAGTTTGGGAGATGAGACAACAGTCCTTGTGGTACCTGATGATCGATGCAATCGAGTGGAGATACTTTACAAGGGAACCAAAGCATGCCGCAACAAAGCCAATAGTTCAAAAGATTTATGCTAATACGCTTGGAAGTGGGCAACTTCACTCTTGGATGCAAGGGTTGAGTGTTAGCTTCGATTTAAGTACAATCAATAAAGTTACGGATAATTATATCCACACACCCTGAGGTTTGGCTAAATTACAACTTACCCTTTCTTGTTTTTGAAATTACAATTACCCTTAGCATAAGAAAAAAACATTTCTGTGGCGACGCACTGATAGGGTTCTGTTAGCAAAATAACAAAAAATGCCAAAAACGCCCCTCTAGTGTACAGAGACTGAGATTGACTGAATTTGATTTAATTTCATGGACAAAACTACCCTTCAAGTCTATACTAATATGAATGCAATTTGTAATACATTAAATAAGTAGAAGGACTAAATTGTAAGTTTTTCATGAAATTTATACAACAATCATTTTATGACCATTTTTAGCTGTTGTGGTTGCATCTATAATTGTCTTCTTACACATAAATAGTAGTTTATTATAGTGCTACATATGGCTTCTCGGTGAAGTTCTACACAACAAAGTTCTAGTGGATTAACATATTGAAAGGCAAAATGCAAGAAATGCGGAAAAAAACAATGATTATGGCTTCTGAAACAAGATAAAATCTAGGAGAACTTTGGTATTGTTGCCCTAGTCATGGTTTTTTTAGTGGTGCCATCTTATTGAAGATCCTCCCCAAAGAAGTTTAGCAAGTGTTCAGCCTCAAAATCAACAAGAAGATGAAACTACAAATGGGATGCAAAGATCAATTGGAAGAGAAGAGTTAATTAATAGAAAACTAATTATTTGGCTACTTTTAGCAAATGTAGTGCTTTTTATAGTGTTTTTACTGTGCCAAATATAGAAAATGTTAATAAAGTAGTATATACAATTGATGAACTCTTATGTTGTGAACCTAATAGCAATATGCAAACTTTATGCTTATTACACTACATAAACACACTAATGTTGTAAAGCTTGCAGTAACATGCAAATTAAACTACAAACTTTATGCTAATTACAGTACATAAACCTTGTAGTAATATGAAAATTTTATCCCAATCATAACATATTATCCCTGGCACATCAAAACGGCAACCATAATCCCTAGCACACAAACAACACCCATCATCAGCTATCAAACACTACATAAAAAATTAGTTGTCAAACAATACACTTCATAATACAAACATCATTATCAGATTAAAACTTGCTGAACATAAGAATCTTACCTGTCATAATTGTTACATTACAATCTGCCAAGCTTATAATACACTTTATAACATAAAACATCACCTTGCCAAGCACACACAAGGCAAGCAAAGACAAAAGTCACCAATTCTTAGTACTTTCCAATCCATAATAATCTGGTCTGTCATATGCAAGGTAAGAACAACCTAGTTGGTGCCACCGATACATCAGACTACCATATAAACATCGCAACCAAATTAAACAAACTCTAGTATGTAATTCAATTACAATATGCCATTAAAGAAAACATGAATCAAGCAAATCACATTATATAATTGAGCACTAAAGATTAAATCTAACCCCTTTGATAACTCTAGTCCTTACAACCTATGATCTAACACTAATATCACCCTCTGCTACTGCCGATGCTGTTACTGGCCTCATTCTAGTACTATTCTTCTTGTTCTGCTTACTGCCACTTGCTTTGACTTGTGCTACCTATGAAATATGCTCTCTAGCTCTAGCATTGCTATTTTCAGTAGCTTATGTCCCCACTAACATCATACTAGCTACTATTAGAAACAATTAACAAAGCACAATAGCATGTATAAGTTTCTTTTACCTCTAATAGTCTAATTTCATCATTTAACGTTGATTCATTGGATGTGTTACTTTATGAAGTTATCCTAGAAACCACTTGGCTATTTAGACAAGTCCTTTCGTTTTGCCCCCCAAACTCTCAACATTTTTGGCACCTCACAATGCCAAATCATTTGGTATAGAAGCCTCTCCCACTTCCCTTTTTTTCTACTCTTTTTAGGTCTACTTGGTTTTCTCTTGGTCAAAGGAGGGCTCAGCTCCTCAGGCTTCACATCCATGTCCATAAGCCAAAATGATGGATTAGGCATTGGATAGATAATATGATATATGCCTTCCTATACCTCCTGGTAGAAAAGGCATGATCATAGAATCTCTCTAAACATGTCCTCATTTAAGTAATTATTGTTGCTGCATAGCTGCAAGGTACTTCACTCATGTCCCACACTTTGCAATTACACTTTCTTGCCATCAAATTAACTAAGAAATGAATGTTCCCATCTTGTGAATCAAATTCTTCATTTCCAGCTATCAAGAAGTGACATTTGCAGGTTTTTCTTTCACAACATTTAGCCTCTTAATCACATTTGGCACTACTTCATTTTCCATTACTTTGTCTTCTCCTTCTAAATATGCAAACTGCAGATCATTTTGGCCCTCAACTTATCGACCAATGTGAGGATAGGCTTCCCCTTATACTCACCTCTCTAATCATTAAAAGACTCACCTATCCAAATATTAAAAGTAGTCAACATTTAACAAGTACTCACTAATCTAATTATTAAAAGACTAAAAAATGTTGTTGGTAATATGATCATTCTTTACCTTTGTATGAAAAGCATGTTTGCTCTAATGTTCAATTAGGATTTTGATGAGCCATTCATATGCTTGGGGCCTCAACTCCTTGATTTTGTACATGGCAAAGTTGAAGTCCTAAGCATTGTAAGACCTAACAGCCTCACAGAAATACTTCTTCAAGGTAACCCTAACAAAGTGTAACCTAAAGTTGGCATAAATATGCCTGGCACACCTATTCACAACATGTGGCACAATTTCTGAAATGGCTTCAATCAATCCCTATACACCATTAAGAAATGAAAAAATGTCATAAGACGTTATTAAGGTTGACATGTAACTTATAAACATGATTAGGATCAGAGATTATGCAAGTACCTTATACTTGTCACTCATAAAGGTCTATGGTATCTCGGTTGAGAATCTACCAAGCAAGCTAGATAAGTTTTCAAAAAAGTACAACCATCTTTGAATTCAACCTCTACAATAGCAAAAGCCAAAGGAAATACCCCATTGTTGCCATCTAAACCTATGGTAGCAAGATACACCATATGGCCCCTTAATATGGTAGTCATCAAAGCTAATGAATGGGCTACATCCTTTCAAGAAGCCATACTTTAAAGCAGAAAACCTTAAGAAAAACCTTTTAAATGTTAGAGTGGATAGCATACTAGACTGGCTAGATGTTTCATCATCACTAGAAAACTCACACTACAAAGTCACCACTCTACCCTCATTTTTTAACCCCACCATTTTTGCATATTTTTTGCAATTGGCTATATGACTTAGTATGGCTACCTTCAAGCTATTCTAAAGCCATCTTCCAAGTTCTATAAATTTGCTTTTAGCTAGGCTCCACTCATAGTTTTACAAACTCATTTTTTAATAACTTTAACTTTAAGGTAAACGTTATCCCTCAACATATCACCAAATTTAGAAGTAATCCATCTGACACTAGCCTCTCTAGTTCCATCATACCTAACATAGGTGTGATTGGACTTGTAAGTTTTGATTTGGAAAGTGACTCTATCAACCAAAGGTGATGCATGAATTTTCCAATTGCATCCTTCAACATCACAATGTGTAGTGACTCTTTCCTCTTATTCTTGTCCCTGACAATACTAAAACACTCTTAAGTCACATAATCCTTCAACACAACCCTAAAATAGTCGACATCAATGAAGAGCATGCCTTCCTCAAGTATGGTATTCCCAACAAATGGGTTGAAAAAATGTGTAGCATCTCTATTTAAGCTGTCTTTTAGTGGATCATCACAAAACTCATCATTAAACAACTTCTCAATCTCATAGTGATCATTAGATGCATAGTCAAAGAATGCATCTAATTTACTACTACAAGGGATGTTACCATTATCTTGCCTACCCTAGCACTTATGAACACATGCAACTCACTCACATTTATGTTATTTTGTAAACATACAAAAGACATCCATATCACTTTTTACTCCCATTCTGCCACCCCCAATTAGTACTAACACTAATCTTAAAATCTTCATCACCTATACCACAGGCTGTTTTAATATCATTCATAGAATCAAAATAACTTTCTCTATTTGGATCAATGTCACATAGTTTATATATATTGCCTAGATAGTGAACAATTAGAGTAAATAAATTTGTACTCATCCCTGCAACCAAACCACAAATTAGAGCAAAGGAAAAATGAGTTCCATGTGGTGCCAAACTATATTTTTAAAATACTGAATACTCCTACATTACAATTACCAAAACATTATAAATAAAAATAGAGCAAAAAACTGACAATGTTGAAAATTGATTTCAACAAATCCATCATGTTTAGCACTATTGAAGAATAGAAGAAAACACATTCACAGCTTTCATATCATGTAACAAAGCCAAAACATCCCATCTCTCAATAAACCATATGGTGCATCCTTAAAAATTCATACCATGAAACCCTCAAAATTCAAGATAGCAGTCAACTTTCATGAGAATTCCATACACAGCACAAATAATTTCAAATAATCAATACATACAGAAAACCCTAATTCTAATTTTGGGATTTTATGGGAAAGCATAAAACAAATAACAATAATCAAACTAAAATATGAAATTGGCTCATTCTCTAAGCCATTGAACTGAAAATGCCTAAAAATTAACAAAACGCAGACTGCATTATCAACACTCACAAGCATAGTCAAAATTAACCAAAATAATCTTGGAAATTTGAAAAACAAAATATCATGAAATGTAAAATCAATGCCTTACAAAAAAAAAAAAAGTCAAAGCCCCATAAAGTCATAGCATATTACAACATTCGCAGTGTCTTCTAGAAAAAAATACCCATTTTTGGCTTAAGATTTCTTACGATAATGCTCTAGTTGCCTTCCTTGCTTGATGACTAAAGTTTCCAGTCGGTCGATTGTTGAAAATCATAGGTTTGGTGGACTAGGGCTTTTAGTCAAAGAGAGAGATGTAGAGGAGGTTCTAGTTTGAAGAAAGAGAGAGTGTGTCTTATTCATTGTCTTTTGTTAAACTGATTTGTGGGCAAAATTGCCAATTCATGTTTTGACATTTTCCCACGACTTTTTTTGGCCTGAATTGGACTTGGGCATTTTGGTCATTTCATGCATTCTAATTACACATTGTAATGTATTTCTTGCACTAGGGAGGTAATGGTAATTTTGCAAACAAGAGGGGGATAGTTGTAATTTAGCTAAACCTCAAGGGGTGTGGATGTAATTACCCCATAAAGTTATTCAAGCACCTTTAAAGACCTAAAGAGCAAGGTTCGAACAATTATGGGCAATGGGGAATGCAATACAAGAGGTGGTGAGAATGCTTTACCTAAACAGAGTCATGTGGATGGACACTAAGGACTAGTTTGATTCTCACAGCACTAAGCTTAATGATGTGGCTAAGATGTGAAAGTATTTTGTAGCTATACAATATGTTCTATTAGCTACCATTCCACTTTTATTAAAGAGCGAATAGTTCTAGTGTATTGCATATGGGATTGAATATTTTTCAATTTCGATGAGATCAATGAGGATTTCATACTTTGATATGGACAACTATCATGGGAGACTTTATGACACCCCTACCTCATCTCCAATTTATGTTGAAAGGGCAGGAGTTAAGATTGATCTAGGAGAGGAATTAGTGCAAATTGTATAGGAGATATAGTTTCCTTTACCACTTAAGGAGCCCTACAATTTCCTTTACCACTTAAGGAGCCCTACAATGTAGCACAAGATCTTTTTATACTAGCCCTACCCCTACCCTTATAGGTTTGAGACATATAGAGTACATGATTGTAGGTCCAACAAATTGAGAAGAATAGCTATTGAGCTGCATAGAGTCCATAGACACATATGCAATGTAATGATGCCCTCATGGATTATATAGAGGCCTAGTTAAGTGATATGGCAACTTGATAGTATCACTACTGCAATTAGTAGGATGATTATTGGTGGTACGCTATTAGCAGAGATGAGGCCACTCATGATTATTTCCACATGATTGCCCAACCATACTAGGATGCCTCACAACCAGATGATGATGGGCATCATTGATGCGAGTCGTTAACACAATAAAATTTAAATTTATAATGACTAGTACTTGGTAAGTATGAGTTTCATATATATAAGGAGGGTTTGTGTGTCTATTGATTTAACAAAGTTCTTATTAGTTAAGCCTTAAGACCAAAGCAAAAGAAAGGAAATATAACTAAAAGTGAATACCAAGAATAAAGTACACCAGATGAAAGTATTGGAATCCAAAGACTGAAGAATCTAGCCACTTGTATTGTGTTGGTTTCCTACGCATGCCAAATTACATTAATTATCAATTTAACTGCACTGGCTATAGATTGTTAATCCTAAAGTTTATAAGATATTTTCCCAAATTTTCTTATAACTTAAACTCCAAATTTTAGTATGTATTTCCAAACTAAATCGAGTCAAGTGTTCAAGTTGGTGATTAATAATGGTTTCCTGCACCATACTTTAATTGAGCTTTAAACTTTAGTGTTAAATACTGCCTTCCAATCATGTTTATCTCATTTAGTGCTCAAATAATCAACATAATACTCTTGGACTACTTGTTGGGCTGAAATAAATGGCCCATTACTTTTATATTCTCCTAAGTAGTTAGCATTAACTAGTTGACATTTTGGATGCATTTTCTGATCACAAATTGGGTCAACTCACTTACACTTGAATAGTATAACATGTATATTAGGTGACTCTACAAAAGTTAAATTGCAATATCTCTTCCACCACCTCAAAAAATCATATTTAGATTTGTTGTAGCAACATGAATGTACACACACCAGAATTCATTTTTATTTTCTAGTCCCACATTCAGTCGTTTGGAACTTATGTCCATTGATAAAACATAAAAATACATGATAACTTGATTACTTGGACCTCAGGTCAATCCTCACATTAGTGGACCACATATGTTGCTATATAGGTTCAGAACTTGCAAAACATGCCACAATATAAATTAACATGCAAAACTAAGATTTTACATATCGAAATTCTTGAGTACTCACTTGCATGTGATTTAAATCATGACAAGAATTATTGAGCCACATTCTTATTCATGAAGGGGACTTTCTCGTTGTATTGGCTTATGAAGATCCCATGCGACATTTTTATGCAAATTACTAAGTAATCCTCTGGCGTAAATTAAGTCAAAAACAAATGTAATAACTATTGCTTACAAGTTAAACTTTTTTATAAAAGGGTTTAGCTTTAAGATAGTTGAGTAAAATGTAGGTCCCAACTATATGTCGTTCGGAAGTGGTGATAAATTGAGTAGACTACTTGTGGGATTCCCTAATAGAATAATTGAAAATAGATCATGGATGGTATTGTGGGCCCTGAAGCACTTTGCATCAACCTCATTTCCTATTAGGAATATAGGACTCGAAATAGTACCAGGTAAACGTAGCTATTCCTTCACTATATAAGCTTTACAGATTGAGGCCTCCACACACAATTTACCTTTTTCTTCAAAGCACAGAGGAACCTTCAACATCTACAATAACATCAATGATGATGCATGGGTATTTATAACACAACATAAGAGTGAATTGACATCTAATCTTTCATAGGGGTACATCCACCTATATTACAAGTTCCAAAATCTTACTTTGTTGTGACATATTTTGTAATCCATTATTCTACTAACACTATCCACTTCATTACAAGCAAGACTTTTTGGGTGTTGCTTGATATCTTGCACAAGCCTACATTGTAGTAGATGTCACACATGCTAGTGGTCAAATATAAAAGTCCTATCATACTCTAGTAGAGACTCAGATCTACTGACTTTCCTACATCATCTCTAGTTAACTTATCATTTGTGATAAGAGGTGTTCTAATATGTCTTGCATTCTCCAATCAAAACTTTTTCACCAAATTTCATAACTCTTCTTTAAATTGCTTAACTTGTAAACCTAGAAAGTAGGTGAATTCATCCATCAAGCTTATCTAAAATTCAATTGGCATGCCAGACCTAAAATCTTTAAGAATATTATATGATGTAGATCCAAAAACTATATCATCAACATAGACATGGACCACACTAATGTCCTTCTTGTCCCTTTTCATGAATAAATTCTTGCAAACTTCCCTTCGTTGGTAGCCGTGTTGCAATAAATACTCTTACAATCTCTTATACCAAGTCCTACGAGCCTGGTTCAGTCAATATAATGCTTTCTTTAGGTTATACATGTGGTTTGGAAGATGTGGATCTTTAAACCCTGTACACGTGGTTTGGAAGGTATGGATTTTAAACCCTTTCAAGTACTCAACATAGACTTCTTTATTAGGAAAACTATTCAAGAAGGCACTCTTAAGATTTATTTAGTAGACTTTGAAATACAAGTTACATGCCATGGCCAATAATTGTGTCATAGATTTTCGCCAAATAATGGTTGCGAAATTCTCTTCGATGTCTACTGCCTTTTCCTAGAAATGTTGCAACATTCATTGGTCTTGTTCTTGCATACCCATTTTGTTTTATCATGTTGATGCTTTTAGGTCTCTCTAATACTTCCCATATGTCATTTTGATGGAAATGAGACAACTCCTCCTACATAGCTACAACTCAAAATTCATCATTTAATGCTTTAGTAATGTTTTTGGATTCAAAGGAGGAAGTGAAGCACTAATATCCTGCTAACTCCTTGTAGTTAGTCCTAGGGATGTTTCAAATCCTCCTTCCATTAACTACACTTCCAATCACTACTTCTGTGCATGATTTTTCCTATTTTTTTGGACCATTTAGGAATGTCAATCTCATCCATTGAATCTTTATTAGCTATTCCATCACATGTTGGAACATTAGTTGACACATCTGCAACAACTCCGATATCCTATATCGTTGGATCTTCTTTGTCTAGATCATGCTCTCCTAGCTTTTGGACACTAGTCTTCTTGAGTTTAATGTCAATAGCAATCACATTGATGGATTCTATCATGGTATTGATCCTTTTGTTGAACACATAGGTTGAAAAGAGCTATTTATGCAAGCTTGGAGTCATAGCTTTCACGTAAAATTTACTCTTCACTTGGAGTCCATAGCTTGCATAGCTTACCACACACACACATATATTTATGCAAGAGAGAGAGAGAGAGAGAGAGACACCCATTACAAAAATTATTGGCTAAGTTTGTTCGCTTTGCGGTGAAGGGAAAATGGTTAAACAAAGTACTTGTTATTGACCAATTGTGCCTCCACTTAATTTAAATTTGACTGAATTTAAAAAAAAAAAAAAA
Organism: Avicennia marina; assembly: GCA_019155195.1. NCBI lineage: Eukaryota > Viridiplantae > Streptophyta > Magnoliopsida > Lamiales > Acanthaceae > Avicennia > Avicennia marina. Next base: position 2,645,319 of record CM032772.1, read on the forward strand.
CTTCTTAGGAAAAGTCCTGGAAGGAATCCAAGAAATATAAGCAAATTTGCTCCTTTTATTGAAAAAACGAAATGATAACTTGTCTTGTAAGAACAATTTTACTATTAACTCCTTTTCACGTGGATAGTATAGTCTTCTTTGTTTGAGTAAGAGAGAGACCCATTACAAAAATTATTGCCTAAGTATGCGACCCATTAGACTGAGTTTGCTTGCTTTGTGGTGAAGGGAAAAAGGTTAATCTAAGTACTTGTTATTGACCAATTGTGCCTCTATTTAATTTAAATTTGAAAAAGGTAAAAAAACAACCTTCTTGGGAAAGACCTCAAAGGAAACCAAGAAATATAAGAAAATTTGCTCGTTTTATTGAAAAAACGTAATGATAACATGTCATGTAAGAATCTTTTACACGTAGATAGTATAGTCTTTTTTGTTTCTATTTTCAAAAATATGATCAGTCTATTTACACGAATTTAACTTTTTCTCTATTTTTTATACTTAATTTTTAATGTTATTTTACTCTAAGATGCTAGTTTCAAGTTTTATGTGCTTTGCTTGGTTTGATTTTCCATCATTTCATCATTGATACGGGCCCCTTTTGTTGCAATTTCATTTTAATCTTGACATCTTCATCACAAAATACGAAGATCATGAACTCAAAAGAAGCAACCAAGGGTACATTCCATTTTTTGAAACTAGAATTCAAACAGAATTACCTATCCAAACGTCATCATGTGTTTGAACAATACAGTTAAATTTGGATCTTTTTATAACCCAAATAGATGCATACTTACAGAGAGTCTTTTTTAATACTATTCATAAATACATTTCCAAGAATTAGTGCAGAATAATATAGGGATACCGTACATGTTGGCTCTACCAGAGTGGTCCTGATTTTTTTTCACCTAATAGGGACATTAGTTTGAATCTGCTGAACGTCGCTTTGGGAATTCAGAGACCACATCTAATCCAACGGATGGAAATTAACTAAGGTACGCAGGCAAAATTATTGGTTTGGTTAAGACAAATCAAGGATCCAACTTGATAATTGGCTCCCATTCCAAGACAAAATTTTAGCATTATAGGTAGCTAAAAAGTCAATTCTCAACTTCGGAATTTTCCTCCTCACTAATCGCATTTCAAATGTCCATTTTTTTTTTATCCACTTATTATAAAACTTTGATCTCACATTAATTAACAAAGGGTTTTTGAATCACTTTATGAATTGGTAAGCATTTTTTTTAATATTTGTAATTCAGAATGAACAAAACATGTAATCGAAAGTGATATCAAATTAAGATTTCGTAGTAGCCCACATGCAGAGATCTACCATTAATGCAAGAGGCTGAGCGTAAAGTTCACATTGCACAAGAATGTCAAGTGCAAGTAAACTCAAACTCCTCAAGACTCGTAAGTAATTTTAAGGTTGGTCAAGCTCATAGCCATAGCATAAGCCACGAATTGTAATTTATTTTCGTTAATAAATGCATATACGCACTAAATGCCTAATATTGCATATGTGTACATTCTTAACAAAAGTATATATATATATATATATATATGCATGAGATATAAGTCATCACCATATCAAAATTAAATTTTTAATTAGATCAGCACTACTCTGAGCACAGGCACTGTTTCCACAAAGACGAGTTTTGTGTCTATTAATTTAACTAAATTTCTATTAGTTAGACCTTATGAATGAAATGAAAATAAAAGTAAGCAACTAACAATGCAAACTTAGAAGCTAGGAACACAAAATCAAAAGATGAAGTACCAATAATTGAAGTGTTTAGCTACTTGTATTGTGTTGGTTTTCAACGTATACAAAATTATGTTAATTATTAATTTAATAGCACTAGTTATGAATTGTTAACCTTAAAATCTATAAGATATTCTCCTAAACTCTCCTTTAACTTTGATTCAAGATTCTTGTGGGTTTTTTCAGGCTAAACCGAGTTAAGTATTCAAGTGTTGTGATTAACAATATTACCTTGCACTAATTTTATAGTTCTACTCCCGTTATTCCATCAAATTTAGTGTTCACAAACGACGTTTAGTACGCAAGTTTCATTTTTGTTAGTCCTCGCACAGCCACAGATAAATTACAGGGTTGATCAAATCCTATAATTACTATTCAATTCAATAATTGTGAATAAACCATGTAAGGACAATTAAACAATAATTTATGCATTCATATTCTACTAATCACAAACACAAATGACTAGAAAAGAACTTAAAAACTCAAATTAAATTCAAGCAAACCACGACTAAGTTGTTTATTATCCAAAACAACATAAAGCAGTAGAAAAAGTTGGAAAAACCTAGTCTAGAAATTTTACTTTACATGAGTGATGAGCACACTTTAAGCTTTGTTGTGGATTCTTCCGCCTTCAACGTTTCAATATTGCGTTCCTAGGTTTTCTAAGAGTTTAGAAGATAAAAACTAACTTAAGATCTTTTTTAAGCCATCCAAAACACGTGTGTGTGTGTGTGTGTATGGAGAGTAACTAGGATCGTGTACATGTGAAAAAAAAACTCTTAAAAATAATGTAAGAACATAAGTTGATCGTCTATCTCAGTCGCTTGCGATTGCAATGACTTGCTCCGCAATTGCACCACCTTCTCTTGCGTTTGCGAACCCTAGCGTGGTAATTGAACAAGTCCTATTTCTCAATCTCGCACTCGCACTGATCCACCTTGTGACCGCAAACTTCCACACCACGGTCCTCTTTACTGTTGAATTTCTAGTGTGCTTCGCCATTGCTGTGACATGCCTTCTCACAACTATGAGCCTTATACTCGCAACTATGACCAACAATTGATGAAATTCCAAAATGCTTTGTGGTTGGCTTTCGCACTTGCACTACTACATTTCTAAGACTCTTTATTTTGCGATTGCAACACTTCCGTGCGAACATGAGGAATTTGCATTTTAAGTATAGAAAATGTCTAAAATAAATACTTAACTCCACAACTACACTGTTTTACATTCAAATCATTATATTTAGCATTTTTCATGCATGATAACATATTTTTTTTATTTTAATTCACATGTGTGTATAATTTAAGCACTCGATAAGTACAAATAAGCTATAAATTCACATATTATCAACATGTCAAACTATAAAATACTCAGTGTGTGACATATTGGTTGCAACATTCTCCAAAGCCATAATATTGATAGCCTATAGTTGCAATTTCATCATAAGAGGGTGTTTGGATAAGCTTATAAGCTCCTTATCTGATGTTCAAGAACTTATAAGTTTTTCAAAAGTTTCTAGTAATGTTTTAAATGAAAAAGATTATAAACTCCAAATATTTTACAAGCTATTTCATCATATATATTAAAAAAGATAAAAAAAATATTTTATTCACTTATTGATAACATTTAATTTATTTTTATTATTATTACACCAAAAAAATTATAATTAACTATAATGATAAAGTTTAACAAAATCTTATAGGACATTCTATCCAAACACTTTATGAACTTATTTTAAAAATAAGATATATGAGTTTATAAGATTCAAAAACTTCTTGTGAACTGAATTCTTTTATAAGCTATTTAAATAAGCTTAGCCAAACACCCTCTCCTTAAAATATCTTATAAGATATTTAGAAGCTTAAAGTTCTTTATGAGTGTTTGGTAATTTTTTTGATAAAAGAGCTTATAAGTTTCAAAAATAAGATACTTGAAACTTATAAGCTTTTTAAAAATTATATTGGTTATTCCCAACTTATTTTCAAACATTCTATAAGTTACTTTATTTTATATATTAAGAATAAAATGAATACTCTTAAATTACATTTCATTAATAATATTTAATTTTTTTCCATTATTATTATATCAAAAAAATTATAATCAATTACAAGTATAAATCTTAATAAAATTTTATAATATGGCCTTATCAAACACTTTATTAATTTATTTTTTTAAAAAAGACATGTAAGTTTATAAGTTTTAAAAATATTTTATAATTTAAATAATCTTATAAGCTATAAAAATATAAGTTCAGCCAAACACCCTCTAAAGATATATATGCCTCACTAGTGTGTGATTGCAACCCTTTAACAAATCAAACTATTGTTATGATCTCAACCATATCCACCTCTTTAGGGGACCAAAAAAAATCCGTACAGGAAATACATTTGCATGATAATCCATTCAAACAGCAATTGATATATCCTCATTCATCGCTCAATTCACTACATCACATTCCCTTTTTGTAAGCTTATTACAACTCTTTTTCATCCACCACGCAGTGTTCAAAATCATATGAAGCTATTCAAAATCACATTCCTTTTTTGTAAGCTTATTACAACTCACTTGATTTATAACCCATCGATGGCCATCAAGCTCTTAAGGTGAAATATTATTTGAATGTCACATCCAATGCACTTGAAACTCTAAATACACCATCGCAATGTAACTCCATGAATGTAATGATATCACGTACTAAGACTACACCAAGAACTGCAAACTTGGTGGAGGGCCACAACGAAACAATTTTGCTATTACTGCTTAATATTGATGAGTTTTCAGTCCATGTGTTTTTCTCTCACTTTTCACATTAGTCATTTTACATATACATATCACATTCATGCAATAAAAACATAAGATAGAAATGATATGGATAAGTATGGACTTTTTAGATCTAATTGAAATCAACAATTAGATCATGTACTCGTGTTTGAATCTCTATATTATTACAAGGCTTTTCAAAATTTTCTTCATTGGCCTTGGACACCTTTTTCTTGATGTACTCACCATGCTTAGACCATTGAACGGACTCTAACGTTTGGCCTCAAATGACCACCAACTCCTTGTCATCCAAGCGATCACCTGCTGTTCATCTTGGAATTACAATTACATCATAGCATACTACTATAAAATTATTCCTATTCTACTTTTAAAAAACTTGGGCATATGCCCTTAAAACCCATGGGAAAATAATTTATACATTTAGAAAAATCAAAACCAAAACAATAAAAATCTATCCACATGTGTCCTAAGTCCACAACTCATCTACACACCCATACAACATCCATCCGTCATGTGTATGAAATAACAAAATGCTTAGAACAATCATTTTATGACTAATGCATTTCATGCTTTAGTTTTTGTTTGTGGAAAACTCTATTTCTAAATGTTTTGAATTTGAAAAGTATAGAATCAATACCTGAAAGACCCTTGCGTAGCCATGGGAATAGTTCCCATGGCTATGGATGGCCTTGGTGTGGTAGAGAACTCTTCTCTGCTACAACGGCTGTCGCGTCCGCCACAGAGTTTGACGTGGCTGCAACAATTCCAAAATGTGCCACGATTGCGAAGCTGAGCACAAGGATTACATTACTTCTACGCTTGGGGTCATAGCTACAAACAGCGATGCTGTAGTCATGAGATTTCATCTCGCAGTTGTGCACCTGGTAGTGCTAGGCACTATATTTTTTCTTGTTCAACAAAACACTATTTTTCTTGTCTTTTCTCGATGCAAAACACCCATAAAATACTTTTGTAGGTATATGTAAATTTCAAAAACATATTTATATAAATTTTCAAACAAATAACTAACATAAATCATAAAATGAGTGCATTTGAATATGTTTATACAACAAAATATGGCAGCTCTGATATTATTGTTGAGTTTCACTAGGAATGAGATACCAAAATTTTCAAATTTTAATCATAAAATAACTCAAGAACGCAACGAAATAAATAAAATTCCAACCTGGTCTACTTTTATTGCGTGAAACTCATAAACATAAATTCAAGATAATTGCATGAATGATACTTGGAATTAAATACTATATAGTTCCCATCTATGATTTACAAACCGCGACAAAGTTTTGGTTTCTATTTTGTCCATACAAACAAGTCATTAACTATGGCTCTCCAACAAAGCTCTACGAACTCCTTCATGAGATTTCACAACTTTTGCATTTGGAGAATTTCTTAAGAGAAAATTGAGGGAGGTTAAAAACTAATTTTCTTTCATGTGCAAGGGTGAATAATGCCCAAGTGGATAAAGCCCACGGATGAACTGTACCCACTGCTACTAAATAGTACTTTTTGGAACTCTTCTAAGTAAGTTCTTCTCAAGACACAATCCTATTTATACTAGGATTTCTAGAGCTTGTGAAATGGGCTCTATGAGTCTTCACATGGATCTTAAAATTATTCCAAGTTTATCCACTTTTAATTATTAATCTAATTAATAATTAAAACCAATTTGAATTATTTTCTTCAATTTAATTAATCTTGTTAATTAAATTAAAGATCTATTGTGTTTTCAATTAATAATCTCCATTATTAACAAATATACTAGGTACAAAATAATTTTTTATGACTTGTCTCTTTAATTTAATTAATTCCATTAATTAAATTAAAAGCTTGTAATGTTTCTAATTAATGATCTCATTATTAACAAGTATAATAAGGAATAAATCATTTTAATTTGGTTCAATTCAATTGCAATCAAATTAAATTTGCCTTGAGAGTTCTCAAGTCTCGTCCCCAAGTCTTCTCAAGCCTTTTGATCACCACTTTACAAATGCCTCAAGTCATTATCTCGTTCTTATATGTGTGACTCTTTAAATTCATCTTTATCTAGTAATGAGCATAGCTTGAATGATATAGCTAACATCTAACCTGTGGCCCATATCGTAGCTTATAAAAGGTTAAGTGAATAGCTCACAATGAACCCTTCTAATCATGAATATCATGCGGCATAGACTGTTGATCTTGTTTTGTTCCAACCAAGCTAGAGCCATAGATTTTGTTCAATTATATAGCCAATTGATGTTTTCTCATGCAACTAATGTTTCTATCGAAAACTCCTTTCAAATCACACACAACTTTGGTCAAGGATTTTCATATCGTAGAATACTAATTTCATAAGACAAACACATTACTTACTTGCAAGGAAACAAGTCCATTATTAAACACATACATGCTTCCATATGTACCCGAACAATAGCACTTTGAGCTTGTGACCTTATCCAATACTATGATAAATATTAGCCCTTAATACTTGATGGCACATTAACCATCATATACACAAGATAACCATGTCTTCTTAGATTTAAAGTATATGCACACTTAATACAATGCCCAAACACTCATTCTCCAATGACACATCTATGAATATGTATTCTCAATATTTCATACTAAATGACATGGCACGCACCATATGAATGTTTGGTATACAAGTCGTAACAACTCTTTAATGCCCTTTAAAGTATTTTTGACTGAGAACTGGTCTGACTGATTATGTATTAATACAATTTTGTATTCATATTCATTACCCCTTATGAATAAGACCTTTTAACACAATTATATTAGTACATACGACATTTTACGCTATTCAAAATTTACATATATGAAAAAACTACCAAAAAATTGATAAAATAATCATCAATATTTTCTTAAATAAAAATGATAACACTTACAGCCAATATCTCAATGTATTTTTCATTGATAGTTTGACATCAAATAGCATATCACTAACAACTAGTTGAGAAAGAAATAAAATGAAAATAATGTACCAAATAGTTACTTTTCGAATTAAAATTTCTTTGACTCAGTTGACCCCTGCATAATTAACTTAGAAAAGCAATAACATATTACCGCTGGGAGATCCTTGTCTATATCTTATATGACTTTTGATATCAATTTAAAATTTATTCTGCAATCCTTTTAGAAATTAGTTAATGTTTTACGTGTCATGGAAACTGCTTCTCATCCTTTTTTTTGTTTTAATTTGGCAACCCGTAACATTTACAAAACGAGCTCCAATGCTCTTGGCTTTTCAAGATTATGGAGAATTAACTCATATAAAGATGAGAATGTGGTGATGTGGAAAATGGCACATATACGTTCAGTATGTAGAAAGTATAGTGTGCTGTTACTTAGAAAATATATAAAAGTGACTAGTTAATTACACTCTTTATGTGATCTCCATATTCTGTTTTACTTCAAATGTTTTTTTCTTATTATTTTCAAAACGCTACACAATAATACTTACATACTAGGGATAATAACAGTGCCTTTCTCTAAGGTTTATATTGATTACGAAAAACTCCCTCAAATTTGAGAAATTATATACTCCTACCATCAAGTATATCTCTAACCAATAATTAAGCTCATTTGGTCAGTGAGTTGTCGGAAATTAGTAACGCACCTAAAAATTTAAACGAAAATCCAATTTTATTCTAGTTAACTACTAGAATGATTGACTAAGAAGGGAAGTAATAGTAAGGAAAATAAAATTTAGATGTATGTCTATTTTATAAAAATTATAAAATATATAAAAAAGTTATAAATACCAAAATATTCAATAAAATATAAATTATAAACATAGAAATATTTATTTTAAAATTTATTCTCTAAAGAGCATAGAAAGTTTATTTTCCACATTACAAACTTTAAATTAAAAATATAAATTTAAAATTTTTAAATTTGTAAAACATAAAGATGAACACTTATATTTTCCAAAAAAATTCAAAATTGATAATATTTTCCAAATATGTTATTAGAAATATATAAAAATTATATTTTATGAATTATAATTTATAAAATAAAAAATAAAATTTAAAATGATTAATCAAAGATATACTTCAAGAAAGATATTATAATGTACTTTTGAAAAAATTTGAAATGCTTTAAATCTTAAATTTTATCATAAATATCAAAATAAATATTTATTTTTTTTGAAACATATAATAAAATTTATGATACACTATTAGAAAATTTATTTTCTAACCTAAAAATTATGAAATAAAGATTTCTATTTTCTGAAAATTATAAAATATTTCCTAAATACGTTGTAAAAAAATATAAGTAATATGATAATAAGAAATACATATATGGAAATTCAAATTTCAAGAAAATTTATATTTTCAAAAATTAGAAAATATAAAGTATATTTCCAGCTAAATACATTCTCAAAAAATATAAGAAATTTGATAATAAGAAATAAAAATTTGGAAATTCAAATTTCAAGAAATTTATATTTTCAAAAATTGTAAAATAAGTATATTTTATTTTTGTATAAAATTTAAAATTTTTAAGCTATGTGCCTTTTAGAAAATATAAATATTTTATATTTTTTGAAATTATTTATTTTTAGATTCTATTTCATATTTTATTTTTGTAATTTGGTAATTTTGCTTCTTATTATTTTAGAAAGTGTATTTAGAAAATGCAATATAATTTCTCAAAAGAAGGGGCCTCTTTGTAATTAGGCCAAACTTTATGGCGGGCACTGTAATTGTCTGTTTTTTTTTTTTTTTTTTTTTGCTTTTTTTGGTCATGGGGTAACTGGTCTTTTCACACAAAATCGCCGGAATTCAGTCAACTAGATTAGCGTTGGAGAGGGTATTATATTAATCCCTACATATTAATGTTTCAGCTACACTCTAAAGTGAGCAAGTAAATATATATATATAAATATATATATATATATATATTGATTGATTGATTGATTGACATAGTTTATTGATTATAAATTAAAAAATTATGCAAATTACTTTTAATAATAAAAGCAAAACAATTTAAAAATTTTAAATATAAGAATAATTAAAAAGAAGAAAAAGTTTATCGAGAGACAGGGAGAGAGAGAGAGAGAGAGAGAGAGTATTGTGAAAACTAAATAAAAAGTCAAAAGACAGTGAGCTTAGTAATTATATTTTGACACTATACATAGTATTATCTACATGCATGAATTCATCTCCGAAAGATGCTAGTTAGTAATCATAAATACCTTATAAGATATTTTAAAAAATTTATATAAATTTTTTAAAAGTACTTGTAATTATTTAAGTAGAGTACATAATTTATTATATCTATAAATGAAATATTCAAAATTTATAAATTTCTTAAAAATTCAAGCTCCCTCTAAATTATTATAAAATATTTTATAGACTACTTTACTTTATACAATAAAAATGATGTCAATATTTTTAATTACATCATATTAATGATATTAAGTTTGGTTTTTTATCATTATCGCATAAAAGAACTATAGATGTCCATACTTACAAATTTTAATAAAATAATATAAGTGATTATTATTTCATTCAAACACTCATTAATAACTACAAACTTAAAAATATCTTATAATTAATCTATAGGGTCTCATAATTAGCTGATAAAATTGTTTGACATGTATAAACGTTGGGTTGGTTTGTTAGTTTACATTATAAGTTATATTAGAATAATTGTTACCACAAACTCATACACGTAGTGAAAAAGTAAAAGGGACACCAAGAGTTTATTTACACAGTTCAAAGATAATCCTACTACATTTGCGAGATCATGCCTAAAAATTTCTAATAATAAATAATCCAACAAATATTAGAACAACTAGCAACAACAAGTACAGAAATGCTCATCCAATCCAAACTCCCTTTTAGATCAACTTTTTGACACATATATAGTCTAACTCCACTAGCTAGCAAGTTCTTGTACCTCTGCTTTGTCAATATTCCCCCGTAGTCCCAATTACTAGCATTGATCGACGAGTTTTCCTCTTCTAAGGAGTATTTTTTTACTTGATCACTTGGGTGGTTTTGGTAAATGAATAAAAACTTCAACAATTCATTTGGGCTCTTTAATTTCTTCCATCTTTAAAGATGCAGAATGAAAACCTTTTTGATCTATTGAAAAATAATTACTTGAACATGCATTTCATAAGCTAACTAAAGTGCTTTCTCAAAAGTATATAATTTGTCTCAAAGCAATGCTTGAGTTTTCCCCGCACTTGCCCATCCAAAAAAACATCCATTAAATCAACTTTTGAATATAGAAACGAATCCCCAAAAAAATTTGGGTGAATATCTTCAAGGTACGTTGATATGTTTGCTTATAATGTTAGGATTTTGACACAACATATCCGGGATTCTCTTCCTTTCTTCATTCTTAGTAGATCAACAACTTTTCCGACAAAAAATGATCTAAAAAGTCATGTGAAAATCCTCCCTTAAATGTCCGGATATGATTAGATAGGAATAGTTTGAGATATAGTGAAGTAGAAGATCTCCCTATATCATTGTAGATAAGTCAATTATACCCAATCTAACCAATTATAATCTTATCAAATCAGCAAAAATTGGTTAATTCAACAGCATATAAATGCAATTTAGGAAGGGAAAATATGATAAAATCTACAAAATATTTTTGCAAAGCTTGCTACATCATCTACTAAGACATGTTTCTAAAATTCTAGAAATTTGATAATGCTTCATTTTATAGAGAATTTTGGCCTTTTATTTGAGAATTCACGTGTTTAGTTGTGAATTTTGATGTCAAAATACTATGAAAAAGTGTTCTAATTGCAAAATTTCATATTGAGATGTTAATTATGAAAAATTGAGTGAGTTATTGGATTTATTGGACAAAAATCGACAAAGTACAAATTTTGCAGGAGATATGACAATGGAAGACGAGGGCACGACCTTGAGCTAGACCTAAGCAACCGCGAGAATGGATCGTAGGATATGTTGGAAATTCTGCAAATGAGAATCGAGATCACGGGGAATGAGAGTCGTGATAATGAATGAGAAGGTGGCGATCATGATATTAAAGCGTAATACATTCTAGAATTTTGGTAAGCAAGCAACGTGATTGCAAGATTCAACACTGTGACCATAGAGATGCAACAAGCGATCATGGAACACAATTTAAATTGTTATGTAATTTTCATGCTGGGAGTGTGATGGTGAATGAACAATGCACAATTGCAATAAGGTTGTTTGTGATGGTGACCGGTTGGTAACAGAAACCTCGCATTCTTTTTGAAACATAATTTTACATGAATTTGTCTTCTTTTCACACCCTAGCACCTCCATGGATATATAACACATGAGAATAATTGAAGGAGGTTTATTTTTGGTTGATTTTGGGAGAGTTCTAAGGGGCAACTACATGAAAGAGAAGGAGAGTAAGAATGCATTTATTAGTATTGATGATTTCATACTATGCACACTTGTTCAAGACTCTAGAATAGGATTTCTCTTATCTTTTTCTTTGATTTTTGAATAGTGGACGTTGAACATTAGAATGGAGTTTTTGACTTGCTATGAGTTGTTAAACTTCTATTCTAGAACCTTATGTTAGTATTTGATTTTCAATGAATGCATGATTTTGAGTTGTTTTCTTTGTCATTATTCTTTGTAATTGTGAGATTAATACTTTGAAAGCCTCAACTACCCTTTAATTGAATTATGATTGCATGGGGAATAATGGGAATGAAACTCAAATGTTATACTTTAGTTTCAAACGTAAATTTTATGGGATAAACAAATCCAAAATTAGTGAATTTGCGGGAATTAATTGTCACTCACTAATTATATTCTCAATTCAATTAGGTTGTGGGAACACATCTAAATTGAATTAAAACTTTAGGAGAATTTGGGAGGATATCTTGATGACTAAAAGATTAACAATCCATAACAGGATAACTAAATTGATTGCAAACAATTCCAACATTCATTGATTTTCAACATTGAACAAAGGACTAGGTATTTTTACTACTGAATTCCTTTTCAATTTGTGCTTAGTTTACTTTCTAGCTCTCAAGTTTATGTTTCTCTTTATTATATTCATTCTCATTCGCTTAGAACAACCTAACTAATACACCCTTAGTCACATCAATAGATATCAAGTACAACATCTCCATGGATATGACACACTACTCATCACTATACATCCCTTTAACTTTTGCACACCCACGACACGCATCAAAATTTCATATGAAATTGATCTGTCAAGTTAGTGCCACATTAAAGTTCATGCCAATAATAATCACCACACCTTAAACCATACATTAATGGTGCTAACATTGTCTCTCTGTTTGTATGTGGCGCAACTGCAATGTTAGATAAGAAAAATTAAGTAATAATATAGCCACAGTAATTCCTTCATGAACTTCCAATTTTTATTTATAACTGCTACAGAGAAAATTTGTTGCATTACATGTTATAACACACCTTACAACTAACAAAAGTCAAGTTACATCATCATGCACTACTACTAGAGAGGCAGAACTAATAAGAAGACCTTGAAAACAAAAAGAGAAATCAAAATTTGTAGTAGAAAATAGATGATATCATAGCAATCAGAGCTAATAAGCAGCAGTAGAAAATATCAACACCAACAACTAGACAAAAATGATATTTGAGCAAAACATAGCCTAATTTCTCAATACAGTGGTAGACATCATGAATAGAAACAATTAAGTATCATCAACAACAAAAAGACTAAAAAGCCTCAAACTTAGAATCTTCCTCCTCCAAACTCCCCCCGGGTGAACTCCCCCTTAACACACCAGTAGATGATAAACCAACTCCAACAACATCAATAGAACTCTCTCTTTGGACCCTAAAATGATGAAGGGAACTAAGAGGAATATTGTTTTCATCATCTCTAGACTTAGTTGCTAAAGGACCAAGAATAGAAAAGTCAGGTTTGGTCTACTTTGAAATCATGCATTCTAATAAATGTTGGAACAAAAGGTAGGATAGTGCACATATTTGCTATTTGCTCATCAAGCTTATACTTCTTCTCTTGCAACATCATGATTTGAGTTTCCAAGTCTTGTGACTAGACGACCAAAGCATCCAGGGCAACTTCAACATCATTTGATTTTGTGCCTTGCTTAGATGCTGGATTTGGTATTTCTACAACTAATTCTATTTAATTTAGTGATTTTTCCTTAAACAAGTTTTGAAGTATACCCCATTGATGGTCATTTATTAGATAGCTTATTGCATTGATCAGATATGCCAACAAGGTTGTGATCAATTTAGGGTGTGGAATACCCTATTGTAGTTTCAACCAAGACATATGATACAACATCATTAAACATAACACACCCAATGTTCTATATCCATGCACGTACCCAAGTAGAAAAGCAAAATGCTAGCATCTTTAACAAAAATTGATGAATTTATAGGAGGTAGAATGTTGTAGGTAACCAATAAATATGGTAAACAATACTTCATAATTAGAAATGCAGACAACAAATGCCTTCTTAGCCATTCTTGAATATGACATCCAGTTGTAACACTTACCCGTTCATCAAAGTTGGAAGTGAAGTTCGTGGGTAAATGGTTGAAAAGTGTGGATTAACCAACTGATTGATTCTTCCCATCAAGAACTCAGCAACCTATTCTCTAACATAGACATGGTAATGAAAAGGTAAGCAACAATTAGTAATCCACCTAGTCTAGTTTTAGTAGAACTCATGGACTATGTTTTTGTCATATGTTGCAATTGATGTTACAACATTGGTCAACGTAAGTTGATTCAGCACTACCATAAACCTGATACAAATAAAGACTTGATAGTCCATTTTTCTTTCCACCGCAGAAGCTCTACTATTCATATATTTCCACATCCTTTTTGCACTTGTATTGTAAAACTTAAATGAGGTAGCACAAGTTGCTAAAATCCTATCAAGCTCAAGTTTAAGTTGTTGTGGTTGCTTAGGCTTAGGAACCACAAGTCTACTTTTTTTCCACCTAAGGCCAGAAGGTTGAGATAGAGTTTGTGGCATGACTAGTCATTGCTTTAAACACCTTCTTTGTAGGAGATGTCTCTCACTGTATCTTAGCCTTTGCCTTTGCTATAGCATTTGGAACTTCTGCTATCACTCGCAATTCAACATCCGGCACCTCTGTGGCTGTGGCAGTTGAGACATGTGAATGAACATAAGCCTCTTTCAAACCTTCAATTCTAGTTATTCCCATGATAGTCTCTTGTGCTTCTTCTATTGCTTCTTAAAAAATAGTTTCTTGATGATCAATACAAGTTCAAATGGTTCTTGAGAGGTTTCACAGTCAACAACAATGACTAGTGGATGCTTTAGAGGAATTGTAATGAGAGGTGGAACTTCAACTCATAGTTCATACACCACCATGGCCAGCCATGTAGTCCTTGGTGACAAAGGTTCATCAACAACCTCAATTCTCCCTTCATTGCTTGATGATGATGAGATTCACATGATTTCCACCAAGATATTCTTCAAGAACTTGAGGAAGAGGATAAGTTTGAGTGTGAATTTGAAATAATAGTACGTATCTTCATATATAACCGTCAAGTATAGGGTTTTATTATAAGAAATATTATATCACTACCTGAGACAAAATCTTGAGAATCAAGTATGACATGGAAATTTGAAATATTTTTTGATTTTGGTTGCTCCAACGTGTCAAGTAATTATGCTAATGCAAATTTTTTGAACATTCAATAAAATTCAAATCTCACTGTTGCATGTCAAAATCTTTTACTGTTATAACTCAATTGATTATCAACTAATCTCCTTAACAAATCCAAAAGTTGAGATTGATCCAACCTTCACTTGCCTAAAGCAACAAATATTAGAAAATAGAAGAAACATATTTACAAAAATCTATATATGTATAGAGTAGGGATGAAACAAAAATGATAGAATTAGTGAAATTGGCATACGCTTATATCACTCCAAGATGTCTCAATCTATCGGTATGTTGAAACATATTCTTCCACAATAAGTTTTTTTTTTACGTATGCAATAGTCCTACAATTGTAATTTTATACATGAGTAATCACTAGGTTCAACAGAGGATCTAAAGCATACATATCTCGCCAGTTTTTGATAGTCAATCCTTTAAATATCTGTAGTCCTTTTCTCATCAGTCAAACTTCTAATAATAACTTCTGGATAGTGATTTCGTCCTACTCGAGACAAATCTTAAGGAATTTCAATATCATATTTGGAATCTTTAATAATTGTTTCATCAAGTGTTGGAACATCTGGGCTTTTTTCATTATTATGCTCTCATGCTTTTCTTAGTTGTTCAACTTCTTCCCTATGTTTTTTTCAAAGGACTATTCTAGATTAATATTCATAACCACCATGTCAATTGACTTCTAAATGGTGTCTATTCTTATTTTGAATCCACAGTGGGCTTTGTTGCTAATAGAGTACTCTGAGAAAATGTCTTCATTAAACTTGGGTGCCAACTTCCCTAAATGATCATAGTCTTTTAAGATGGAACACTTGCTCCCAAAGTTTGTATAGTATGCTAGAGATTGATCCTATTAATGATATAACATGCAGTACTCATAGCTTTAGCCCATCACTTCAGACTTAATTTCTTGGTGTTCGGTGTCACCCTAGTCATTTCTTGCAATGTTCTATTCTTCCTTTCAATAACTCCATTATATTGTGAAGTCCTTGGGGGGCCGAATTCATGCATGATTTTAACATGTCATAGTAAGTTGTAAACTCTTGATTATGGAACTCCTTCCCATGCTCTATTCTGATTTGGACTATGACTCAAACAATGGTGTTTTCTATGAGAAGTCTAGTTGTAACTTTTAAAACACTAGAAAAGCTTCAAATTTATGTTTAAGAAAATCAACCCATGTGTACCTTGAGTAATTGTTAAAACATAAAAAAAATGTATTTATTACCTTCATAACTCACATGTTGGTAAGACCAGCTAGATCAATGTGCAGCAATTCAAGAACACTCGATGCTTCCACATGTTGCCAAATTTTTTGGGATCATGCGCTTTTGTTAGTGCAAGAGGCATGCTTCACAGACTTCTATGCTTAGGACAAATAGTCCACAAATTATACAGAGTTTGGATATCCTCATTAGATTATGTTAGTTAGTATGGCCTGAATTTTGATGTCATGAGTCTACTTCATCAACTCTAGGTTAGGTGGCAAAATCTTCTCGTAGGTAACAATGATCAACTAATCTCTTTCCTTTCGTGATGCACAAAACACCTTCAAATACACAACATTTTTGTTCATTGTTTGTTGAATCTAATGTCCAAGTTGCTGTCACATACGTGGTTAATGCTTATAAGATTTACTTTAAGGTTCTCCATGTGTAGTACATTCCTTAATCTCTGAAAGCCTTTAACACTGAATGTTTCCTTTTTGATCACCTAGCTCTTCAGTCCATCACCGACCTTATTGTGCCTTCTGATTAAGATATATAGTTGCTTAAGTAATTTTTGTTCCTTGCCATATGGCATAAGCAACCACTTTTGAAATACCAATTGTCACATTCGGTAGCACATAGTGAGGTGTGAGCCACAAGACATCACTCATTGGTTTTTCTAACCCATAAAGTTTAAAAAAGGTCTTGATAGAAACTTGCCTTCTTTGCATCATATGCTTTAATAACTTGTAATGAGAAGAAATGGAGTGGCCACTAAAACAACAATAAGTATATATAGGACTTTTCTTTACCTTCTTAGCTTTTATATTCTAGGAAATGTTGAAACATTTGTAGAATCATGTTAAGGCAATGTTGAAACAACTTTTGAAACATGTTTTATCTCCTTCACAAACCGCACTCCTCTACTTCCAAAACTACTTGAATTAGGTTATCTAGTATATCGTACTGCATAATGATCTTTGAATGCCTTCCCTATAGTTAGAATGTTCTTTAAATTCACTTTTTTAGTATTCAACTTGCTTAATTGTACAATAGACTATTTTGCTTCATGATGTAACTTTTGGTAGGACATTTCTAAACTATAGAAGTTGTCCAACAACTTAGCGTGAGAGGTAAGCGTTTGATCTCTCTCCATGTACACTATCTTAGTCTCTAACTTCAACTTCTTTTTGTTATTATGGGGGGCAAATAGCTTCTCTATTAGTGTCTAGTTCATCTTCACAAGATCTTCATATGAGGTCTTATCCTCACTGTTGACACTATAATCAGAAACATCAAATGTTACACATAACATTAGATATAACAATAAACTTTTTTTTTTTTTCTGTGAGATCAAGTAGTTCACCATATGGTTGCTAGTGTGATTATACCATCTTCCTTACGGCTCACTTCAGAACCATCATCACTACAAGTAGTTGTCAAGGATCTCTTATGCTTCTTCCGAGTGTTAGCACACTTTAACTAGATGCGCCCATAACCTTCGTATCACATTCCTCCTCTTTTACCATCCGAGACTTTAGATTTGTACTTCCTCTAATTCTTTGCAAAACCTTCCTTTTTACCTTTATTGTTATTAGGAATGTTGGAACTTTTCTTGTGTCTTCTCAACTCTTTGGCAAATCTTCTAGTAAGATAGGTAATCTTATCCTCAACATTATCAAAACCCTCATCATGATCATCATGGTGGCAGGTGGTGGTAGATGATTGTAACACCATTTCTTTCTCCCTTGTAGACTATGCGAAGTGCATTTCATATGCTCGCAGTTACTCCATCAGTTCGTCCAATTGCATTGTTGCAACATATTGTACTCCTTCAATCACAAGGACCTTTAGAGCAAATTCTTCTGATAGCAACCTTAATGTCTTTCTCTCTAGCTTTATTTCTAAGTATTTCCTACCCAAGTGATATACTTGATTAACAATATCTCCCAATTTTGCATTAAATGTAGCCACTTTCTCATCATCATTTATACAGAGATTTTTGAACTAGGATGCTAAGATTTGTGATTTAGACATGTGCACTAAACTCCTTGTGCACATTCTAGAAAATATCCCATACTTCCCTTGCTATATCACATATTGCAACAAACTTGAACTATTATTTGTCAGCTCCTGTAAAAATTGCATTTATAGCATGAGAATTTCTAAGTGTTGCTCTCTCTTCATTAGACTCCATAACTTAACGTTCTGAACAACTTGGCTATCAACTTCATGTGTGGGTGGTGACTTTCCATCCTTCATAGCAGTACATGCCTTTTAGTCTAATGATTTGATGAAGCCTGTTATCATAATCTTCCAATTAGGATAGTTTGACCCATCTAAAAGGGAGAGGGCATGACACGAATGCTCCTTCCTTGGTGCTCATTCTAACAACCAATTACTCCAGATCTCATCTACTTGAAACACAAGCCTGACTGGGTAACCAAATTTTGATAAAATTATTAATAATATTCTTTTTAATGCCAATAGATAGTCAGGAATATTGGTTATATATGTAAACTTTTGATTAATTAATAATGACTTTTGTGTCAATATTTTGGTGGTTATTCATGCATGTAAATTTCTTATGACATAAAGTTTAGCATATGGTCATATGATTGTGTTAAGAATCATTATTTATTAGGAGTTATGAATATAGACACAAGGATTTTTAATACACAATTATTAAAACTTATTTGTAAGTTACAAACTCTTTAAATGGGTACTAGAGAATCGATATAACTTGCACACTTTGTGTTTGTATGATGAGTGTCATACCATTCAGTATGAGATATTGAGAATACATGTACGTAGATATGTAATTGAAAAATAAATATTCGAACATTGATTTGAGGAAAGAAGTACACAAAGTTCACTCTCTATTATTAATATCTTGTTTCGTAAATGTGTTAACGGTGTGTGGGCCTTAAATTTGAGATGACATCATCATCTTGTGTTCATGATAGTCAACGTATCATTAGGGCATTAAGGACTAACATCTACCAAATGGTCATGAGCCTTACATGCCATTGCTCAAGTGCGCATAAAGGTGTGTGTGTGTTTAATAAGAGATTTGTCTCCTTTCAAGGGACCAACACTTTTTTATAGGCAATTAATGTTCCATGGGAAGCAAATCCTTTGCCAACGTAGTGTGTGATGGGAAAAGAGTTTTCGATAAAGCATTAGTCTCATGAAGGAGCACTAATTTGGTTATCGGATTGAGTTAATGAGTTTGACTAAATTCATGGTTCATGCACAATCAAGACAGAGGATAAAAGGCTTACACTTTATGGTATTTATGATTAGGAGGGTTCATATGATCTATTCATTTTGTCTTGATTGGATTACAATATAAACCGTAGGCTAAGCATTTCCTAATCGTTTGAACTATACTTGATGTCAATTAAGAACCTAAAAAGCCACATACATAATGTTGGAATAAGGACAAATTGGTAACTTGAATAGGATGTGAACGAGAGTTGAGAAGTCTTATTAAGAAATTAGTTTGGTTGCACTTGGATTAGACTAAATAGATTTTTCATTGTGTTTGTTAATAATGTGATTATTAATTAGAAGTATAGTGGGCTTTTATTTTAATTAATGAGGTTAATTAAATTAGAAGATAAGACTGGAATGGGCTTTAATTGTTAATTAAATTAATAATTAAATAACCTTTGGACTAGAATTAATTAAAAGTCCATATAGGAAACTCATAAAGCCCATGCCATGTGTGCCCTCAAAGCCATACCTGAAAAATAAGAATCTTATCAAGTGTAGAATGTTGTATCTTGAAAATTAATAGATTTGAAAAAGTTTCAAATCACAAGAGATTTGAATTATTCTTAAAATTCACCTAAAAATTGGTTCACCTCTCTCGAGCATGAGAAAAATTCTCTAGCCTCCTCCTTGCTTCTATTTCTTGTCCTAAAGCCTTCTCACTCAAAAATGTTTTGCGTAAGAGTCTTGCAAAGGAATTTGCAAAGGTTTTGGAGGTGCTTGTTTGCTTTGAAGTCATATGGACAAACAAGTGGTTAAGATTTGAGGGTTATAATTTGTGGATCACTCATTCGCTTGGCTTAGAATACGATTTCAAAAAGTACACTTTATAAGCTTTTTAAATACATTCAATTCTAAAGGGTTATATGGTGAAAATGAATCAAGTTTGGCTTTGTTTCCCCATTGTGCATATTTTGATGATTTATGGTTTTAAAATTTAAATTCTGCCCCAAACCAATTGAAACACAATAACCGCATGTTGGGTTGGTTTGTCAGTTTATGTTATAAGTAGTGTTGGAATAGTTGTTGTCACAAATACACACATGCAATGAAAAAGTAAAAGAGATATCAAGAGTTTATCTATACAATTTGAAAATAACCCTCCTACATTAAAGAGAGCATGCCCAAAAATTTCCATTAACAAATAATCCAACAAAAGTTACTAAAACTAGTACTAACTAGTACAAAAATGCTTGTCTAACACAACCTCCCATTGGGCTCAATATGTTGTGGTGTTTATAGTCTAGCTCCTATAAACAATAAGTCTTCTTGCCTCTACTTTTTCAAAACTTCATCTTGGCCCCAACTAGTAGCATTGATCGATGAGTCTCCTTCTCTCAGAAAAGTGTTCCTTCACTTGATCAATTTGGGCAGTTTGGGTGGATGGATGGAAACGTTAGCAATTCATTTAGCCTCTCTAATGTTTTCCTTCTTAAAGATGGAGACAACGAAAACCACTCTGAAATCTTGAAGAATATTGAACATGAGTTCCCTATAATTTTCCTTCTTAAAGATGGAGACAACGAAAACCACTCTGAAATCTTGAAGAATATTGAACATGAGTTCCTTAAGCAATCCAAAGAGTTTCTCTAAGGTGTATAACTTCTCTCAAAACAATACTTGAGTTTTCCTCACACTTGAACATTTAAAAATTCCATCCAATCATCCTTTGAATATAGAAACAAATCCCAAAGAAATTTGATTGACTATTTTCAAGGTACTCAAATAAATTACTTATCATGGTTCAATATATTTGAGATTCCATTTCTTGCTTGATTCTCAATAGATCAACAACTTTCCCAACTGGAAAATGATATGAAAATCAGTTGGAAATCCTCCATTAAATGGTCAAATAAGATTAGATAGGAATAGGTTAAGAAATGGCGAAGTAGAAGATTTTCCAATATCTTTATAAATGAGGAAAGTAAACCACATCTAATCCAACCAATTAAAATAATATCAAATTAGTACAAATTAGTTAAGTCAATAGCATATCAACACAATTTAGACAGAGAAAGATCCGGTAAAATCTACCTAACAATTTTAATAGATTCTATGGGAAATCTTATTACAACATCTATCGAGACATGCCACCGAAATTTCAAAAATTTCATAAGAAATTAACCTTCCATATCAGCATTAGATTGGAGTTCATCCCAGGAAAAATGACCAACACCTTAGTCTATGCATACATGGCACTAACTTAAACATTTAATGCTTAAATAATTAACAAGGAGTAAATTTATCCCGAAGTTTTAAAGTCTTAAAAATGAATCATATTTTACTTTCGTGGTACGGAAATTAAACATAAAAATTTGCTATATGAGTTGAAAACACAACCAAAAATTAACATAAAATTAATTGATTTCAATTTAATTTTCACGAGCTTAGATTAAAATTGAGTTGGATCCGATAGATATGAAAAATAAATGGTTTTGTTCAAATCGGCAACTTGTGTTGGAATATCATTGTTTCAAACTAGCTCACTAACATTTGACTTGATATATTTGATTATCATTTCAAAACTATAATTTTCAACACATTTTTGTTTAATTTTAAATTTTAGTTTGTATTTTTAAGTATTTTTATTTCAAAAATTATGTAAAATTAAGAGAGAAAAAAGAAAAAATTTAAAAAATATAATAATTGAATGTGTATTTTTGAAGTCTACAATTTGAAAACCAACATAGCCTATTATATATCTTACATTAATTATTACGATATTGTTTCGTTATTGAAATAATATCATCATTCCCATTTTACTTAAAAATATATAGTCAGTAAAAAATTTAAGGGAAGAGTCCAGAATACAATACCAACTGAGCATTTATTGAGAAAACGCGTTGAGGCACTTCACCTCCAACCAAAAAAACTAAATGACATAATTAGGCAGAGTTTCTATCTCGTGAAATTTACTGTTAAGCAATAGTATTTTACATCAATTTGACAAATATTTCTACTATAATTTGCCATGTTATTTACCTGACAAGTAGATAAAATATTAAAAACGATATGGTATACATCTTCATTAACTTTTAGTGTGATTTTACTTCTATATGTCATTTCTAAGCGAGTTCATATTTCACTATTGTAACTTAAATGAAGAAAACAATTCGTAAAGCTGGTCTATTGGGCCTGAATAAATCATATATATGCGTAGAAATGTATATGTTTTCATGAAGAATAGAGTAGCACACTGATAAAAGTGATTGAATAATGGTTGACACTTTTTTTTTTTTTTTTTGTATTTTGAATCTTGAGGAAATTAAATAAAATATTTAAATATATAGTTACATTTCCTCCATCTGAAATAAAGAAATTAACTTGATTCCACATGTAATTCAGGTGAGACTTGAAAGAGATGTAGTATTATTTATTTTAGTATTTAGTGGTTGAAAATTGAAAATTAGATAATAGTACTACACTTGGATTAAACAAACTGACAAAATTGTTGCCCAAATTAAAACTAGTACTCTAGAATCACCATAATAGTCAACAAGAAATTCTCTATGAATTTGAAAATCACTAAACGATGGATTAATACCTTCTTGATATTATTCTATAACTAGTCAAGTTGTTATTGCTACAAATAACCAACCAATTATAATATTTATAAGTTCTAGTTGAATTTTACAATGCAATGGACATTTGTTCTATCGTTTGTTTTAACATACTCATAAAAAAAGAACAAGAAGAATAAAGAGAGATATACATATTGTTTATGCAACTTGGACTTTTAACCACACACATGTTTGACCTCACCCAATATATAAAGGTTATGCCATGATGAAAGAATTGTTAGAACATACTCTTCAATAATAATTTTACTTTACTAAAACACACATATATTGCTCTATCTAATAACACTCAACAAGTAGATACACTTCATGATAACCTCACTTGTTTATGCTTTGGTCAACACCTATTTTGGCTTATACTCTCGTTTATACGAGCTCTCAATAGCAAAATCTCTTAACATTTTAAAAACATCTAGTAAACGCTTCAAAACTTACAAAACTTCACCTAACTTGTTTTTCTCTTTTCCTCGAATAATCTTCATCATTTCAACAAACATCCTCTGTGTGTTCCACAAATCATCATTTTGATAATTTTTTCCTTCGTCAAATCAATTTGTCATATGGTTTGTTGTAATCAATTAGACTTTTCTTTTCTAGTTGAGATTTCTTTTCCTTTCCTGCACACTTTCATATATTGGATTGATATCAATTTGTTTTGTTTTGTAATCGTTTTATTTATTTATGATTATCTTTTCTAGGTATTTGATGATATTGTCCAGATCAATTTATAATACATGCAAGTCTTTAAGAATCTTTTTAAGTATAAAAAATAAATGTTGCCAGATCTCAAAGTTGGTTGCAATAGTTGAACCATTGATGTTATATATGTTACATTATGTATACCTTATGACAAGTAATGACAACACAATTCAACCATGTCATTAGGGTTACAATAATGTATAACCATAGTTTTTGAGAATACTTTTTCCGCTAGGATCTAGCCCTATGTTCGATCTAATTTACCAAAAAACAAGCTTATTTTCAAGGATGGATTTGCAGAGGGTCAAGTGGGGCTGGGGCTCCCCCGAACTGTGGAAAACAATTTACTAGCCCTTAAAATAAATATTTAACATATATTTATGTTTTTATAGGAATTGCACCCTACCCCCCCCCCCCCCCCCAAAAAAATAAAAATTAGCAGGTCTTTTTAAAATTTTAAATTCAACACTTTTCATATATTAAAATTAGCCAAAGTTCGTATTTTGATGCAAAAATAATGAATTTTGATGAAATTTCGAATTAGATAGGATGGGCCCAAAATTCCTATAAAAAATTAAATTACTAATGAGAAAAGTAACACACTATTTATCAATTCGGCGCACTAATGACTTCCTAATTAATATGAGAAATGAGAATGTTATGTACAATAACAAAATCTATTTTTTAATTTTAATTTTTATCCTTGTTAATTTAAAGCATTTTAAAACTATATTTTACCATTATATTTTTATCAATTCAATTCAATAATAATTGGTTTTTAGTACAAAATATGGACTTTAATACTATAAAAATACATTTTTTTATTTTTATACGTTTTTATTATAATATGCTAAAAAATATTATATGTTATTAAATTTATTCACGGTCCCCTCAAATTTTGAGTTCTGGATCTCTCCCAACTTATTTTTAAACCCAACGCCATAATTTCATCAAACTTTACATTCAAACATCACAAACCCACCACTTCATTTTAAAAAAAAAAAAAAAAAAAGTATTAATATTCAAATTAATATAGACATTTTTTTTTCTAGTTAAATGTCAAATTAACTTATGATTTATCACAATTGTGACTCACGCATCGATCTCTAAATAAAGTTCGTCTCGGCACATTCTCAAAAGGAAAAAGATAAAACAAAAAAAAAAAAAAGAGAGAGAAATTATTCTAAGACTCCAATGCGTTGCCGGAATTAATAGTCCTTAACAGTATTTTCACAATATATAAGGTTTTTAAAAAAAAAATAAGAAAGAAGAATTCAGTGGTACAAGATTACAAATACAATGAGAAGAGGACATTTCGGTCCTCAGACAAGGAGTTGTCAATCAATGCAAAAGCAGTGTTTCACGAAATCGTATTATTCCCTCATTTTTTAAACTCCTACAGCTTTATCGTGTCCCCTTCAGTCCTGCATCTCTTCAAACCTCCTTTTCCCACAAAAGCCTACTATTCTCTTCCATATTCCTGTCTCATCTTCTCTCTCCACCCCCACACACGCCATATGTACTAAGCCATAATGCTACTACAGTAGCCCCTCTTCTAGCAAAGAAAAATCAACCACCAATCTCTTCAATATTTTGCAGGGAGCAGAGCCACAAAAGCTAACCAAACATCACTAGTTTTCTAGGATTGATCAAACCTAGGCTTAACAGAACAAAAAGCCAGAAAAAGGATATTTCAAGCTATCCCTCTATCATCATCAACCCACCCTCGTTATTGTCACTCCTTTCTGCTTCTCCTTCAAATCTGAATTAATTTCTACAGTAAAGACTATCCAGTAGCAAACATCAAAACAAAACCTTATTAGCTTCGTGATCAACCATTAGATACACGCACACACATACGTACATATATACATGTATATGTACTTCAATTTCTTTCTTAAACCCTAGTCAAGCTTAGTCGATACTTCAAGATTCTCTCTCTCTCTCTCCCTCTCTCTCTACAGAAAGATCAGACAGACTCACAGATCAACTAATCAGCGGAGTTCAGATGGACCCAATAACTCAACAGCTCTTGTCCTCAACCACCGAGATCAGCACTTTCACCATCACCACCATCCCTCCCACAACCACCTCTGCCACCACCATGATGGGATCGCCCTCCGGATCCTCCTCCTCCTCCTCCGCCGCCGCATCCGCTTCAGTTTCCTCTCCCACCACTCTCAGCCGGTACGAGAATCAAAAGCGCCGAGACTGGAACACTTTCTGCCAGTACCTTCGCAACCACCGCCCGCCTCTCTCGCTCGCCCGCTGCAGCGGCGCCCACGTCCTTGAATTCCTCCGCTACCTCGACCAGTTCGGGAAAACTAAGATCCACACCCAGCTCTGCCCCTTCTTCGGCCACGCCAACCCCCCGGCCCCCTGCCCCTGTCCCCTCCGCCAGGCATGGGGCAGCCTTGATGCCCTCATCGGCCGCCTCCGGGCAGCCTACGAAGAAAATGGAGGCAAGCCCGAGACCAACCCTTTTGGGGCACGGGCAGTTAGGCTTTACCTACGAGAAATTCGTGATTTGCAATCGAAAGCAAGAGGGATCAGCTATGAGAAGAAGAAGCGGAAGAGGCCGCCGCCGCCGCCAGTTGCATTGCCACCGCCAAGCTGATATATGTCCTACATGAATGTATAAGCAACAGTTGCATGGGATTGTTGCGAAGAATTCGGTTGCTCTTTTACTACTTGGTACTTGCTTATATATAGTCGTCTGTCTTCTAGAACTTATAACCTGAATCATCAGCAATGAAGGTACCTCAAACTTTCCCTCTTTTATGTATAAGACTCTGGTTGCATTCTAGTTATGCTATTTTTTGGTCAAAAATATGCTTTGAACTTTAGGGATTTGTTACACTAGGATTGAGTACTACTATTAGTTACCTTACAGTCTTATGTACTATCCCTTTATGAATCATTGGCTATGTGAAGGTACGCTAAGTTTTCCTCTTTTGCGTAAGATTATAGCTTTTACTATACTTACTGCTGCTTTTAGTAACGTTGTGGTCATTATTTATGAAACTTCCACAATTGAGGACAATGGAAGTTCTTATTTAGTAGTAATTGAAGTGGTACGCAGTTTTAGAAGCGCCCCCCCCCTCCCCCACCCCCGCCCCTCACCCCTTTTATACTTGTTTCGCTTGCTTATCATGGATTCGAACAGTTGCGCTGTATCAGGAAAGAAGTACTGCTTTGTGGAACCGGACTTACTACCTAAACGACAATTGACACATTACTTCTAACACTATCTTTGTTTCGAGGATTTTTGGTGAGATAATGCGACAGAGAAAACAATTTTAATTATTTGATTGATAGAGAAAACGATAAGAAGAAGGAAAAGTTTGAAGAAAAGTGTATTTTAAGTAAAAAAAATTATTTTTTTCATAAAATGAAGAAGAAAATGAAAGTAAAATTATATTAACTACCTTTTTTTTCTCTGAGACTTCTTGTGATTTTTATTTTTTTCATCCATTTTTAAATTAGTTTTCTTAAATAATTACAAATTATAAAATTTGAGTTCTTTATTTTATTTTTTTAATTTTTAATTCGTTGCTTTCATGATAATCATTCTACAAACAACCTACAGTATTTTTTATTTTTTTAATATTTTCATTTTCTTTCTAAAATCTTAGAAAAAGGCTCATAATATCATAAATTTTGGAATCAAAGTGGCAGGTACTGGGATCTGTGTGTCTATGCGACCAATTTGTCATGCATGTGTTGCTCTGAAAAGCCATTTGTGACAAGTAATAGATTTGCGTATCGTGCTTCGTTTGTCCCTTTTCTTACATCATTTTTCAGGGTTTTTTAATCGGGTCTTGGCAAATCATACACACATGTAAAAGTCCAAACGTGAGTAACTTTGCAAGATTCACATGCCTGCATTGACTGGTACTAATTAAAGCTTGTCACTGCTGAAAGAGCCTTGCATATCAGTGTTCTTTTCCTACAAGGCTTTTGCCCTAATTTTGCTGATTATATACGATACTTACAAGATTAATGTACCTAGTTGTAGACTAAGCTATGAAGAGTTTTTATTTGGGTAGAACTTACATCTCTGTTAACAGAAGCTTCTTCGTGTTTCCATCAATGGGTTCTTAA
This sequence comes from Avicennia marina, assembly GCA_019155195.1. NCBI lineage: Eukaryota > Viridiplantae > Streptophyta > Magnoliopsida > Lamiales > Acanthaceae > Avicennia > Avicennia marina. The sequence goes on from CM032772.1 coordinate 2,673,412, forward strand.
CTGTTGCTAGAAAATACATATATTAATTTACCAAGAAGGGTCTTATAAATATCTTCAGATATATAATCATGCAACTTGGTTCTACTTGGTGTTTTTGTGTATGCGGTTTGAGTGACTCTGTGTGTGTGTGTGTGTGTGTGTCTGTCTTCAAATGGTCTACGAGCTCATTAATATGCAAATCCACCCCCCATTTCTCGACTATGAGATATCACTCTTACATGTTCCCCAAAGGGAGGATAGCATTAAATTAGTCATGGACACTCACATGAACTCTTTGAACACTAGAATTGGGTTAGGTATTCATTAAAGGCTATCTTGGTCGCTATTTGAAGAAGACAAAAACCCCATCTATCATGATCCACTAGGTCTGCTGGTATCCAAGAAACACTTGTGGCCTAAATTTGCAGAGCCATGGAGGCTTACAAGGTATTACATTACTAATTTTGTATTCATTGGGTCATCAGCATAACTTTTTTCCCTTTCCTTCTCGGGATTTTGAATTTCATCTTTCGCAGCATTTATTTTGCTGTTCAGTCATTCTGAATTACTAATTTGCCTATGTACCGCTGGTTTGATGTCATCTTTCACAACACCACCTGAATTCCTTTCAAATTTAATTAAAAAGCATCGGGAGATCAAGAAGCTTTGGTCCATATGGGGACCCATTCATGGATAGAATAAACATAATAAGTGCTCAATATTATTTTTGTGGATAATATATTTGAATTTCATAATATTTTGTGGAGGTGGGGGACTTGGTGTACCTTCAAATAGATTTGCATCTTTTCTGATGGGGTGTGGGGTTGCTATTTTATTCATTTTGTTATGATGATCCGTCATATATTAAAGACCTGTCGGTTCTTCAATTAGAAGCTCTTGTGTGTACTTCACAATCCTAGAGAACTTTTGCCCCCAGCATTAGTGTAAAAATAAAACCACATTAACCGTGATATTTTAAGTTTATATGGAACGTATCTAAATTAATGGTGCGGTTATGAAATCAAGCTAAATCACAGAAGCTTGTTGGCCAGAGTTGAGATATTTTGGCTTGCAAATTTGACTATATTGGAATATATCCAATGTCTACTAAAATATACTGGGCATGTTTGGAGGTAAATTTTGTTAGAGGTCAAAATTGTTGTGGGAAAATTTAATAGTAGTGTAAATACAAGAGAAAAATAGTGTAAATTGAGAAAAAAAAAGGTTCTTTTAATGCTAAATATATTTAAAGATTGAGAATATTGATGAGAGGAAAAGTGAAGAAAATAAATTTAAACATAAGTTTTGGTGGGAAATGAATTGTGTTAAATGATTTTTATTATTATTTTATATGAAATTACCAACTAGGTTTGATAGCTCTGTGGGTAGGGCAAATTTAACTAAACTCGTGACACTTAAATGATGAATTTGGTTGATTGATTCATAATGCTTGAGATGTGAGAAGGTTATATCCAATATGTGACTTAGATGAAGCTTCAACTCCTAGAACAAAGATAAAACAGGACAAAACTCTTCCAGTACAAAGTAATTATTATGCTTAATGGAGGATCAATTTTTTTCTTCATCTTTATTTATACTACATTATAAAGAAAATAAGGGCTTTTATGGCTGCGCAGTATGAAATTGTACAATGATCCTCTCCCTTTCTTTATCATCTTCTTTTAACTTATTATTGTTATTTGTATTTTCTTTCAAAATTTTTTATTTAAATTCTTTTTGACTTTCTCTATTTTTATTTTCAATATTTTATACTAAAAATTTTAAATGATTTTTTTAATTGATTGAAATATAATAACATTATAAATTGTAAACAAATTGGCACATGCATATAGAGTGTGTGATTTTTAGTCGTTTATTTTTCATTTTTTATGATATGTGAGGCGTTCATTCTTCAACTACTGTGAAGGGTTAGCATATGGTTAATACTGAAAAAACTTATTTTCTACTCTAGCATTTTTTTTCGTTTTAATTAATTGTTGTTGACCTATCGATCTATCTCTATGCATATAAAGATTAAATTAATTATTGCATATGTTAGATCTGATCTAGATAACATTTTTATGGGTTGCTATAAGCTCTATATTGTAGAATATGTTAAAAAGAGTATCAAGATAGATATTTAATGACTGACATGAATTAGTTTACAAGTTCTATGTCTAAATGCTTGTCTCTGAAAGCTTTTAGAACTTAAATAGTATGGATGTTGCTGATGCCTCGTATTACCCTGCAATATGCTGTAATGTAAAAAGGACACAAGTAACAGATTAGAGAGAAATCTTTTGTGCGTGCGTGCGTGTGTGTGGATTTAAATTCGTAAAATTAATTCGTATTTCGTGATGAACCTGGCCATGGGTACAAATATAGCCAAAAAATCTATGCAGTGGGCAATGCACAAAATATTGCAAATATGGAGGAGGTACAAACATGTTGTACATGCACATTATGCGTAGCTTGGCGGTATACATGTGTGTGTATTCTGCTTATGACAAGCAGAAATATGCTTTTTATCTCCAAATATTGACATTAACACATAGAGAGAGGCAGAGGAACGATATTTGTCATTCATATAAAATTTGATACCTGTATCTATTTATTTATTTATTTTTTCGAGGGGTGAACGCTGGTGTGTCACACTTTGCCCTTTAAACTCGAATTCTTTACAGATTGTTATCTTATATCAATTTTCTGTAAGTTTTGGATGGGTTTTTTTGTACAACATGTACAAAATATTTTGATAGAATATTTCATTAATGTTTTACTGAAAGTGGACACGGGTTGACAAAGTGGAAAAAAACGTAAATTTTAGAATACTTAGGGTTTGATATTTAACTTTGTTCGAAAAATTTAAAATTGACCCGAAAAACGTTTTAAACAAAGGATATTGATTTGAAGGAATTATTTAAAAAAAAGGGAATTCTAGTCACTCGAAAAAAGTCAATTTCACTTCCATGTAAGTTTAAAAGAAATCCTTAATTATTTGAAGTATATGGCAAAGTAAAAATATTTGAACAAGTGATACAAATTTATTATTATGAATTTGAGATCCTTATCTTCTAATTTTTCTATCCAGATAAAACATTAGGGATTTTTATTGATGTTGGCAACGTTGATGCTTCAAAACATATTGGTTTAGAGACAACGTATGACATGGCGATGATTAAAAGTCGTATTTCTTATCAGGACTTAAGCAAATCCACACTGTAGACAGGAATTGTTTTTAATAAATTTTAGACTATGAAAAAATTAACCTCTAATACCAATTTGAACTACCAAAAAATTAAATCGGATTGCCTTTGTAAATAAAGGAACAACATCAAAACGAGATATAATTATTATCAGATGAATTGCAGTCCCCCCCTCCGTATATGCATATGACTGACTGTATGAGCGTGTATCTCAAACTACAGTATGACGTACGCGAACACACACTCCTATAGATCTCAATTTTTTATTTAGGGAAACGATGAAAATCTGATGATAAATATTTTTACTTTGTTAGAAATAATTGCTATTTCTTGGGTTCAAAATTGCAAATAGTAGGATTTGATCAAAATCTTAAAATTTTATATTTTATGGTAATTTATACTGTTTTATATATGGTTTGCGTGACCCTTAGGATTCATACTTTGGTTAGAAAAAAGTAAAATTACTTATTTAACCTTGAACTTTAAAAATATATATATAAAAACAAGATGAGTTAATCAGTGAAAACTCCTCCCAAAATTAATGATTTCGAAAATACAAAAAAATTGAAAGTGAAAAAGTATTCTAAATAAATGGAGAGAAAAGAGTGGAAAAAAATTCTATCCAATAAATATAACCAATATATGTTTTTCTATCGTTTGATAAAGTATTTAAGGTAGGGAATTGTCTAATCTTGATAAAATTTGTACTCTGATTAAGATCTTGACCCTTAAACGATTATGCTAAATAAATTCACATGCACATACTTCTTAAATTTAATAATGATAAATTTGTCTTTTTTGTTAAAACTTTTCCTTTTCTTTGTATTTCTTTTTCTAATTATAATATTTTTGTTACATTTTTAAATAAACCAATAAAATCTATAAATAAAATAAATTCAATAATTACTTTTAATGTTATGTTATATAAATTTAAACAAACATAAGGGCGTAAAATTACTAGTAATTAATATAATTTATTAACGACGAAAGTCTTTTTCAAGTGGATTGGATTGGCAACGCAGATCAAAGAAGCGACACCATATTTGACATTTTCTTTTCACGGTAAACAGTATTTGCTGAAATTTACCGCTGTTTATAGACAGTCACGTGGTTGATTTTGATTGGCATTTATTCGATTGATTATTGTCTTATCGGAAAAAGTATTCGGTATGTTGGGTTCATTATTGGATAGGTATTTTTTTTTTTTTTTATAATTTCAATAGGAGGAAATTTATTTTAAGTTTTTAAGATTTGTGTAGATAGAAAATTTATTTTGATACATATTTAACATATAATAATAATTTAATAATATGATATTATATAAACTTATAAGGTAATAAAAAATGAATGTGAATAAAATAATTATAAGAATATGTGTTGATTTGATTGTGAATAAATATAACAATTAAAAAATTATTAATTAACTATAAAAAATACGAAGAAATATTTGACTTTGAATTTAAATTTAAAACAAATATGAATGATAAGATATTTAATTTGTAAGATATTTGAGTAGGAATGAATAGTGAAAAATAAAGAAACAAACATACCCATTTTGTGTGTGGCTCTTTTGATATGTTTGTTTGCTTAATGCCAATGGAATAACATATTTTACAATTTAATTTATACATATTTTTCTATTATATTATTTAAATACGTTATATATATATATATTATTATTATTATTATTATTTTAACATTATCTATTTTGTACCTTGTTTTCTTGTGTTTGATACTTTCCTCAAAAATTAAAAAAAATGGGTCAGAGTACTCATATTATGAAAGGGTGAGACCTTGGGTCGTCCAGGAGTGGAGACTCCCACAGATACACATGTGGGCCCTACAGTGTCGGTGGGTCCGACGCACGTGTCGGTGCCCAATGGTTCCAAGCTTGTCCAAGCCTCACCCTCTTAAGAAAAAATGTTAAAAGCGACAATAACATATGATAAATTGTTAAGTAAAATCAAAACTCATGTTCATGATTTTGGAATTTCAAGCGTTACTAGTTCGATAAGTGACTCGAGGTTTACCAAAACATGAATTATTTACCTCGAGATTTATGGATTATGGTTGTTTCACAGTAAAACAAAACATGAAAAAATTTAATTTTTTGAAATTATTTCTGAATGTAAGAAAAGGAATTAACAATATATCTTCGAAAATTTTGTTAGTTTAATTTTTATTTATGCATGCCAATTAGTAGAATAATATTTTTAAAAATGTGAACATCGATAACATTGTATTATCTATTAGAAGATCAAACTAATAATAAATATAATTTTCATAGATTCAATTGAAGAATTAGAATTATAATATATTATTGTATGTGACAATTTTAAGATGACATAGAAAATATTCATCAAGTGTTCAAATATCAACAACACATGACAATAATTTTTAGGTTGGGTTGAATGTTAACGACACCCATGAGTGTTGCAATGAGTATTGAGAATGCAATATATAACAAAAATAGAAAATAAATGAAATACAAAATTATTAATGCAGTTTGCAATAACAAATTCTACGTCTATGGAGTTTAACCTAGTAAAATGCTTCTACTAAGTAAAAATAGTAAAGAGATACCTATAAAATCTCGCACTCGACTCACTACCCCAATTCTAAGATTCCTAATTTATTAACAATACATTTTATGCAATAGTGTTTAATTAGCCCATTTTAAGATCAACATTCCCTCGTGGAGAGCTCTATCGAGATTTTGTTTAGCACACTCTTTATACTCCTAACTCGTTCACTCAACTATCGTTTAACTTACAAGCAAAATGACTCCAATATACAAGGGAGACTCCTATACTACTTTTAACTCTCAATCTTAGTTTCTCTCCCACGCCATCCAAGCCTCCTATTTATAGCTCTTCACTAAGAAATCCTAAACAAAGTCAGCTTTCATGTAGTACTTATCCAACCTCTGAGTTTTTAGGCGATATCTTCTCTGTTGGTACAAGAAAGTTGGTAACAATCTAACATAATAGAGTTGAATCTTTATTCATGCTTCTTTTAAGTGTTTTAGGACTGTACGGTTGCAAACTCCTAATAACATCAAATTTCTTAGATACTCTTCCAACTAGTTTAATCATCATAAAAGTTTTGATAAGTTAAGATTCTTTCAAGTATATGCTTGTTCTAAACAATGTGCTAACATTTAGCCAAATATGCTAATAGTCTCTCCCTTTTATCTATTGTAACACTAACACCAAATTTCTAACTTGATTGAACATGATGAATAACAAAAGAATTTGAACAAACATTCAAATGTTGCTTTTCATTCATTTGGTTGATTGCATCATGCATCATCTATGTTTGAATACATCTAGTCTATTACGCCAAATGATAGTTACAAAAATCATCGTTCTCGAAAATCACTAAGAACAATTCTTGAATAGCAAACAACAACAAGTTTTTCCATTCCTTCAATTCCTGCACACTTCGACAATGCTCTAACAATAGGAAAATATCAAGTATTTCCAAAATATTAAATACATCCAAAGTTATCAATAGTAGTTCATCAGTTGTTAAAATTAGTTAGCAAGCAATGAGCTAAATCAGCATAGCATGCAGACCACCTAATCAGGCAAATATGGCATTGAATTTAATTGTTTTACGTATCCTCCCCCAAACCCTTTGCATCCAATTTTTTTGCCTCTTTTGTGTCACAAATTTTGCTAAAGGGCAATCAAATGTGCTAGGGTCTTTGCTGCTCATCTTGTTGAACATCCAACCTCATCAGTGCCTGGGGAGTTAGGCATGTCTATTTTAGGTAGTATTTCTTCTTTTATTCTTTTGAGAGTGGCCTGCAAGTTGTCAACTTGCAACTTAACTTTTCTTCTTTGTGCTTGAAGTGCGGCAATTTGCTCATCCAAATTTTCTCCAATGGTTGCTACATTGTTGATTATGTGCTAAATCTTGCCTAAACTCCTCAGTATACACCTCTAGTTCCATCATAGGTTGTTGTTCCAAATCATCCACCTTGCCTAATTTCTTCAATTTCTTTGGATAATGTAGCACATCCACCATTCTCACTGTCTCTTTCTCCTTAAGCTGCACTTTAACTTTTCTTCTTTGAAGAAATTTTAAAATTAGGTAAGGATAAGGAACGTACTTAAAAAGGTCTAACTCCACATAGTTTAGCATTACTTAAAAAATCATAGACTTAAGTTCACTGGTTGTATGATCCCAAGTTTGTATAGGAAAGTTGCCATGCTTGTTATCACTAATGTTGCATATGTGGTTGGCAACAAGTTTGTTGTACTTATTTTATACAACAAAAAATATTTCAATAATAAATTGAAAAATTTTAAAGAGGTCGCACTAGGGGACTATTTATCTAGTTTATAACTAGTTAATGTATGGGCTATTTCATCATAATCCATTTCATACCCACTACGGTACACTAAATCAAAGTTTGTCATTTTCCACTTTAAAATTTTGTTGATAACCAGACCAATTACTCTACATTCACCTTGCTCATCATGTTAGCATAAAATTCATATACTAGATTAAGGAAGAAGACCTTAGATCTGGTTACCGCTTTGAGTAATTCAATATCTTCCAAAACTTTCACAAATTCTTTCCTCACAAAGTTCTTGAGAAAAATAACCCTTTTTGTCGTGAAGTGCCTATGCTCAACATTCCCATATCTTGCTTGAGCTTTCAAAGAATAAAACTCCAAGGATGGGCTTGATCAAGGTTTGGTTCTCTAATGTTTTCTTCTTCATTGATTTCATCTTTCTACCTTCTCTGCCTTTGTTCTTTGTTGAAATCTCCTACTAGATTTAGGTTTGTCAATTTTTCTTTTCTTGGGTTCAATAGTAGAATTACCTCAGCTAAATGTGATTCTATAGCCTAGAAGTTGTTTTAGTAGTTGCAATTTCATCTCTCTCTTTTCTTTGAAGTGGGTTCTGAATTCTTCCAAGTTGGTGGTTCCCCTTCTACAACTTCAGCTTCAGTAACCGTTTCTTGAGTGGTTTCTATTAGGCCTCCATCATCAGATTACTCTTTTTCAATTGTAACATCTTTGGCCTTAGATGCAACTTTGTCTTGTTTAGCCTCCATTTTCATGATTGATAACTTCTTTTTGCCTTTTCCTTTACAGGCTTCCCCTTTCTTGGTGGGTTTATTCCCTTTTGCAATTAGTTTTGGGCTTTGTTCCTCTAATGGTGCCTCTAGTAGGATTTTCTCTCATACATCTTGAACAAGCACCATTGGGAACACAACTTCTGCCTCCACAGTTTTTTCTTAAGTAGGGGGTTCTTGTGGTGGGAGATTTTTCATAGCAGTTTCCAGTGGTTGAGGATCCATGACATTTCGTCTTGCTAGTGTCCTCGTCTTTCTTCTTGTCATTATTGTTCTCAGTGGCAAGGGCTTTTGGTTTTTACAACATTTTTCAGAAGAACAATGATTAGATATAGTAGAGATTCCATTCTTATAGGGCTTCCTAAATAATGATAATAACAAAATTCAAAAATCAAAATCTCATTGAAGAGGGGAAATCAATGACTAGTGTTGAGAACTGTACCAACATCACTAAGCACTTATCAAGTTTTGCATCCCCTCATCATTTCTATCAATTCGTTTTTGCAAACTAGGCAAACACCTAGTTGGTGTTTGAGATATGCAAACCTTGAAGCATTTAAACCTTTAGTGAATTTATCTAACAGTTGCCTATTTGTTGCAACATAGTTGATAATAATCTCTTTCTTTTGAACCAGGGTACGAATGAAATGATGCCTAATACCAATATGTTTAGTTATCAGATAGTATAATCAAGCATATTAAATTTTTAGACATATTGATTGCACTATTGTTATCAGATGGTATAATCAAGTCTTC
>CM032772.1:3282456-3503076 GCA_019155195.1 Avicennia marina
ATCAAAATCCACTTAATTTTCCATAAATCTTCAAGTTCATGTCAAAAACAATATAATGTAAGTCTATACAAAGGAAATATATAAGATTTCAAATTTACAAAATTTCAAACTACTCTCTTCATTATCTCAAATCTTTCATGTCAAAATTACTCAAGATTTTCATCCATAACTTTTCTCTTATTTGAAACGTCATCTTTCACACAAAATTTCTATCAATCCCTTCAAACACATTTTCCCGTACATATTTGAAAAATTAATCTTAATTTACAATAATGGTATAAAAGGATTATAGTAAAAATCTCTGTGAACATGGGTATGTAAAAAAAATTCTATAGATTTTCTTTTTCAAGTGATGAAATTTATACATAGCATAATTGTTTATCCTAAATAGATATAGTTGTACATCTTTGTCTATGTACTTTAAGGAGTGCAAAAGGCAACCAAGATATAGTAATTTCAATATATCAAAATTTTCTTCACACCTCTATATATTTGATGTGATGTCAAATTTACAACAAATAAATGCCATATCACGTATTCACCCACATACATGATGAAAGTAAAATAAAACAATAGATAAAACAACAATATATTTACATAAGCATGTTGTTATTAAAATTGTAGTTTTCTCCATTCTCATTAAACTTGTAAACAATGAGTCCGATTCGTTACTTTTATTGATTGATACCATGGTCTAATCACTCTTTACTAAGCTCTTATTTTCTATGATAAATGAATGAATGATGTAGAAAATCATGGGAGTCTTCAAAAATGTCTTGTCCATGATTATAACTCGTATGGAAGTGGTAGATGGTCCAACACTTGTTGCCACCATATTTGGTGCACTTTAAGATGTTTCCATTAGTGAGATAGACATTGGCATTGATTTTTAACTAAAGATTTAGATGGACTAGTTAACTCACAAATGCTATTAGATTTCTTTTTCTTTTAATGGTTAGTACAGTGTGTTGTAATTTTGGGTGTATTAGGTTGTTTTCTTGCCTAATAAACCTTAATTCTTTAATTTTTTTCAAAATATTTTTGGAGTCATAGCCCTTCTAATATGATGAACTTGCCTAGGCTTCTGTTTACGAGATACAATTTGTAAGGGATTACCAGCACTATCTCTAGATGATTGAGTTTAACTTTCTAATTGTACCTACATGAATTTGTAATATGAAAATCTTTAAAACTACATTGTGCAACTCCTACATGAATTAGTAATATGAAAATCTTTCTAATTTTAACTCTGTATTGTTACTTGTGTTCTCATCTATTTGCTTCCCTTTGTTTATTGTATTACTAACACATTTTAGTTATGAATGAAATTCACTTTTAACTATTTTTTCATGCTACATGAAGAAATATATTAGTAATAAGGTATAGAAATTTAATATTAATCAACATACAAATTATTATATAAAAATGTGCAAGTAAAAATATTCAAAAATTTAACCAATTACTACAAGCTAATTTTTCATACCTGATATGGACACTTTTTCAATAGCCTTATTTTTTGAATTACCTCCAGAAGTTTTTGATTATAGAATTGAAAAATAAGAAATAATTAAAAAATATATCCAAAGAATATATAGAAATATAACTTATGAACACATCGGGTTGTATTATAGTGGAATACCTTCACTATATTACTTTAATTGTACTTTATAAGTTTCTTGAACTTAGTTTTAGTAATACTATTGGCACAACATTGTAATCACATTGCATCCATTCTTCATCTAAAACAGTGGACTCTTTTCACCAAGCACTCATACGTTCTCAAAGTAGAATTAACAGTTTTTATGACATATGTCTCGGTCTTTGGGGGTATAATATAAATTTGCTATAACAATTAATAAACAAGGTAGTAGGAAAGACAAATATGAAAAAATGTGATCAAAGCATGTAAACTTATACGTCGACATAAGTCCTTATCCCCTCCCTCAATGTCTTATAGAATGCTTTCCTTTTAGTGAATGTTAAGGTGCAAAATAGATATGTCATTACAATAGTTACGAAAATGAGTGAGATGAATTTCATGTTTTAACTAGTTATTCCTATTGGTTGCAAATGTCGATTGAAGGTGATTTTTTCTCTCATTTGTGTTTGGGCATGAATTTCTTTCTACATAGTTGGGCCTTTAATGTTTGCCTCGATTTGCTCTGCATATCAAAATATAGCATTCAACAATAACAAAAGAAGCACAAACAAATTTTAAAGCTCATAAATTCTATTTACCTTCATAGTTAATTTGGTTTCAAACCAAATGATTGATTTCCCTCAGTTTTTGGCCCAACCTCTTAGTTTTAAGAACTTCATTGATCAATCTTAGAGTCTTTAGATTGAATGTCAAATTATGGAATATAAGCTACATGTGCACATGAATTTAAAAATAAAGTGTAAAGTTTGAAAATTAAAATGAAATGATCTCTACCATTGGTTCTTGAACTTCTTTTTCTTCCTAATTTTTTTGGAAAAATTTTTCTATTCAATTTTGTTGAAGTGAAGGCTTTACTTCATCTTTTTCATTAAAATTCTTTCCTCAACTTATTTTCCTTTTCGAACTTGACATGAAAATCCTTTTGGGCTTGGCCTGTCATTAGGTCTTAGGTTTCAATATAAACGTGGTTTGAATTGAACTCTCTTATTAGAGGAGGTAGAATTAACTTGATTTAATTTCATATAAACTGATTTTGTCACCTTCGAAATCCAACACATTTTGAACATTAGTACAATTACTTTTTTTTTGATTGACTGTCCATTTGAAGAATCAAGGCAACATGCAATTGTTGTCCTCTTTTAAATCCAGAACTTTATTTCGTCTACCTACTAATTCACCAATTTAAACTTGATTTTCATGTGGGGGAACATTAAATTAGTTAGTTTCTTCTCAGGTGTAGACATATTTGTCTAGGGGCTTTGTTCTTTCTTCATCTTAATAATATAAAAAACAACCTAAATAACCAAAAAAATGTATGGTGAATAGAAAATGTTCTCACCTGGCACTTTTCAATCTTACATATGATTAAAAGGCTAAAAATGCTATAGAAACTATGATTCTTTAATTGCATTGTGTATGAATTTAGAGAGCTTTAAGTTACATTTGGTAGACAAATTAGCTTATTTTTATATAATTTAAAAATATAATCAACATAAATCATATATTTTTCAGTCTTTGCATAAATTTTATCATTTATTTATTTATATAGATGATATATAACGTTGTTTGTAATCTTGTAAGAATCCTAAAAGCAAAAAAATATTTTTTTTAACATTTTACTTAATAAAGTATGCCCATAAAAAAGCATGTCCTTGTTGTTATCATTTTTGTTGTATTCCATGGAATCAAATAAATCTTAAACTTCACTCAAGTGTTTGGTTGGTGGTACTGTTGGGGGTTGAAAATAATGGAGATTTTGCTAGGTGTGGAAATTAGGTTTGGTTGAAAATTTTGAATGATGAAAATTTGGATTTATTTATATTTGTATATCTATAAATAATATAGTAAAGATTGGATAATTTGATAACATGTAGGAACAATGATTTGTTTATGGGGAATAGTATATAAATATAAGCGTATCTACACATATATATTTGGATTAGTTTGATCATTCCTAGGTGCGATAATTAAAATTTGAATATTTGAAAATATGTGATATAGAAAAATAATTTGAATATTAATTTAAATAAAAATTTTGTTAAGTTATATTGTTAGACCCATGTGTGCATGGATTAAGGTATTGTCATTATTCAAACTTCAATGTGGTGCTGACATAGCAAATCAATTTTTTATGGACATTCTAGAATTTTTGGTAGCATGTCCTAACAAATATTGTAATTGGATTTTTCACAAAATCTATCAGACTTATTAAATTGGTTTTGCAGGATTCATCGCTTCCTAAATACAATTATACTGTATTAACTTAACCAATTTGAGCTAATTTGATTAGATTATAACTGATTGGACTAGATATGTTTACCTATCATATCCATAAAGATATAGGGTATTTTTTAGTTGACTATATTATAACTATTTATATCCAATCCAACATAGCCATTAAAGAAAGGCTTTATACTGGATTTTTGGGTCAATTTAATTAGGACATATTGTGAATTTTTTAAGAATCAAGAAAGGAAGACAATCCCGGATATGTTGCAACTAATGTTTCAACATATAAAGTAACATATTCAGTTATCCTAAAGATATTAAGCCAGATGTCATTGAGGTTCATTTATATTTTTAAAGGCTCATAGGATGGATGTTTTAGATGGCTAAGAGAGTGAAAATTATGGGGATTTCTTTGTCAGAAATCATATACTCTAGAGAGAACTCTTCAATTTTGGTTATGTAATTTATGTTTGAGTGATTATTATTCAAGAGTTCAAAAAGTTCTTCATTATCAACAACTTCACAAAGGAAGAAATCAAAGAGGCTAAATGAATTGTTAAATTTTCCATCTATCAACTACCCAAGTGATCAAGTGAAGAAACCCTCGATGGGAAAAGAAGACACATGGATCAACTCTAGAAGTAGAGACCATGAGAAAGTCTCAGCAAAGTGAAGGCAAACGAACTTGCTGCCTAGGAGGTCTAGGCTACAAATACGTTAAGAAGTTAATCTCAAAGGAAGTTCGGGTTAGGCCAGTGTTCATATTTTGGTTTGAATCTGTTTTTCTAAAATTTATTGGATCATTTGTTACCGACAATTTCTAGGCATGATCCTGTAGAACTAGGAGAGTTATTTCCGAATTACATTGACAAACTCTTATTTCTCTCACTTTTTGGCTATATGTGTGCATTTTTAGAAATAATTATTCCAACATAACTTATAACATGAAATTGTAAAACTAACTAACATATGGCATTAGAGTCTGGCCACCTAAGAAGGCTCAAGTTTCAAGCAGGAGTGATTCAGAATAGTTGGTAAATATAACAAGCATTAGGGAAAAAGCATCCATGTCACAACTTCCCTTCTGGGACGAGTTAAACTACTCCTATTATAATGCTAGGATGGGAGCCTCCATCAAATCCTTTGATGAGAATGCATGGACCACCCCAAAAGAAGGATGGACACAGCCTATGCATGAAGTTAAGACTAATTGTTTGGAATGATGTCATGTTTTGGAACCTAAGCAAAGAGAGAGTGAAATCTGAAAATTTATATACTATGAATGCTATTTTAACTATTGTTAATGAAGAACAGTTCAAGCTTGTTGCAATATGTGATATAATGAAGGAACCATGGGAGATTTTACGAAAACATGTATGAGGGTATAAGTTAGACATGCATGTCTAAATTACAAATCTTCACAGCACAGTCTAAAATTCTTTAAATGAATGACAATGAGATAGTTACTACATTTAACACAAAGTTGAGAGATATAGTTGATCAAGCTTACTAGTTGGAGAAGAAAAACTAGAAAATGAAATTAGTGAGGAAGATGTTGAGCTCTTTGCCAAAATGGTTGCAACATTGTGATTAGATAAACTAATGGCATCATTATAAGCATATGGAATGAATATCACACATGCTAAAAAGGAGAAATAAACAACACTATGGCCATCTACCACATGAGGATTTCAATAATGCTAAGGATGAGATTACCTACCGCATTAGGATATTTGCTAAAGAGCTGAGAAGATGTAAGAAACATTCTAACATTCCCAACAGTAATAGAAGGTAAGGGAAGGTTCTACCAAGAATTAGAGGAAGCAGTAAAAAATTGAAGTTTTAGATGGTGGTGAAAGAATAAAGTGCATAGAATGGGAAGGTAATGGGAACATCTAATCAGAATATGCCAATATTCAAAAGAAGTAAGGAATATCTTTAAGAACTCTGTGGAGTGAATATGGTTCCAAGTAAGCTATGAAGAAGATGATGACCACACTAGCAACCTCATGGCATATAACTTGGTCTTACAAAAAAACAAGGGTACTGTTGTACCTTATGTTATATCATCTCTTATAACATCTAAAATTTTTTATTACAGTAGTAGGAGTGTGAATGAGACTTGAGATGAAGATCTTGTAAAAATGAACTAGATATTGATAGAGAAGCTATCTACCACCCACAACAACAATAAGAAATTAAAGTTGGTGATTGAGGCAGTGCAGAAAGAGAGAGATAAAGACATGCCTCACATCTTAATTGCTTGAAGATTTTCATAGCCTATAGATGTCTTGCCCAAAGTTGCAACATAAGGCAAAACAATCTGTTGTAGCATTAAGCAAGTTGAAAACTACGAAGGTAAAGTTATAGGATATTCTAACCATAGGTAGGGACCACTATGATGGCCTAGCCCTAAAGTACACATTTTTCTAGGAGGAAATTATGTATATCACCGACCAATCTTCATTCCCTTCAACACGTTTAATTAAAAATAATATCAAAACGTATGAATCACAATTAGCCAATTAAATCATCATGTCGGAGGACTTTTCAAAATTCTTATTCCACGTTCCGAAAGCAAGATTGTGTCAAATAGAATAATTAATAATTAATGCGTTATCTTAAATTATGTCCCAGATGGCGACATTATTTTAGCGTGTTAGTTACAGAAAATGACATGTCGACTCGTTTTTTGTCAAGGTGACTATAAAAGCCACATCGTGGCAATATTCTAATCCGGTACCAACAACTTTTTTAGGTCATTGCAGCAGTGGAGTAAGTTCAAAATAAGCTGCCCATGAATTGTAAATACGAGTCTATTGTTCACGTGTCTGCTTGAGCCGTTGCTATTTGACAATGGCTTTATCCTAAACATTGCCTATAAATGCCCCTTAGCAGCTAACGATTTATGCACAACTCAAATCCAAAACTTCTCGCACATCTCTTCTAAACCAAAAAAATGGGCATCAAGAGTTTCTTCCAAGAGCTGAAGACCAAGATTTCCCCATCCAGGTTGTTCAAGGCTTTGATCACTGAATCACACGAGGTCGTGCCCAAAATCACCAATTCCATTACCAGCATTGAGACTGTCGAAGGAGATGGTGTTAGTGCCGGATGCATCAGGCAAACTAATTTCCCAGAAGGTGCTCGCTTGAAGTACGTGAAGCACAGAATAGATGCCATCGACACCAAGAATCGCGTGTGCAAGTACACTTTGATTGAAGGAGAAGTTCTCGGAGACAAGCTAGAGAAAATCTGCTATGAGATCAAGTTTGAGGCCTCTGAAGATGGAGGGTGTGTGATTAAGCTCACCAGTGAGTACCATACAACGGGTGATGTTGCACTCAACGATGTGGAGATCAAAGCTGGCAAGGAACAAGCTATGGGACTGTACAGAGCTTGTGAAGAGTACCTTGCCGCCAACCCTCATGTCTGTGCCTGAACGAACGTTTCCTGTTGATCAGATCTATGAATAGTGCTGCCATTCAATAGTTGCTGCGTTGTTGTTTCATGGTTTTGTGTCCGAGTTGATGTTTGTCCAAATAAAGGAACGACAGTTCCAGTTGTTTTCGATATCATAAAATTGTTCGTCATGTGTAAAATTTCCATCGGGGAGTAGAGTCTCTTGTTCTGTTTTCACGCTTTCCCTCCAAAAGCGGTGCAGTTTTAATTATTCTAAATTCAGTATGCAGCATATAACCAGGGACAACCCAGAAACTAACCATTGGGAGCCAACGTTAAATTTTGGAGGAGCCAAATAATGTATAATAATATATGTTGGCATATAAACAATAAAACATATGCGTGTAACGCGGGTTTGCTGGAGGGTTGGGGGCCGGCCGTCCCTAGCGCGCCCCTCCGCCCATGCATGTGACTGAATTGGAGCATGGATATGCCTTTTCTTTCTTTCTTTCTTTCCTTTATTTATTTTTAATTTAACTTGCAAACTACCTATAGTTCTAGATAAATAAAGTAGGATCATACAGTATCGTGTAAATTCACATTATATGATTTCAATGTAGCCCTAAACACACACACCCGCTCACACTCTCTCTCTCTCTAATTTTTAATAATGCAATATATATTATAAATGTATTTATTATGTCTTGAATGTTGAATTAATTTATAATATTATAGTAGTCCATGCAACTTAAAGAATTAATTCTAATATAAATTAAAGAGGGTCAAAATCATTTCCCTCTCCCTTAATATCAAACAACGGTTATAAAGCATACAAGGAAACGAAAGATTATTTGCCATGTATGTATTTTGTGGCTGTCACAAAATGAATTAAATGATATATATTGATATCCATCATGTTTCATCCATCCAAGAATAAGAAAAGAAAAGTGCAAGTTTTCTTGTAGAGATATGTCAAAAGGCTATGGATCAAGGTAAGTTTTCTAAACCAATCTTTGATTATATGAAATAACTAGTTGAATCAATTGTGTTAAGAAGATTCATGTGTTTATTCATGTAAAATTGAATAATTTTTCTCAAGGGGCATCAAGCAGTTAACAACACTTTTGATTTGTCATATTTAGTAAAATGGGATTAAAAGCCACGTCTTTACAAGAGTGGATCAAGATTTTGTTACACTCCCGTGTTCTGGTATTACTGATAGGTATAATATAATATGCAATATATGTTCTGGCATAGTTAGCACATTGGTATGAAATTGTTCACTGATAATTATTGGAGTCATTTGATCATATCGATTAAATAATTAAACTAGGTTTAAAATCTTAATTGCACCAATGATTAGAATGACATACATACACGCACATATCTATATATATATACATATAAAGTAACATGTTGAACTGAAACTAATTGTTTGGATTAAGATGATCAGATTTGATGTGCTGAAATGATCCGATAAGATTTTGGAAGGTACCGATGAGGAGAGATTAATTTCAAGGGCAATCAAACTGCAAACTTCAAGGGTGTAGTTTCTACTTTCTTTCCTGTGAGAATAACACCATCCACTTCCTCTTAAGGGATGCGAACAAGATAAAATAATATTTCAAAACATTACTAAATACTTTCATCAATATATCGTTTTCGATATAAGTCAACATTTCATTCCTTCATTCTCCATATTGTAAGTTTATTCATGGTTTGGACATTTCTTGTATCAATCTTTTAATTAAAACCTTAGTATATAACCCCAAATGATGGGAATCACATGCAATCAAAACAACTATTAAAATGAAATGTTTGTTTCAATCTACAACTATGATTAAGGGGGTCATTTGATTTTCAACCTTTAGCCCTAATTGAGTAGGTTATAAGACTCAATTTTTAACTCTAATTGAAAAGGTTACGTGTAACTGAATATTTGTTTTCAATTGAAACAATTTTCCCAATTTATAATCCTAATTGAAAGGGTTGGCTTGATCCCAACTGAAAGGCTTAAAATTTCTATCCCAATTGGGAGGGTTGGAACTATCTCCAACGTACTAGTAAACATTCTAATGTGCTTCAATCTTTTCGTAAAATCTCAAGTTTCTACAGATTTCTATGTGAAGTAAATTTCACTATTTAATTTACATCCAAAATATTGTAACAAATAGTTGAGTTGTCATATATGGAACTTCAGTATAGAAATATGACAACATTTGCAAGAAATACATATGCATTTTTCATAATAAATTGTTTAGTCAAAATCTCAAGACAATTGTATTAGAATTTCAAAAAAACTATTGTGTGATAAAAGTTAAATATATATGATAAAAGAAAGATTTACAAAAAAAATATACGGCAGTTGTTGAAATTTGCAAGCAAACCACTTACAGACATTAGCTTGCTTGATATTGTGTGTCACTGCACCTGAATCCTTGGTTCCCTGTCCAATTAGTGTAATTCCAATTTTTATTCCTAGTAAAAAAAGATTTAAAACCTATGCATTCCTGAAATCTATATGCTTATATCTCAATATCATTCATTTCAAATAAATTTGACATCATTCTACTACTTCCAAATTGAATTCTTTTAATAAAAAAAATGTTTCTCCATCTGAGATTCATGTAACTAATGATTCCTATAAGTCTCAGATACATAATATCATTTAACAATGATTAAAATTCTTATCTGGTTGAAAAATACGTGGAGTTAAATAATTTGTTCATTACTTGCAGTCCACGTCTAACTGTCAACTTATAAAAATAAACTGTATCAATCTTCGTATATGTTTGCTATGATCTACATATTTTTTGAAATTTCTATGAGTCTAAATTAATACAAAACAAACCATGATTGATTTTTAGCTTTTTACAAAAAGTTATGATCCTTACACTATAGTTTTGTGGAATTAAATTTGACGGTCCAGAAGCTATTTTTCTACCAACTAATAGAATTAAACCATATCGATCTAGGCAAAGGTTTGTAGTGATTTATATATAGTTAAAAAAGTCCATGAGTCTTGTTTAATATTAAATAACATTTTTCAATTTGGGCCTTTTCACAAAAACTTATGGTCTCTACACTAAAGTTGCAAAGAATTAAGTAGGCTTGTGTAGTATAGCTTGCATGGTCTTTCTTGTTTTTCCTTCCTATTCCCTTGATCCAAAACATATTGTAGGTCCTTCCGAAGCATTATTTCAACATTTTCAAGGCAATTATTCATGAAGTAAAATGAATGTGGATTCAAAGCCCCAAAATCTAAGTGTTTACATATGTGTACGTGCCCATACACACACTTATATACCGACCAATGTTCTTTCGTTCTAATTCTAACTATTCTTGTCATGGAGTAAGCATACATGTTTCAAAATTCCTACTTTCATGCTGTTCATGTGTGTATGCATATGCATATATGTTGTTGATTCCATTATCACCAATTTGAACCTTCATCACATAACTCAAAATCCTATGCATGCTTTCATGTTCTCAAGATTCTAACACCCTTTTCTACAAAAATTGATCAAATAACAGAGTTTGGCAAAGCTTACCTCAAGTCAAAAAGGTCATAGGTGCTATTGTTGTAGTTGAAATTCCCCTTCTTGTCTTGGCACAACCACAATTTTCCTTCCTTTCTTGTTGTAAACAGCTTATAGGGCCCATAAAATTTCTCGAATGTATTCGTTAAATAAAACATTCATAAGTAAGGCTTGAAAGCATGAATCAATTTCTATTGTTACCAACTAAATCTATCAATTAATACAATAGGGGTCCAAAAGCTTACTTCAAGAAAGTGTTTAGCAAATGCTTTCTTTTCCTTCTAGTTGTCATCAGTTTCAAAATCTCCAAGAGTGTGTAGCCTTCTCACCTTCTTTCTTGCGCAAGTGATTTCCTAATGGCATTTAAGCAGATTTCTCCCTATTTCTCCTCTTATTCCTTACTTTTCTGTATTCTCATGGTTAACTATGGCCTTTGAAGTGATTGTGATTCTCCAATAGATTGGTTTAATTCACGATGACCCTTATGGCCTTCCAAATGCACCCTTGATTCACCTAGTCTTGCAATCCCTTCATTTTACTAAACCTTTTCCCATGACTTCTTAGTCTTGTGGAGACCATTGGTCACGTTTCATAATAATTGATAGAAATCCTTTAGAGTTCCCATCCACACCTTTGTATGTCCCCAAGAATAGTTGCAATAAAGAAAAAGGGTCTATTAGTTGCAGTCAGAGGGGACTCTTGGGGTGGATTTTTTTTTCTACAATTTATTCTCTTTCTCAGTTTTATTTTAGAGTTGGTTGATGAGATGGTGCAGACAATGAAAGGCTATCAATCATTTCTTCCTACATCTTAAATGGACGTAATTAGACCCTAAATTCACTAATCAATGTAGTACCCTTTACTCTTCCATCAACTGTAGGTAAAGTAGCCTCAATAATTCCCATTTTCTTGTTCGTTAAATTGTCACTAATGCTTTCATAAATCCTTGTGTCTCTTTGCCCACCTTGGCTATTAAATTCTCCCTTACGTCTGAAAGGTGTTGTCTACAAAACTTACCATTCCATACTCAGCTAAAAAATGAGAATATTCACTTCCCATGCTTTTTTCTAATTCCTAAGTGGCTCCTTGTTTAGTGTGATTAGGCCTCTAAACCTTCACATATAGAATGAATTTGGTATTTAGAACTTGTTCTTTTAGGTCCACTATCTTTATTGAGGTTTCTTGATAACTCTAATCCTTTTTTTATAGTCAATGGTTTAGTTTTAAATATGTGATTTGGGTCTGGAATGTATTGTTTGAGTTAAGACACATGGAGGATGTTATGCACTTTGGATGGTTCTAGCAATAGAGTAGGTGATATATCACATCACCTACTTTCTCTAATATTTCAAAGGATGCCACAAAGCGTGGACCCTACTTCTTAGCTTTACCAAAACATACTACTTTGCATGTTAAAGACATCTTGTTATACACTTTCTCTTCTAATTGAAACTGCATAGGTCTCCATTTCAATTATGTCTAACTCTTTTAAATCTCTTGAGCTTCCTTAGGTCTTTTCTTTCAAATCACATCTATAATTTCAACAATCACCAGGACCAACTTAGGTTTGGTCACTCTTTTCTCTCCCACTTCATTTGAGAAAATGGGTGAGTGACACTTATGTCTATATAATGCTTTATAGGGTACCACCCCTATGTTGTTATGGTTACTGTTGTTGTAAGGGAACTCAATCAAGGCTAAGTATTCGCTCTAATTCCCTTTAAAACCTATTACGCATACTCTCAACATACCCTTAAGTGTCTTGATTATCCCTTATGACTATCCATCTGTCTAGGATATTGATAAGTATGCTCTAAAGCAGTATGTTGTTTAGTCCAAATTACTTTCATTGAACTAGCTCAAAATTGTTTCTCCCCAAGGGACTATAGAACTATCCTCAATGTTTCTCATTTTCTTATTTGCTAAATGAAGTAAACTGAAAATGATATCTATACACTTTATCTCCATTTTTTCATTAAAGCCTAAATTCTTGGTCATGTGGCCCATTGAAATTGTATGTTATCAGTTAACATAGATTGTAATACCAATAATTCTTAATGCCTAGTCCTAAAAGTTCCTTAGGATGCATCTTTAACTCGACCTTTAGTTGATGGCAACCTAGTAATACATTAAATTTAAAGAAAGTTTTAGCCCACTTGGGGTCGTCATGTAGATCGTTGATCCTTAGCAAGGGATATACACTCTTGGTTGTCACTTAGCTGGGTTTCCTATACCTAGTGGGCAAACTCAAGCTTCCGTCTTTCTTTTTCATGCATAAGATAGAGCCTCTCCACACTTTGTTGTGCCACACTTATTTCGCTGCCATTGCACTCCTAGTTTCCTTACTCTAGTTGGAACTATTTTACACTATAGGCACAACTCCTAGTGTTAGGTTGGTCTCAAACACTATAACCCTAAGTAGCTAGCAACTTTTATGAGGACAAGTAGGTGAGTAGTACCTTAGTCATATTAGGAATATGTTTGTGCTTTATAGGTTGGGACATTACTAGCCTTTGTGTCTCCAATGCTATTTACTTCCTAGTGGCTAAGGTAAATATCTTAGTATTTTCTTCTTATCTTAGGTCTATCTGTTTAGGCTTACGGTTGGGTTGAGGCTTGACGTTGAGTCCAAACTACCTAGGTCACTATGGGACTACCATAATCAAGCTTCTTATCTTATTGTTTCTTAACCAAAGAAAGGTTGAGATTGGTGTTATACTAGTGATGGTGGTGTAGGTAGTCGATTTATTACTTATTATCATTGTTCTAAGGTAATATAATGAGGGTGTTGGGCAATACTCTTTAGGTAATTGGCCATATTTGACATGATGAAGGATTTCTTGATACTTACTAATAAATATCTAACAAGTGTCTCGCGGTGGCAATATATAACATAGCAGTGGAATTTCACATTATTCAAATATTGTTATATATCCAAATGTCGTTGATACCCTTATTTCTCCAACAAGTCTTTATCCCTTTCATTGCTAACTTGCTCTTTCCCCATTAAGCTCCTAAATTCCTTACATTGTGTTTGACCTTAAACTCTCTCTATTTAGCTCCTCCTCAGGGACCCTTTTTAACTTCAGCATTAGGGTACAAATCATCCTCATCAATCTCTTTAAGAAGATTGTAAACTTGCTCTATTGCTGTCTCTTCCATCTTCTTTAGTTTGGTTTTCTCACCATACTAACCTATGTTGTGTCAATGTGTTTCTTCTTAAGGTGCGCAAAGTCAACTTTTGTTTCTTTGTTTTTTCTTTTAAGGCTCTAATATGCCCATTGCATGCTCTCTAATTGTTCTTTTAGTGTCTTATTTTCAGTCTCAACCTTTTCTTCGGGGTGGGGGGGGGTGTGGGGGCGGGTCCCCATGAGTATGTCCCCTAGACATGTTAGATAATTCCATCATCTACATTGCAAAGTTATATTTTAGCCAGTAGTTAAGCAAATTTCATCTTTTCTATAGCTTATGAGTACTGAACACCAAATTATCCAATGTCACGATGTATGCCTTGATGGTACATGTTCTTAAAGTCAAGTTGCAAGTTTAGATGTCATGTGTATCCTAGGATTCAATCCTAGATCTAGTCTAAATCTTAGAAGTTGTAGAACCTAGGTTCAAACTCTTAGACATTGCATAAGCTCAAAATCGAGAACCTAGACTTTGTTTAAATCTCAGACATTATATAGCCCAAAGTCAAAACTTAGGCTGAATGCATATATAACTGTGATCATTTGCCTTATACTTTATGCCCTAAAGAATTAAGTCCCAATCGAATCTAAGTTCCATTGTTTATGCATTTTAAAAGTTCAAAATACTCAAATTCTCTACCTTAAACATTAAACCTTGCATTTGATGTCTAACTTATGATTCTTATGCTTTCAAGGTCAATCTTAAGTTTCGATACCACTTCTGTCACACCCCTAGCTCGGGGTATGCAACATGATAGTTTCCGTAAGATGTTCATCTCAAAGATACCATAGCCACTTAGATTAGAAAATTTAAATCAATACTTGAAAGATATTTTAGAAATTTAAAGAAAATCCAAAGCTTATATCTTACCATAGTAATATCCTCTTGGTATGTCACTTGTAGTGAAAAATTTTAAAATTATATCATTCTTAGGACTTGACAATGTAATCAAACTAATTTCTTATTTCCAAGGCAACGATACCAACCCCACATGAAATCCTCTACAGTCTTGTCCTCTTCAAAATCAAGCACTTCTTTCGTGAGCGATAAGTTACCTAATAAGGAATCTACCTATTCTTTTAAGGGATGTGAACAAGATAAAGGAATATTTTATAACATAAGTAAATACTTTCATCAATAAATCATTTTCAAAGTAACCCAACATTTCATTCATTCATTTTTCCATCTTGTAAGTTTTCTCATGGTTTAGATATTTCGTGTACCAATCCACTAATCAAATCCTTAATCTATAACCTTGACTAAGAAGGGTCACATTCAATTGAAATAGCTATTAAATTGAAATGGTTGTCTCAATTTATAATCCCAATTGAAAGGGCCATTTGATTCTCAACCTTTTACCCTGATTGAGTGAATCATGTGGCTCAATCTTTAACTCCAATTGAGAGGGTTATTTCTAAATATAACAGTTGTCTCAATTTATAACTCAATTGAGAGGGTTAGCTTGATCTTGGTTGAAGGGTCCAAAACTTCTAACCCACTTAGGAGGGTTGAAACTAGTTCCTACACTAATGAACATTCCAGTGAACATTAATCCTTTCATAAAATCTTAAGTTTCCATAGATTTCTATGTGAAGCAAATTTCACTATCTCATTCACATCTAAAACATTGTGACAAATAGTTGAATTGGCATACATGGAACTTCAGTATAAAAATGATAAAATTTGCGAGAAATACATATGCATTTTTCATAACGAATTTAGCAGTCAAAATCTCAAGATAGACATATAAGAATTTCAGAAAAACCATTTCATGATAAAAGTTTCATTTATTGGATAAAAGAACATTTTACAAAAAAATATGTGGTAGTTGGTAAAATTTGCAAGTAGAGCACTTATAAATGTTAGCTTACTCGATATTGTGTTTCACTAGAATTGAATCCTTGGTTCCCAATCCAGTTAGGTAATTCCAATTTAATTCTAAGTAGACAAAGACTTAAAACCTATGCATTCTTGGAATATAGTCTATATGCTTGCATCTCAATATTTTTCATCCTAATATAAATTCTACGCCATTCTAGGTATTCCAAAATGAATTCTTTTAATTGAAAAAATGTTTTTCTATTTGAGATTCCTGTGGCTGATGATTTCTATAAATCTTGGATACATGTATTTAATTAATAGTAATTAAAATCCTTATCTAGTTGAAAAACAGATGGAATTAAATAATTTGTTTATCACTTGTTGTCCAAGCCTCATAGTCAATTTATAAAAATAAATTATATCAATATAAGCATACTTTGCTATGATCTAGACATGGTAGGAAAGCTCCTTGATCTAGTTTAATATCAAACAAATTGTGATTAATTTTGAACTTCTTGCAGAAAGTTATGGTTTTTAACTAAAGTTGTTCATAATTAAATCTAGCAATCTAGAAGCAATTGTTCAGTCAAATTAATGAATTAAATTGTTTTGATCTAAGCAGAGGTTTGTGGTGATCTATATATGTTGAAACTCTTTATGAGTCTTATTTAACAAGCAACAAACCTTTTACGATTCAGATCTTTCTACAGAAAGTTATGGCCCATACACAGAAGTTGCACAGAATTAAGTGTGTTCGTGCATTATGGCTCATATTGTCTTTCTTGTTCTTCCTCCCTATTCCCTTGATCTATAACATAGTTTGGGTCCTTTGCAAGCATTATGCCAACATTTTTAAGGCTATTCTTCATGTGAAAAAATGGATGTGGACTCAAACCCCTAAAATATATGTGTTTACATGTGTGTGTGTGTGTGTGTGTGGATGTGTACACATGAAGAATGTTCTTTTGTTCCAATTCTAACTATCCTTCCCATGAAGTAAACATACATGTTTCAAGATTCCTACATTCATTTTGTTCATGCATGTATGCATATGCATATACATGTTGATTCTATTATTATATGAACCTTCATCACATAACTCAAAATCCTATGCATGCTTTCATGTTCTCAAGATTCTAGCACCCGGCTCTACAAAACTTGATCGAATGACGAAGTTTAGTAGAGCTTACCTTAAGTAAAATGTGTCATAGGTGCTGTTGTTGTTGTTAAAGTTTCCTTTCTTGTCCTGGCACAGCAACGATTTTCCTTCAATCCTTGTCATAAATGGCTTTTAAGGCTCATAAAATTTCTTGAATGTATTCGTCATATAAAACATCCATAACTAAGGCTTGAAATCATAAATCAATTTCTATTGTTATCAACTAAATCAATCTATTCATGTAGTAGGGGTCTAAAAACTTGCCTTAAGAAAGTGTTTAGCTGAAGTTTTTCCTTCATTCTGACAGCCGTCGATTTTGAAATCTCTAAGTGTGTGCACCCTTCTTACCCTCTTTCTTGCATAGGTGATTTCATAGCAGCCTTTAGGTAGATTTCTCCTTATTTATCCTCTTCTTCTTTACTTTTCTCTACTCTCATAGTTGACTAGTGCCTTTGAAGTGATTTTGATTCTGCAATAGATTGGTTTAATTCATGACCACCCTACTCGCCTTCCATGTGCGCATTGCACCCTTAATTCACCCTATGTCCAGCAATCCCTTCATTTTACTGAACCTTTTCCCATGACTTCTTGGATTAGAGTTCCTGTCCACACCTTCGTAGGTTCCCAAGAATATCTATAGTAAAGGAGAAGAGTTTGTTGGTTGTTGTAGTGAAAGGAGGCTATTGGCATGGATTTTTTTTCTTCGAATAACTCTCTCTCTCTCTCTTTCCCAATTTTATTTTTGAGTCGGCTGATGTGATGGTGCCAACAATGAAAGGCTTTCCAATCACTTCTTTCTCCATCTTAAACGGATGCAACCAGGCCCTAAATTCACTAATCAATTCAACAACCCTTGCGTTTCCATTAGTAGTGGGTGTCACTAATGCTCATCATAAATCCTTGTGTCTCTTTGCCAGCCTTCACTCATACATGTGATGTATTAAAATGGAAAAATTAAGGTTATTTGTTATAACGAGAAGGGGTTACCCAAAGGTGGACTATTTCTTATAATTAGTGGCATTAAAGAGACATATTGACATATTTAATAAATACGATTGTACATTCAAAGATAATTGTCACACCTTGCACTTGAGTCAATGATACAACAATAATTGTGAACTACCTCAGAAAATACCAATGCCAACAGATGTCATAGCAATATAAAGCAATAATATTAATTATAATAAACCAAAGAAAATGATGTAACATCCATTATAATATCCAAAATTCCATATGAAATGGAATAAAAATGACCTAACTATTACATTAGAAATTATCTTAATAAATATTAATGACAATAAAATAAATCAATTTAAACTAGGTCCTCATCCTTTAATTTAGTAGCCCTACGTTTGACTGTCATCATTTACTTCCTTTGCAAAAATATCAACGAAAGAGGTGAGCACCCATTAAATGGTACCTCCAACTATTTTTTTCAATGGATTTGGGCCAAATAAATAACACAAATGGATAAAATACATTTTATGGGCAAAAAATATAAATCATGATTTGCAAAAACAATAAATTGTAGTTAAACATTTTACAGAACACAGTATTTTAGAATCATTCCTTATCATCTTTTATCTTGAGTTCCACTCGTCCATATCCTTTGGCCTATTTAAGATGATATGTACATTGTGTATAATTTTCATTGATTAGATCCTTAATCTAGAACCCTAGTTAAGGGTCATATTACTCAATCTATAACCCCAATTGAATAGATCATGTATCTCAACCTATAATTCAGGTTAAATAGGTCGTATATCCCCGATAACCCTAGTTGAGTGGGTTAGATATACTAACCTATATCCTCAATTGAGTGGATCACATACCTCACCTATTACCCGATGAGTGGGTGAAATCAATCCCTACACTATGATTGGCATTACATGAGAGATTTTTTTATATGTATTTCAATTTAAGAAAATTTAATGAAAAATATTTCATTTCACAAATAACTCACATCAAAGTTTTCAGGAAAATGATAAACAATTTAAGCTTTGCAAAAAATTATCACGTGTAATCATGCTTTCATAAAATAGGAATAACTTTGAAAATAATTTTATCACATTGTAAAACTTTAGTTTTGGCATAAAATAGTTCTAAAAGTATTTTAACCACTTGTTACTAGTACTAGTATTCAACGGTTCCCTCTGCTATTGATCCTTGAGTTCCCATTCAATTTCACATACTTCCCATTTCAACACTCATTTCAATCGGTAACTTATGCCTTTCAATGCTTTTTGTGCTTATTACATGATTATTCCTACCTAGATTTTTTCCATTATTATTTTTCATGCTTTGTTATCTCTTTGTCAGTGTTTTTAAGTCTATTGTAGTCTTAACATCAAAAAATTCAGCTCAAATTACATGCAATATACAATCAATTTAGCCCTCGCAGATAGCATCACGATTACAAGCTTTTGCCATGCGACTGCACCATGTGGCCATGGGTTGCATTGCATGCCACCGCTCCTAGGTGGCACAATCCACATCGCACATGCACCTGGTCCTCTTGCAGTTGCACCGTTACACCTCATGATCGCAATATCAATCGCAACATGATAGGTTCACATGACAATGCTGTTCCAATGTATTTTTCTCCTGCTACTTCATACCAATCATCCAAACACGATAATGTCCTTGTTCTAAGGGGTCTTAGGCATGTTTTTATGGATTAAAATTCTTGAAAAACGTAACCCAAGTATATTCACAAATTTTGAAGAGATCTAAAACATGTTTTAAATTTTTGCACAGTACACCAACACACACTACTTACAATTCCTACAAATAGTTACATGTCCTATACATAATTCCTATGCATTGAACAACTGTAGGTCCCCAAACATTCATATTTTCATGTGCCTATGCATGTAAAATTTTCAACCCCTACATGTATGCTAGGTAAATGAGTAATCCAATGTAAAAATTACCTTGAATCGCAATGTTTGGTTGCCTAGCAAATCCCTCTCTATTTCTAAACAGTTGCTACTTTCCCTAATGCCAAAATAGGGTTTCTCTCCCTTAATATAGGCATTTATATCTAGGGTTTTATCAAGAGTTTGAAGGACAGTAATTTTCCTATATATTAAGGCCTTAAAATCAAGTTCAGAATTTTCTAATTTCTTAGGCCATTTCACACGAATTTTTTGGGCTGCAAGTTCCATATTTCGAGTCTCCTAATCATGGTAAACTTCCTTTCTTGTTAAATTAATTATATGGAAAAATTCTAATTAGCCTAGAATACCTATATTTCCCTTTTACCAAATTTTTAAATTTTCAGGGATTTTAAAAATCCCACAAATTTTCCAGCATAAAAACCCTTGTTTTTAGTTTCCACATGCATAATAACTCCTCCCTCAGGTATCCACAATATTTAGGTAGGATTTAGTCACCTATCATAATCATATCTCATTTCTTGCTCACTTTCCTTATTTCCCAAAAATTACACACAAAAATTAGTAAAAAATAATAAGTATAGGCTTAAATTAATTTCTTAAGCAATTGTCAATAAAAATATTAATTAAAGAAAATTTGGTTGACTCTTACTTAAGAATTCGGTAAGATTCAACTAACTTGATAGTGCATATTTTGACTTTCCTGCACACTGAATGTTATCCTGATAAATTAGAACGAAAATAATTTAATAAATAGGCTAGTAATGCAATAAATCATCCACCAAAATTTTACTAAGTTTATCTCTATAATCATTATTATGTCCCAAAAATCTAGGGTATTTTATCCTCCCCCTTTTACAAAAAGTTTTGTCCTCAAAATTTGTATTATATAATTTTGAAATTAAGTGAGAGTATTGATTCCTCGATTCCTCATTAATTCCCGATGTGTCCACTGTGTAGGTTTACTCTAATACTTTAGGTTTATGCTCTAAGTGTGTACTAAGTTCTTTAACATAAGCAAATGAGAAATACCTTAAACAAGCTTAAGAACTAAATGGGTTGGGTAGGTCATTTATCCTATGCGAGGGATATCCGTTCTTAATCATGTTCTATTTGAATTTTTTCACCTTTTGAATTCAATCTCAAACTTCTATCTTTTCTTTTTCTTGAATAGGGTGGGGCCTTGCCATGCTTCCCTGCACCACTCTTAATTTTTTTGTCCTATTACTCCTAGTTCCCGTATTGTCTATCACACTTCCCATACATTTTTTGGTGGCTATCAAGACTCCACTTTCTAGTGTGGCTACTCTATAAGATTGTTCTAATTTTTTCAGCTCATGTCCTAATTGTCTAGCAAGACTCTTTCAATTAAAAGAATGCAAATCACCATCATCGAATCAGGTGAGAGCGCAAAACTGGTTAACCATTATTTTACTTCGAACTACGTCCTTAGTGTTGTCAACCACCGTCTAGGTTAGAGAAAACACTCATGCATTCCCTTTAGATTTAGAGTTGTTAATGTTGCTGTTGGTGCCATCCCCATTAGTGTTGGTGGTGGTGGTTGCGGGCACTCTACCACTTGATGGCCTTGCTCACCACATTAGAAGTGTGCTCCAATCTTTAGTTGGCACACACCAGTGTGTCGATGGGGGTAAATCTTACATTCAGGTAGTTTATCAGGGCCCACCCATTTGCAGTCTTATTTGGCCTCTTGTTGGCTAGTGGCCTATATGGAGATCCCAGCTACTTGTTTCCAAAGTTTGGGCTTAATGTGGGTCTCTTCAAATTGTTTTTGGCCTCTTTGCATTTAATATTGGCTTCGGCTCTTGTTGTGACTCCCAACAAGTTATCAAAAGTCAACACATCACACAATGCAAGGGCCATTTCTAGCTTTCTCCTCAGTCCCCTAGTAAACATGTATATCTTAAGGGCTAGGTTACCATGGTTGCCTCCACCAATCTTTGCTATAATCCATGTCTTTCAGTTCTTTGGAAAGCTCAATGTTTCTTTCGTCTATAATTCTTTTCATTGCAAGATTACCGGCCTTGTTGCCTAATGCTACCAAATCTGCTCCAACAAACCCTGGCGTGGACCTAGCTATTTTCATTAGATCAAAAGCAGCTTCAACTTTAAGATTGCATGTAAGCACTGATAATATTTCAACCCATGCACATTCATCTGGAACGCCTAAAACAATTTCATGATCAAATCATCCAGGCCTCCTCAATGCTGGGTCAACAGAATCAGGCCTGTTCCTTGCTCCAATTACTAGAATGTAGCCAGGTCTCCAATCAGAATTTTCAGATGCTGCATAGCCATCTATAGGTTTTAGGGGCCTGTGTGATTCATCCATGAATGTCATCAATTGTGTGACAATGTGACGCTCCATTTCCCTTTGCAAATTTTCCCTTTTTGAAGCAATTGCATCGATTTCATCAATGAATACTATAGATGGTGCTGTCCTATATGCTTTAGAGAACAACTCTCGAATATTTTCTTCTGATGCACCTGAAAAGGTTCATGACAGACAGCAACAACAAAATGAATCCTGAGGTGACCCTAAAATTATAAGAAAGACAATACTCAATGTAATTTGTGTTGATGTAAATAGGCCATGTTGTTCATCAGCAAACAAAGATACAACCCTTTATTAAGATTATTGAAAGAGAAAGGTCTTAAGGAACAAGGCACATAGATGGTGAATGTACAAGAAACAGGTCCTCTAGAAGTAGTTAAATGAAGATAAGAAATTGACACGAAAACCACTACAACTGAATTCAAAAACCTGTTCCACCAGACACCACTACAGATGTGCTGGGTGTTACGTCACTAGAAGTAATAGAGGTTCTAAAGTTACAAGTAAAGCAAAAATATAGAGAGATACTTCCTACTATCAATAGGTGACGCTTGAAGAGATAGTTAGTGATGACGCCTTTGCCACCTTAGATGCCAACCTTTAGCCCTAAGAAGAAAAGAAACAAACCTAAAAGTCCTAAACTAGTGCAACCTCAATTACCTAAACCAAACCCTGATAGTAGCTAATCATATGACTTCATGTAGATTTCATAATGTTAGCCTAAAGAATGTGGAAGTATGTGAGTCAGCAGTCCTTTACAATGGATGTGAGATTGGACCAACAAGTCTTTAGTGTTATTGGCTTTATAGTGTTGTTGAATCAACTTAGGTTGACAAATGTGGTTGCAATATACAACTAAAATACAATCCACAAGTTTTACTACAACCTTACTAGGTTAATTTCTAATTTCTAATCATCTTTCCATTATTGTGTCTATGTCAAAGGTCAACTTATAGAGTTTTCACTTAAGAGAATTAATCAATCACCTATACAAGGTAATCCACACTTTTTTGCTATGTTTTCAATAGACTTCACTCTCAACCTTAATGAGGTGGTCAGTGTTATAACAGATAGTCAGATTCTAGAATGACTAAGAGGACCTCTACTTTCTATTTCTCAATGTCAAGTACTATTTGTACTTTTGATTGATAACCTATAATGTTTTGCCTCCCATCAATATTTTAATAGTTTCAAAAGATACAACCATCTTATTTTTTTGCTTAGGTACATGCCAGGACATGAATATTAAACTTGATGTGTTTAATGATGTTATATCACTTGCTGAGGCAAGAACCATAGTAGGATATTTACCTTACCCTGGACTAATCATGGCTGTGTTGCACAACCAAGGTGTTTCCAACAGCTATAAAGAGCTACCATTCCATGTCCATCAATGGGATACTTTTCAAAACATTTCAAAATGAGAAAATCAACTATTTAAATAAAGCTACCATAGTGCTAACTCTTACCTCTAAACTTGCCTCAAAAGCAAATGATGTTGAAGTGGATGTTAAAGCTACATTGGATGCTTAGTTGCCCACCCTTAGGACTAGGAATCTAAGACCATGATGATACAAGAAAAGAAGATAAGCTTTACGAGCATATAGCATTTATGCACTCCATTCTTCCCCCTATTCCAACATTTGTCAAAACACATAACTTTGAAGCGGACCTTTTTGGAACCAAATTTAGTTTTCAACACCTTTTCTTTTAGGGATTAAGTTTAATGATGATGAAGGCAATAATCCTCTCCATGCCTTTGTTATTTTATGGCTCAAAGGGGGAGTAGGTGTTGCTAAAGTTGAGCCTTCGTCTACTAGTGCATCAAGGGGGGGTTCACTTAGGGGGAGTTTGGACAAAGAGCATTTATATTTTAAGACTTTCTAAACATTGCTGCTTTTATGAAATTTACTCTATAGTTGATGATGATTGCCCCCAAAATTGTTTCTCTACCTTTGCCTTGATACCATTCTATGCTATGATACTACCCATTCATGTTGATTTGCTCTGACATAGGTTTCCATGGATTTCTTTTTCGGTTTTCTAGGTCTTCTTAATAGTTCTACCAATTTAGTCCAATAGTAATGCATGTTTAACTAGATTTACATTAGTTGAAAAAATATGTTGTAACATGTTATACAATAAGTTTCCATCTTGGCTAATATGAATAAAAATTAGGAGTTTATGATGAAATCCTTATGGTCGTATCATTATTATCTTGGTTTTCTTATCTAGCATTTAGCTTTTGCATGTGTTATTGGTGTTGTACCCTATAATGTCAAAGGGGAGAATGTTAGTGCCACGTGTGCATAGATTAAGGTGTTGTCATTATTTTTGGCACAAACTCTAATGTGGTGGTGACATGATAGATTGCATTTTTATAGAAATTCTAAAATTTTGGTACCATGTCCTAACAAAATTTGTAACAGAATATACCAAAAAATCCTCCAAATTTAATAACCTTACTTTATTGGATTTGTACCACTCCTAAATATGATTATATGTTGTTCACTTAACCAATTTGAACTAATTTTATAAGATTGTAGTCGATTGGATTGGATATGGTTGACTTACCTTATCCATAAACGTATATGGAGATCTTATAGTTAGCCATGTCTTGCAAATTCATATCCAATCCAATCCACCCATTGAAGGAAGGATTGGCAAAGGAATTTCAGATCAATTGAGTTGGAAAAATGGCTGATTTGCTAAGAATTAATGAAGAGAATCCCAAATATATTGCAACTAATGCCCCAACGTGAAAAGCAACATATTGGTTTATATTAAAGATATTTAGCCAGATTTCTTTTGGATTCATTTCTCTTTACAGGCTAATACAGTAGATGTTTTAGACAATCAAGAGAGTGAAAACTACAAGAATTGCTTTGTGAGAAATCATACACTCTGGAAAGAACTCCTCGATTTTGCTCAAGGAACTTATGTTCAAGTAATTATCATTCTAGAGTTCAAAGTGTTCTTCATTATCAACAACATCAAAATGGAAGAAATGAAAATTGCCAAGTGAATTGTTGAAGTTTCCATCTATCTACTAAAACTGCCTAAGTAATCAAGTGAATAAACCATTTTAGGGAGATAAAAACTCACTGATCGATACAGGAAGTTAAGGTTCGGAAGGAGTTTTAGTAAAGTCGAGACAATGGGACTTGCTGCATAGGAGAGTTAGACTAGAAATACATCAAAAATTTGATCCCAAAAAGAATTTTGGTTGGTTGAGTGTTTATGTATTAATTTGGATCAATTGTCCTAACATTTGTTAGATCATTTGTTAGAAAAGTTTTCTAGGCTTGGCATCGAAAACATAGGAGGGTTATTTTTAAACTACATAACAAGTTTTTGGTATCTCTTTTACTTTTTTACTTTGTGTGTAACTTTGTAGTAACAATTATTCTAATATCCTAACTAATAAAAAATATGCTTGAACTTCGTAAATTTTGATGGGTTTTACCCATCAAAATCTACAAACAAACGTGGCCTCGAAGTTTATAAGTATCTTCAAACTTTATAGATCATGAGACTTGAAGTAAAATAATTAATCAACTTATTTTTGTAACAACAAAACAGATTATTTCCTTTGTCCTACAAATAATATGTCGATATTTATTGGTGTTTCACCTTTCCAATTGAACAAAATTTGAGCGCATGGAATCCTAATGTATTTCACAGGATTTATTCATTAAAACGAGGAAAGTTAAATAAAAAAGAAAATCACAGAAAACTAAGCAGAACAAAATTAAAAAATGGCCCGATTGTACTTCATAACGTGCTTCACAAATTCATTAACTTGGTCCTTCCCTTCCTGTAAAGTTTGGAGTCATTTAAAATAGTAAATTATTCAACACATTTGGGCTTCATACTAGTTGTCCACGGCGGCTAGGCAGCCAATCACGAACACGAAAACAAATAAATTTAAAAAAAAAAATGAAGGAGAAAGGTAAAAGAAAGTAAGGGTAATCCCCAACTGCATGATGGCCTAGCCCCAAAGTATACATTTTTCTAGGAGGAAATCATGTATATCACCGACCAATCTTCATTCCCTTCAACACGTTTAATTAAAAATAATATCAAAACGTATGAATCACAATTAGCCAATTAAATATGCATCATGTCGGAGGACTTTTCAAAATTCTTATTCCACGTTCCGAAAGCATGATTGTGTCAAATAGAATAATTAATAATTAATGCGTTATCTTAAATTATGTCCCAGATGGCGACATTATTTTAGCGTGTTAGTTATAGAAAATGACATGTCGACTCGTTTCTTTGTCAAGGTGACTATAAAAGCCACATCGTGGCAATATTCTAATCCTGTACCAACAACTTTTTTAGGTCATTGCAGCAGTGGAGTAAGTTCAAAATAAGCTGCCCATGAATTGCAAATACGAGTCTATTGTTCACGTGTCTGCTTGAGCCGTTGCTATTTGACAATGGCTTTATCCAAAACATTGCCTATAAATGCCCCTTAGCAGCTAACGATTTATGCACAGCTCAAATCCAATACTTCTCGCACATCTCTTCTAAACCAAAAAAATGGGCATCAAGAGTTTCTTCCAAGAGCTGAAGACCAAGATTTCCCCATCCAGGTTGTTCAAGGCTTTGATCACTGAATCACACGAGGTCGTGCCCAAAATCACCAATTCCATTACCAGCATTGAGACTGTTGAAGGAGATGGTGTTAGTGCCGGATGCATCAGGCAAACTAATTTCCCAGAAGGTGCTCGCTTGAAGTACGTGAAGCACAGAATAGATGCCATCGACACCAAGAATCGCGTGTGCAAGTACACTTTGATTGAAGCAGAAGTTCTCGGAGACAAGCTAGAGAAAATCTGCTATGAGATCAAGTTTGAGGCCTCTGAAGATGGAGGGTGTGTGATTAAGCTCACCAGTGAGTACCATACAACGGGTGATGTTGCACTCAACGATGTGGAGATCAAAGCTGGCAAGGAACAAGCTATGGGACTGTACAGAGCTTGTGAAGAGTACCTTGCCGCCAACCCTCATGTCTGTGCCTGAACGAACGTTTCCTGTTGATCAGATCTATGAATAGTGCTGCCATTCAATAGTTGCTGCGTTGTTGTTTCATGGTTTTGTGTCCGAGTTGATGTTTGTCCAAATAAAGGAACGACAGTTCCAGTTGTTTTCGATATCATAAAATTGTTCGTCATGTGTAAAATTTCCATCGGGGAGTAGAGTCTCTTGTTCTGTTTTCACGCTTTCCCTCCAAAAGCGGTGCAGTTTTAATTATTCTAAATTCAGTATGCAGCATATAACCAGGGACAACCCAGAAACTAACCATTGGGAGCCAACGTTAAATTTTGGAGGAGCCAAATAATGTATAATAATATATGTTGGCATATAAACAATAAAACATATGCGTGTAACGCGGGTTTGCTGGAGGGTTGGGGGCCGGCCGTCCCTAGCGCGCCCCTCCGCCCATGCATGTGACTGAATTGGAGCATGGATATGCCTTTTCTTTCTTTCTTTCTTTCCTTTATTTATTTTTAATTTAACTTGCAAACTACCTATAGTTCTAGATAAATAAAGTAGGATCATACAGTATCGTGTAAATTCACATTATATGATTTCAATGTAGCCCTAAACACACACACCCGCTCACACTCTCTCTCTCTCTAATTTTTAATAATGCAATATATATTATAAATGTATTTATTATGTCTTGAATGTTGAATTAATTTATAATATTATAGTAGTCCATGCAACTTAAAGAATTAATTCTAATATAAATTAAAGAGGGTCAAAATCATTTCCCTCTCCCTTAATATCAAACAACGGTTATAAAGCATACAAGGAAACGAAAGATTATTTGCCATGTATGTATTTTGTGGCTGTCACAAAATGAATTAAATGATATATATTGATATCCATCATGTTTCATCCATCCAAGAATAAGAAAAGAAAAGTGCAAGTTTTCTTGTAGAGATATGTCAAAAGGCTATGGATCAAGGTAAGTTTTCTAAACCAATCTTTGATTATATGAAATAACTAGTTGAATCAATTGTGTTAAGAAGATTCATGTGTTTATTCATGTAAAATTGAATAATTTTCTCAAGGGGCATCAAGCAGTTAACAACACTTTTGATTCGTCATATTTAGTAAAATGGGATTAAAAGCCATGTCTTTACAAGAGTGGATCAAGATTTTGTTACACTCCCGTGTTCTGGTATTACTGATAGGTATAATATAATATGCAATATATGTTCTGGCATAGTTAGCACATTGGTATGAAATTGTTCACTGATAATTATTGGAGTCATTTGATCATATCGATTAAATAATTAAACTAGGTTTAAAATCTTAATTGCACCAATGATTAGAATGGCATACATACACGCACATATCTATATATATATACACATAAAGTAACATGTTGAACTGAAACTAATTGTTTGGATTAAGATGATCAGATTTGATGTGCTGAAATGATCCGATAAGATTTTGGAAGGTACCGATGAGGAGAGATTAATTTCAAGTGCAATCAAACTGCAAACTTCAAGGGTGTAGTTTCTACTTTCTTTCCTGTGAGAATAACACCATCCACTTCCTCTTAAGGGATGCGAACAAGATAAAATAATATTTCAAAACATTACTAAATACTTTCATTAATATATCATTTTCGAAATAAGTCAAACATTTCATTCCTTCATTTTCCATATTGTAAGTTTATTCATGGTTTGGACATTTCTTGTATCAATCTTTTAATTAAAACGTTAGTATATAACCCCAAATGATGAGAGCCACATGCAATCAAAACAACTATTAAAATGAAATGTTTGTTTCAATCTACAACTATGATTAAGGGGGTCACTTGATTTTCAACCTTTAGCCTTAATTGAGTAGGTTATAGGACTCAATTTTTAACTCTAATTGAAAAGGTTACGTGTAACTGAACATTTGTTTCCAATTGAAACAATTGTCCCAATTTATAATCCTAATTGAAAGGGTTGGCTTGATCCCAACTGAAAGGTTTAAAATTTCTATCCCACTTGGGAGGGTTGAAACTATCTCCAACGTGCTCGTAAACATTCTAATGTGCTTCAATCTTTTCGTAAAATCTCAAGTTTCTACAGATTTTTATGTGAAGTAAATTTCACTATTTAATTTACATCCAAAATATTGGAAAAAATAGTTGAGTTGTCATATATGGAACTTCAGTATAGAAATATGACAACATTTACGAGAAATATATCTGCATTTTTCATAATAAATTGTTTAGTCAAAATCTCAAGACAATTGTATTAGAATTTCAAAAAAAATATTGTGTGATAAAAGTTAAATATATATGATAAAAGAAAGATTTACAAAAAAAAATAAAAATACGGCAGTTGTTGAAATTTGCAAGCAAACCACTTACAGACATTAGCTTGCTTGATATTGTGTGTCACTGCACTTGAATCCTTGGTTCCTTGTCCAATCAGGGTGATTCCAATTTTTATTCCTAGTAAAAAAAGATTTAAAACCTATGCATTCCTGAAATCTATATGCTTATATCTCAATGTCATTCATTTCAAATAAATTTTACATCATTCTACTACTTCCAAATTGAATTCTTTTAATCAAAAAAATGTATCTCCATCTGAGATTCATGTAACTAATGATTCCTATAAGTCTCAGATACATAATATCATTTAATAATGATTAAAATTTTTTCCGGTTGAAAAATACGTGGAGTTAAATAATTTGTTCATTACTTGCAGTCCACGTCTAACTGTCAACTTATAAAAATAAACTATATCAATCTTCGTATACGTTTGCTATGATCTATATATTTTTTGAAATTTCTATGAGTCTAAATTAATACAAAACAAACCATGATTGATTTTTAGCTTTTTACAAAAAGTTATGATCCTTACACTATAGTTTTGTGGAATTAAATTTGACGGTCCAGAAGCTATTTTTCTACCAACTAATAGAATTAAACCGTATCGATCTAGGCAAAGGTTTGTAGTGATTTATATATAGTTAAAAAAGTCTATGAGTCCTGTTTAATATTAAATAACCTTTTTCTATTTGGGGTTTTTCACAAAAAGTTATGAACTCTACACTAAAGTTGCAAAGAAATAAGTAGGCTTGTGTAGTATAGCTCGCATGGTCTTTCTTGTTTTTCCTTCCTATTCCCTTGATCCAAAACATATTGTAGGTCCTTCCGAAGCATTATTTCAACATTTTCAAGGCTATTATTCATGAAGTAAAATGAATGTGGATTCAAACCCCCAAAATCTAAGTGTTTACATATGTGTACATGCCCATACACACACTTATACACCAACCAATGTTCTTTTGTTCCAATTCTAACTATTCTTGTCAAGGAGTAAGCATACATGTTTCAAAATTCCTACTTTCATGCTATTCATGTGTGTATGCATATGCATATATGTGTTGTTGATTCCATTATCACCAATTTGAACCTTCATCACATAACTCAAAATCCTATGCATGCTTTCATGTTCTCAAGATTCTAACACCTTTTTCTACAAAAATTGATCAAATAACAGAGTTTGGCAAAGCTTACCTCAAGTCAAAAGGGTCATAGGTGGTATTGTTGTAGTTGAAATTCCCCTTCTCGTCTTGGCACAACCACAATTTTCCTTCCTTTCTTGTTGTAAACAGCTTATAGGGCCCATAAAATTTCTCGAATGTATTCGTTAAATAAAACATTCGTAAGTAAGGCTTGAAATCATAAATCAATTTCTATTGTTACCAACTAAATCTATTAATTTATACAATAAGGGTCCAAAAGCTTACTTCAAAAAAGTGTTTAGCAAATGTTTTGCTTTCCTTCTAGTTGCCATCAATTTCAAAATCTCCAAGAGTGTGTAGCCTTCTCACCCTCTTTCTTGCGCAAGTGATTTCCCAATGGCATTTAAGCAGATTTCTCCCTATTTCTCCTCTTATTCCTTACTTTTTTGTATTCTCATGGTTAACTATGGCCTTTGAAGTGATTGTGATTCTCCAATAGATTGGTTTAATTCACGATGACCCTCATGGCCTTCTAAATGCACCCTTAATTCACCTAGTCTTGCAATCCCTTCATTTTACTAAACCTTTTCCCATGACTTCTTAGTCTTGTGGAGACCATTGGTCACGTTTCATAATGATTGATAGAAATCCTTTAGAGTTCCCATCCACACCTTTGTCTGTCCCCAAGAATAGTTGCACTAATGAAAAAGGGTCTATTAGTTGCAGTCAAAGGGGACTCTTGGGGTGGATTTTTTTTTCCTACAATTTATTCTCTTTCTCAGTTTTATTTTAGAGTTGGTTGATGAGATGGTGCAGACAATGAAAGGCTATCAATCATTTCTTCCTACATCTTAAATGGACGTAATTAGGCCCTAAATTCACTAATCAATATAGTACCCTTTACACTTCCATCAACAGTAGGTAAAGTAGCCTCAATAATTCCCATTTTCTTGTTCGTTAAATTGTCACTAATGCTTTCACAAATCCTTATGTCTCTTTGCCACCTTGGCTATTACATTCTCCCCTACATCTAAAAGGTGTTGTCAGCAAAACTTACCATTCCTTACTCAGCTAAAAAATGAGAATATTCACTTCGCATGCCTTCTTCTAATTCCTAAGTGGCTCCTCGTTTACTGTGATTAGACCTCTAAACCTTCACATATGGAATGACTTTGGTACTTAGAACTTGTTCTTTTAGGTCCACTATCTTTATTGAGGTTTCTTGATAACTCTAATCCTTTTTTAATAGTCAATGGTTTAGTTTTAAATATGTGATTTGGATCTGGAATGTATTGTTTGAGTTGAGACACATGGAGGATGTTATGCACTTTGGATAGTTCTAGCAATAGAGTAGGTGATATACCACATCACCTACTTTCTCTAATATTTCAAAGGATGCCACAAAGTGTGGACCCTACTTCTTAGCTTTACCAAAACATACTACTTTACATGTTAGAGACATCTTATTATACACTTTCTCTTCTAATTGAAACTGCAAAGGTCTCCATTTCAATTATGTCCAACTCTTTTAAATCTCTTGAGCCTCCTTAGGTGTTTTCTTTCAAATCATATCTATAATTTCAACAATCACCGGGACCAACTTAGGTTTTGTCACTCTTCTCTCTCCCACTTCATTTGAGAAAATGGGTGAGTGACACTTATGTCTATATAATGCTTTATAGGGTACCACCCCTATGTTGTTATGGTTACTGTTGTTGTAAGGGAACTCAATCAAGGCTAAGTATTCGCTCCAATTCCCTTTAAAACCTATTACGCATGCTCTCAACATACCCTTAAGTGTCTTGATTATCCCTTATGACTATCCATCTGTCTAGGATATTGATAAGTATGCTCCAAAGCATTATGTTGTTTAGTCCAAATTACTTTCATTGAACTAGCTCAAAATTGTTTCTCCCCAAGGGACTATAGGCCTATCCTCAATGTTTCTCATGTTCTTATTTGCTAAATGAAGTAAACTAAAAATGATATCTATACACTTTATCACCATTTTTTCATTAAAGCCTAAATTCTTGGTCATGTGGCCAATTGAAATTGTATGTTATCAGTTAACATAGATTGTAATACCAATAATTCGTAATGCCTAGTCCTAAAAGTTCCTTAGGATGCATCTTCAACTCAACCTTTAGTTGATGGCAACCTAGTAATAGATTAAACTTAAAGAAAGTTTTAGCCCACTTGGGGTGGTCATGTAGATCGTTGATCCTTAGCAAGGGATATACACTATTGGTTGTCACTTAGTTGGGTTTCCTATACCTAATGGGCAAACTCAAGCTTCCGTCTTTCTTTTTCGTGCATAAGATAGAGCCTCTCCACACTTTGTTGTGCCACACTTATTTCGCTGCCATCGCACTCCTAGTTCCTTACT
This sequence comes from Avicennia marina, assembly GCA_019155195.1. Lineage (NCBI taxonomy): Eukaryota > Viridiplantae > Streptophyta > Magnoliopsida > Lamiales > Acanthaceae > Avicennia > Avicennia marina. The sequence goes on from CM032772.1 coordinate 3,315,594, forward strand.
CTAGTTGGAACTATTTTACACTATAGGCACAACTCCTAGTGTTAGGTTGGTCTTAAACACTATAACCCTAAGTAGCTAGCAACATTTATGAGGACAAGTAGGTGAGCAGTACCCTAGTCATATTAGGAATATGTTTGTGCTTTATAGGTTGGGACATTACTAGCCTTTGTGTCTCCAATGCTATTTACTTCCTACTGGCTAAGGCAAATATCTTAGTATTTTCTTCTTGTCTAGGTCTATCTGTTTAGGCTTATGGTTGGGTTGAGGATTGATGTTGACTCTAAACTACCTAGGTCAGTACGGGACTATCATAATCAAACTTCTTATCTTATTCTTTCTTAACCAAAGAAAGGTTAAATTGGTGTTATACTAGCGATGGTGGTGTAGGTAGTTGATTGATTACTTATTATCATTGTTGTAAAGTAATATAACGAGGGTGTTGGGCAATACTCTTTAGGTAATTAGCCATATTTGACATGATGAAGGATTTCGTGATACTTACTAATAAATATCTAACAAGTGTCTCGTGGTGGCGTAACATACACGAAGTAAAGAAAATAAAATGAAATGAAAAAATGGGCAATATATAACATAGCAGTGGAATTTCACATTATTCAAATATTGTTATATATCCAAAAGTCATTGATACCCTTATTTCTCCAACAAGTCTTCATCCCTTTCATTGCTAACCTGCTCTTTCCCCACTAAGCTCCTAAATTCCTTACATTGTGTTTGACCTTAAACTCTCTCTATTTAGCTCCTCCTCAGGGACCCTTCTTGACTTCAGCATTAGGGTACAAATCATCCTCATCGATCTCTTTAAGAAGATTGTAAACTTGCTTAATTGTTGTGTCTTCCATCTTCTTTAGTTTGGTTTTCTCACCATACTAACCTATGTTGTGTCAATGTGTTTCTTCTTAAGGTGCGCAAAGTCAACTTTTGTTTCTTCGTTTTTTCTTTTAAGACTCTAACATGCCCATTGCATGCTCTCCAATTGTTCCTTTAGTGTCTTATTTTCAATCTCAACCTTTTCTTTGAGGTGGGGGGGGGGCGGGTCCCCATGAGTATGTCCCTTAGACATGTTAGATAATTCCATCATCTACACTGCAAAGTTATGTTTTAGCTAGTAGCTAAGCAAATTTCATCTTTTCTATAGCTTATAAGTACTGAACACCAAATTATCCAATCTCACGAGTATGCCATGATGGTACATGTTCTTAAATTCAAGTTGCAAGTTTAGATGTCATGTGTATCCTATGATTCAATCCTAGATCTAGTCTAAATCTTAGAAGTTGTAGAACCTAGGTTCAAACTCTTAGACATTGTACAAGCTCAAAATTGAGAACGTAGACTTTGTTTAAATCTCAGACATTCTATAGCCCAAAGTTAAAACTTAGGCTCAATGCACTTAAAACTGTGATCATTTGGCCTTATACTTTGTGCCCTAAAGAATTAAGTCCCGATCGAATCTAAGTTCCATTATTTATGCATTTTAAAAGTTCAAAACACTCAAATTCTCTACCTTAAACATTAAACCTTGCATTTGATGTCTAATTATGATTCTTATGCTTTAAAGGTCAATGTTAAGTTTCGATACCACTTCTATCTCACCCCTAGCTCGGGGTATGCAACATGATAGTTTCTGTAAGATGTTCATCTCAAAAATACCATAGCCATTTAGATTAGAACATTTAAATCAGTACTTGAAAGATATTCTAGAAATTTAAAGAAAATCCAAAGCTTATATCTTACCATAGTAATATCCTCTTGATATGTCACTTGTAGTGAAAAATTTTAAAATTATATCATTCTTAGAACTTGACAATGTAATCAAACTAATTTCTTATTTCCAAGGCAACGATACCAACCCCACATGAAATCCTCTACAGTCTTGTCCTCTTCAAAATCAAGTACTTCTTTCGTGAGCGATAAGTTACCCAATAAGAAATCTACCTATTCTTTTAAGGGATGTGAACAAGATAAAGGAATATTTTATAACATAACCAAATACTTTCATCAATAAATCATTTTCAAAGTAACTCAACATTTCATTCATTCATTTTTCCATCTTGTAAGTTTTCTCATGGTTTAGATATTTCGTGTACCAATCCACTAATCAAATCCTTAATCTATAACCTTGAATAAGAAGGGTCACATACAATTGAAATAGCTATTAAATTGAAATGGTTGTCTCAATTTATAATCCCAATTGAAAGGGCCACTTGATTCTCAACTTTTTACCCTGATTGAGTGGATCATGTGGCTCAATCTTTAACTCCAATTGAGAGGGTTATTTCTAAATAAAACAGTTGTCTCAGTTTATAACTCAATTGAGAAGGTTATCTTGATCTTGGTTGAAGGGTCCAAAACTTCTAACCTACTTGGGAGGGTTGAAACTAGTTCCTACACTAATGAACGTTCCAGTGAACGTCAATCCTTTCATAAAATCTCAAGTTTCCATAGATTTCTATGTGAAGCAAATTTCACTATCTCATTCACATCTAAAACATTGTGACAAATAGTTGAATTGGCACACATGGAACTTCAGTATAAAAATGATAAAATTTGCGAGAAATACATATGCATTTTTCATAATAAATTTAGCAGTCAAAATCTCAAGATAGACATATAAGAATTTCAGAAAAACCATTTCATGATAAAAGTTTCATTTATTGGATAAAAGAAAATTTTACAAAAAAATATGTGGTAGTTGGTAAAATTCGCAAGTAGAGTACTTATAAATGTTAGCTTACTTGATATTGTGTTTCACTAGAATTGAATCCGTGGTTCCCAATCCAGTTAGGTAATTCCAATTTAATTCCATGTAAACAAAGACTTAAAACCTACGCATTCTTTGAATATAGTCTATATGCTTGCATCTCAATATTTTTCATCGTAATATAAATTCTACGCCGTTCTAGTTATTCCAAAATGAATTCTTTTAATTGAAAAATTGTTTTTCTATTTGAGATTCCTGTCGCTGATGATTTTTATAAATCTTGGATACATGTCTTTAATTAATCGTAATTAAAATCCTTATCTAGTTGAAAAACAGATGGAATTAAGTAATTTGTTTATCACTTGTTGTCCAAGGCTCATTGTCATTTTATAAAAATAAACTATATCAATATAAGCATACTTTGCTATGATCTAGACATGGTAGGAAAGCTCCTTGAGTCTAGTATAATATCAAACAAATTGTGATTGATTTTGAACTTCTTATAGAAAGTTATGGTTTTTAACTAAAGTTTTGCAGAATTAAATCTAGCAATCTAGAAGCAATTGTTCAGTCAAATTAATGAATTAAATTGTTTTGATCTAAGCAGAGGTTTGTGGTGATCTATATATGTTGAAACTCTTTATGAGTTTTATTTAACATGCAACAAACCTTTTATGATTCAGATCTTTCTACAGAAAGTTATGGCCCATACACAAAAGTTACGTAGAATTAAGTGTGTTCGTGCATTATGGCTCATATTGTCTTTCCCTTGATCTATAACATGGTTTGGGTCCTTTGCAAGCATTATGCCAACATTTTCAAGGCTATTCTTCATGAGAATAAATGGATGTGGACTCAAACCCTTAAAATCTATGTGTTTACATGTGTGTGTGCATGTGTGCGGATGTGTACACATGAAGAATGTTCTTTTGTTCCAATTCTAACTATCCTTGTCATGAAATAAACATACATGTTTCAAGATTCGTACATTCATTTTGTTCATGAATGTATGCATATATGCATATACATGTTGATTCTATTATTATATGAACTTTTATAACATAACTCAAAATCCTATGCATGCTTTCATGTTCTCAAGATTCTAGCACCCAGCTCTACAAAACTTGATCGAATGACGAAGTTTAGTAGAGCTTACCTTAAGTAAAATGTGTCATAGGTGCTATTGTTGTTGTTAAAGTTTCCCTTCTTGTCCTGGCACAGCAACGATTTTCCTTCCATCCTTGTCATAAATGGCTTTTAAGGCTCATAAAATTTCTTGAATGTATTCATCATATAAAACATCCATAACTAAGGCTTGAAATCATAAATCAATTTCTATTGTTATCAACTAAATCAATCTATTCATGCAGTAGGGGTCTAAAAACTTACCTTAAGAAAGTGTTTAACTGAAGTTTTCCCTTCATTCTGACAGCCGTCTATTTTGAAATCTCCAAGTGTGTGCAACCTTCTTACCCTCTTTCTTGCATAGGTGATTTCATACCAGCCTTCAGGTAGATTTCTCCCTATTCATCCTCTTCTTCTTTACTTTCTCTACTCTCATAGTTGACTAGTGCCTTTGAAGTAATTTTGATTCTCCAATAGATTGGTTTAATTCATGACCACCCTACTCGCCTTCCATGTGCACATTGCACCCTTAATTCACCCTATGTCTAGCAATCCCTTCATTTTACTGAACCTTTTCCCATGACTTCTTGGATTAGAGTTCCTATCCACACCTTCGTAGGTTCCCAAGAATATCTGTAGTAAAGGAGAAGGGTTTGTTGGTTGTTGTAGTGAAAGGAGGCTATTGGCATGGATTTTTTTTCTTCGAATAACTCTCTCTCTCTCTCTCTCAATTTTATTTTTGAGTTGGCTGATGTGATGGTGCCAACAGTGAAAGGCTTTTCAATCACTTCTTTCTCCATCTTAAACGGATGCAACCCGGCCTAAATTCACTAATCAATTCAACAACCCTTGCATTTCCATTGGTAGTGGGTGTCACTAATGCTCATCATAAATCCTTGTGTCTCTTTGCCAGCCTTCACTCATACATGTGATGTATTAGAATGGAACAATTGAGGTTATTTGTTATAACGAGAGGGGGTTACCGAAAGGCGGACTATTTCTTATAATCAATGGCATTAAAGAGACATATTGACATATTTAATAAATACGATTGTACATTCAAAGATAATTGTCACACCTTGCACTTGAGTCAATGATGCAACAATAATTGTGAACTACCTCAGAAAATACCAATGCCAACGGATGTCATAGCAATATAAAGCAATAATATTAATTATAATAAACCAAAGAAAATGATGTAACATCCATTATAATATCCAAAATTCCATATGAAACGGAATAAAAATGAACTAACTATTACATTAGAAATTATCTTAATAAATATTAATGATAATAAAATAAAGCAATTTAAACTAGGTCCTCATCCTTTAATTTAGTAGCCCTACGTTTGACTGTCATCATTTACTTCCTTTGCAAAAATATCAACGAAAGAGGTGAGCACCCATTAAATGGTACCTCCAACTATTTTTTTTAATGGATTTGGGCCAAATAAATAACACAATTGGATAAAATACATTTTATGGGCAAAAAATATAAATCATGATTTGTAAAAACAATAAATTGTAGTTAAACATTTTACAGAACACAGTATTTTAGAATCATTCCTTATCATCTTTTATCTTGAGTTCCACTCGTCCATATCCTTTGGCCTATTTAAGATGATATGTACATTGTGTATAATTTTCATAGATTAGATCCTTAATCTAGAACCCTAGTTGAGGGTCACATTACTCAATTTATAACCCCAATTGTGTAGATCATGTATCTCAACCTATAATCTAGGTTAAATAGGTCATATATCCCAACCTACAACCCTAGTTGAGTGGGTTAGATATCCTAACCTATATCCTCAATTGAGTGGATCACATACCTCACCTATTACCCGATGAGTGGGTGGAATCAATCCCTACACTATCATTGGCATTACATGAGAGATTTTTTATATGTATTTCAATTTAAAAAAATTCAGTGTAAAATATTTCATTTCACAAATAACTCACATCAAAGTTTTCAGGAAAATGATAAACAATTTAAGCTTTGCAAAATAATTTTATCACATTGTAAAACTTTAGTTTTAGCATAAAAATAGTTCTAAAACTATTTTAACCACTTGTTACTAATACTAGTATTCAACGGTTCCCTCTGCTATTGATCCTTGAGTTCCCATTCAATTTCACATACTTCCTATTTCAACACTCATTTCAATCGATAACTTATGCCTTTCAATGCTTTCTGTGCTTATTACATGATTATTCCTACCTAGATTTTTTCCATTATTATTTTTCATGCTTTGTTATCTCTTTGTCAGTGTTTTTAAGTCTAATTCTAGTCTTAACATTAAAAAATTTAGCTCAAATTACATGCAATATACAATCAATTTAGCCCTCACACATAGCATCACGATTACAAGCTTTTGCCATGCGACTGCACCATGAGGCCATGGGTTGCATTGCATGCCACCGCTCCTAGGTGGCACAATCCACTTCGCAAATGCACCTAGTCCACTTGCAATTGCACCATTACACCTCATGATCGTAATATCAATCGTAACATGATGCTAGGTTCAGTTGACAATGCTGTTCCAATGTATTTTTCTCCTGCTACCTCATTCCAATCATCCAAACATGATAATGTCATTGTTCTAAGGGGTCTTAGGCATGTTTTTATGGATTAAAATTCTTGAAAAATGTAACCCAAGTATATTCACAAATTTTGAAGAGATCTAAAATATGTTTTAAATTTTTGCACAGTACACCAACACACACTACTTACATTTCCTACAAATAGTTACATGTCCTATACACAATTCCTATGCATTGAACAATTGTAGGTCCCCAAACATTCATATTTTCATGTGCCTATGCATGTAAAATTTTCAACCCTTACATGTATGCAAGGTAAAGGAGTAATCCAATGTAAAAATTACCTTGAATCGTAGTGTTTGGTTGCCTTGCAAATCCCTCTCTATTTCTAAACAGCTGCTACTTTCCATAATGCCAAAATAGGGTTTCTCTCCCTTAATATAGGCATTTATATCTAGGGTTTTATCAAGAGTTTGAAGGACAGTAATTTTCCTATATATTAAGGCCTTAAAATCAAGCTCAGAATTTTCTAAATTCTTAGGCCATTTCACACGAATTTTTTGGGTTGCAAGTTCCATATTTCGAGTCACCGAATCATGGTAAACTTCCTCTCTTGATAAATTAATTATATGGAAAAAATCTAATTAGCCTAGAATACCTATATTTCCTTTTTACCAAATTTTTAAATTTTCAGGGATTTTAAAAATCCCACAAATTGTCTAGCATAAAAACCCTTGTTTTTAGTTCCCACATGCATAATAACTCCTCGCCCAGGTATCCACAATATTTAGGTAGGATTTAGTCACCTATCATAATCATATCTCATTTCCTACTCACTTTCCTTATTTCCCAAAAATTACACACAAAAATTAGTATAAAATAATAAGTATAGGCTTAAATTAATTTCTTAAGCAATTGTCAATAAAAATATTAATTAAAGAAAATTTGGTTGACTGTTACTTAAGAATTTGGTAAGATTCAACTAACTTGATTGTGTATATTTTGACTCTCCTGTACATTGAATGTTATCCTGATAAATTAGAATGAAAATAATTTAATAAATAGGCTAGTAATTCAATAAATCATCCACCAAAATTTTACTAAGTTTATTTCTATAATCATTTTTATGTCGCAAAAATCTAGGGTATTATATCCTCCCTCTTTTACAAAAAGTTTTGTCCTCAAAATTTGTATTATATAATTTTGAAATTAAGTGAGGGTATCGATTCCTCGATTCCTCATTAATTCCCGATGTGTCCACTGTGTAGGTTTACTCTAATACTTCAGGTTTGTGCTCTAAGTGTGTACTAAGTTCTTTAACATAAGCAAATGAGAAATACCTTAATTAAACATGCTTAAGAACTAAATGGGTTGGGTAGGTCATTTATCCTATGCGAGGGATATCCATTCTTAATCATGTTCTATTTGAATTTTTTCACCTTCTGAATTCAATCTCAAACTTCTATCTTTTCTTTTTCTTGAATAGGGTGGGGCCTTGCCATGCTTCCCTACACCACTCTTAATTTTTTTGTCCTATTACTCCTAGTTCCTGTATTGTTTATCACACTTCCCATACATTTGTTGGTGGCTATCAAGACTCCACTTTCTAGCGTGGCTACTCTATAAAATTGTTTTAATTTTTTCAGCTTATGTCCTAATTGTCTAGCAAGACTCTTTCAATTAAAAGAATGCAAATCGCCATAATCAAATCAGGTGAGAACGCAAAACTGGTTAACCATTATTTTACTTCGAACTACATCCTTAGTGTTGTCAATCACCGTCTAGGTCAGAGAAAACACTCATGCATTCCCTTTAGATTTAGAGTTGTAAATGTTGCTATTGGTGCCATCCCCATTAGTGTTGGTGGTGGTGGTTGTGGGCACTCTGCCACTCGATGGCCTTGCTCACCACATTAAAAGTGTGCTCCAATCTTTAGTTGGCACACACCAGTGTGTCGATGGGGGTAATCTTACATTCAGGTAGTTTATCAAGGCCCACCCATTTGCAGTCTTCTTTGGCCTCTTGTTGGCTAGTGGCCTATATGGAGATCCCAGCTACTTGTTTCCAAAGTTTAGGCTTAATGTGGGTCTCTTCAAATTGTTTTTGGCCTCTTAGCATTTAATATTGGCTTCAACTCTTGTTGCGACTCCCAACAAGTTATCAAAAGTCAACACATCACACAATGCAAGGGCCATTTGTAGCTTTCTCCTCAGTCCCCTAGTAAACATGTGTATCTTAAGGGCTAGGTTAGCCATCACCATCTGTGAGTATTTACCTAAAGTGTAGAATTTCACTTAGTACTCCATCATTAACGTATTGGGACCTTGTACCAAGTTATTAAACTCCACCATCTTATGAAGGTGAAGTGCACTCAGAAAGAAGCGATTCAAAAAAGCCTCTCTAAAAGAAGTCCACATGATAGGTCTTTCCCCCAACATTGCTAGTGAGGCACCTTTCCATTATAAAGTTGCTTCACCGACCAAAAATGATATCACCAACCTTTGGTGTACATCAATTGATACCTTTGTTAGCTCAAAAATTATCCTTCACTTTGTTCAACCACTTTGCACAACTTCAGGGTTGTGCAAGTCATCAAACATGTGTATGTGATCTCTTAGTGCTTCATAATAAGCTTTAGTACCTTCATGAGGTTGGGCCTGCGTTGGCACTGAGGGCCTATCACTTATGCTACCACAATTGCTATGGTTATTAGGTTATCTTGCCTTAAATTCATTTATACCATTGTCGGCTATGGCTGAGGTTGCATCGGGGGTAGAGGAGAGAGATACATATATGCATGTTTAGTCAAGTCTTCTATTGTAGTTGTAAAAGGTGGGTTTTTATTGGTGTGATGAAGTCTCCTAACCATTTTCTATATTAGGAAAATTTGTTTGTGAACTAGGCGTATCATACAAGTTGGGAAGCACATAAACATATGCATAAAATAGGGGTAATCAGATAACAAATAGAATAACAGGGCACGAAATGGCCAATAAAAAATAACAATTTTATTATTATTGCTCAAAATTTGCTAATCCAAATGGAAAAGTTGGTCTTATTCGAATCACAATATCCTTAAGCCTTTATAACTCTTAATCTAAGATGACTCTCCTTTTGTTATGGCCCTAATTTAGAATGGCTCATCTATAACTATGCCATTACTTTAGTTCAATCTTGTTAAGAATTTCATACAGGTTCTCCTTGGGATCATTTTGAAATTGATGGTGAATGAGGGCACAGAGCTCATTAGTCTCATGGTCAAGATGCCGCACATGTCAAGCCTTCTCTTTTCACTCCCCTCGTGCTGAATCTAGATGGCGTTGACAGCCCTTTCACAGCTACTCAGTCATCTTGGCGAGCTTTTATTGTGTAACTTCTAATTCTTCCAATTTCCTCTTGAGGGTGTCCTGATGATCCCTCAATGCCCTATTCTCAGCCTCAAGTCTATTGTGATGTCACTAGGCCTTGATCAATGTGGCCACTACATCTCATAGTTGGGTTGGGTCATTGTGATGAAAAGGCACTCCATAATCTTTTTAGGTAAAGAGCTCTAGCCAGAAGTGTTTGCTTATTCAATCTACCAGTGCTGTCCATTTCCAATGTCAAGTATCAAATCTCTAAGGCAAGGCAAAGCTAATTCTATAACTTTTCCATGTATGAAGTGAACTGCCATATTCTAAGATCTCATGATGTGATCTCTTATGTTCTAGTCTATGTTATACACACTAAGTTCTCAGTGTCAAAACCTATGCTCTAATACCACTTTGATCATGTCCTATACTCGATACCATGACACGATAGTACTAACAAATTACCTCAGTGAATATTAAAGCTAACATATATCATATCAATCTAAAGTGATAATATTAATTACAATAAATCAAAAGAAACGACGTAACATCTATTATAATATCTAAAATCCCATATGTAGCAAAATAAACATGACCTAACTATTTTATCATAAATTGTCTTAATAAATAGTAATGATAAGGAAACTAGAGCAATTTAAACTAGGTCCTCATCTTTGAATCTACTAGTCTCATGTTTGATCGTCATCCTTGACTTCTTTTGCAAAAACATTAATTGTGAGCGACGAGTTACCTAATAAATGGTAGCTCCTGATTTTTTTTTTCTTTTTCAATAGAAGTGAGCCAGATGAATAACACAATTGGATAAAAACACATTTTATGGGTAAAAAGTATAAATCATGATTTGCATAAATAGTAAAGTGTAGTTAAACATTTTACATAATAGAGTTTTTCAGAATCATTCCCCATCATCATATATCTCGATATCCACACTTCTACATCCTTTAGCCTACTCATGATAATATGTATTTCGTGTATAATTTCCACTAATCTGGGCCTCAATCACTAGCTAAAAAAGATCACGTAACTCAATCTACAACGTTGATTGAGTAGATCACGTACCTTAACCTATAAGCCCGGTTAAGTAGGACATATATCCCAACTTATAAGTTCAGTTGAGTGGGTCACATGTCCTAACTTATAACCCTAGTTGAGTGGATCACATATTTCACCTATTACTCAATGATTGGGTGGAACTAATCCCTACAATATTGTCAACATTATATGAGAGGCTTTTCATATGCATTTCAATTTAGAAATATTCAATGTAAATCATTTTATATTGCAAACAACTCACATCCAAGTTTTCAAGAAAATAATAAACTATTTAAGCTTTGTAAGAAATTATCATGCCTAGCCTAATGATGCTTTCGTAAAACACAAATAATTTTGAAAATAATTTTAATACATAGTAAAAATTTAGTTTTAGCATAAAAACACTTATGAAAATATTTTGTAAAATTTGGCAAGGCATAACCATTTACCTATTACTAGCACGGCTGTTCAATGGTTCCCTGTGCTATTGGTCCTTGAGTTCCAATTGAATCACACATTATTTCCATTTCCAGCCTCATTTCAATCGGTGACTTATGCCTTTTAGTGCTTCCTATGCTTCTTGTGTGATTATTCCTACCCAAATTTGTTCTATTATTATTTACCATGCCTTGTTATATCCTTGGTAGTGTGTTGAAGCTTATTTTAGTCTAAAAATTGAAAATTTTGGTTCAAATTACATACAATATACTACTTGCTCAGCCCTTGTAGATAGCATTATGATTGCAAATCCTTGCCTTGCAATCACGAGCTTCTGCCACTCAACCTTGTCATGCAGCAGTGAATCAAGCTGCATGCCGCATCTCACAAGTCAAGTGATATGCTTTGCAAGTGCATTGGCTCCTCTCGTGATTGCACTCTAGTCCCTCATGGTCATGCGATTGATCACGATGCAACATTAGGTTTTCACAACAATGTTGTTATAATGTATTTTCTCTTACTATTCCAATCCAATCACTCAAACATGATTATGTCATTTTTCAAAGGATCCTTACTCATGTTTTTATGGATTAAAATTCATGGAAAAAATAATTCAAGTATATTCACAAATTTTGTAGAAATGTAGGACATATTTCAAATTCTCACGTAGTACACTAACACTTGCTTCCTACAATTCCTACTCATAGTTACACGTCCTACAAACAATTCCTATGCATTGACCACATGTAGATCTCCAAAAATTCATATTCTCTTGTGCCTATGCGTGTAAATGTTCCTTCCTACATGTATGCACGGTAAACAAGTAATCCAACATAATAATTACCTTGAATCATGATATTTGTATGCCAAAAGATGCCCCCTCTATTTCTGAATGCTCGCTGCTCTCCCTAATGCCAAAATAAGGTTTCTCTCTATCAAAGTTTTTATCAAGAGTTTGAAGGACACTAATTTTCCTATATTTTAACGACTTAAAATTGTGTACAAAATTTTCTAATTTCTTAGACCATTTCACATGAGTTTTTTGAGCTCCATATCCCATATTTTCTCTTCTCCAATCATGGTAAACTTCCACTCTTGATAACTTAATTACGTAGCAAAATTCTAGCTAGCCTAAAATAATTATATTTCCTCTTTACCAAAATTTCTGACTTTCAAGGATTTATCGCATGAATTTTCCCACTTAAAAATGCCTGTGTTTTGGTTCCTACCTACACAATAACTCCTCCCTAGGTCTCCAAAATATTAGGGTAGGATTTGGTCACCTATCATAAGCATATCTCCTCGACTATTCACTTTCCTTATTTCTCAAAAATTACACACGAAGATTAGAATAAAATAATAAGTATAGTCTTAAATTAATTGCTTAAGCAATTGCCAATAAAAATATTAATTAAAGAAAATTTGGTTAACTCTTTCCTAAAATTTTGGTGAGGTTTGATTAACTTATTAGTGTGCATTTTACCTTCCATGCATGCTTAATGTTGTCCCAATAAATTCAAATGAAAATAATTTAATAAATAGGCTAGTAATACAATAATTCATCCACCAAAATTTTACTAAGGTTATTTCTATAACCATTATTGTGTTCTAAAAATTGGGATATTAAAATTGAGTTAAGTATTGTTGATTGTTTATTAAAGCATTTTTATGTTGGCATCATTATTGTTTAAGACATTTATTTAATTATAAACCAAAGGTGAACTTAAATGCACAATCATAGTTTATAGTATAAATTCCTTAAAGTTTACTCAAAACATTAATGTGTGAGCTTGTGCAATGTATGTAGAATCGACCAATTTGTTTGCTTTGTGCAGTGGGCTAGCTAAGTTCAATGGACTAAACTATGCTGATTGGTCCAAACAAGTCCAATTTCTTTTAGGTGTTATGGATTTCAACTTGGCAATAGGTTAAGATGAAAAGCCTCTAGCCATTACTGAGACTTGTACAAAAGCTAACAAGTTTCTTTGAGAAGCTTGTGAGCTATCTAACAAGTTGAGTTGGAACTTGTTGAGGAAGATGCTGGTTGAAAATGTTCCGCTATCCATGTTTAAAATGGACAATGCACAAAAATTTATGATGAAAATAAATGGATAATCTCAATTAGACATAGCTAACAAAACTACTGATGAGAGCTTGATAAGTGAGCTAATGACTAAGAAATTTGATTGGTTACAATCCACTCATGATCCAATAAAAGACATGACAAATCTAGTAGCTAAACTGGAATTAGTTCTAAATCAAATCTTATTGAAGTGCCAAATAATGCGTGGTGGCTAGATTTAAGTGCTACTACTCATGTGTCACATGTTATATGGGGATTCCTTTTAATCTAGCCCATAAATGAATTTGGAAAGTCCTTGTACGTGGGAAAAAGAATGAAGGCATATAGAGGTAATTTGGATGCACAAATTAATAATGTACATTAGATGTTACTTAGATCTTGAAAAGTGTCTATATTCTTGACTAAACTAGAAATTTAATTTCTATTGGAAAGTTGAATGATATAGGATTTTATTTTAAAATTAGAAATGATGCCTTTTCATTATATAAACAAAGTTAGTTCAATAGTTTGGGCACTTTAGTTGATGGTTTTTATCATTTCAATCTTTATAATGCTTTTGTTGAATAATTGTTTCATGTTGAACATAGTGTTGGTGATCAATGTAGTGCACATAATGAACATTCTGCTTTCTTGTGGCACCAATGGATAGGTCAAATAACCGAAGAAAGGATGTTCAAAATAATGGAAAGTGAAATCTTACCTCATTTGAATCTCTGACTAAGATACGTGTGTGGATTGCATTGAAAGTAAGCAAACCAAATACATATCCAGAAATCTAGCAATAAGAAGCATTGAACTCCTTAAGTTGATGCATACTGACATCTGTTATCTCTTCAATGTCATATCTTAGGACTATAAAAGTTCTTTCATCACATTTATTGATGATTTTCACAATATTGTTATCTATATTTGCAGCATGAAAAATATCAATCAGTAGACATCATAGAGGTGTTCGTTAATGATGTTGAAAGGCAACTATGTAGAAAGGTGAAAGCAGCGATGTCTAATAGGGGTGGTGAATATTATAGAAAATTTGATGAAAGTGAACAATGTCCAAGTCTATTTTTGAAATTTTTTACGTAATACACAATGTTTGGTAAACCACGTTAAAATGGTGTAGTTGAAAAGTGAAATTGTATTCTTATGGACATGGTTAGGAGTATGTTAAGTTACAATAATGCAACTTTATCCTTATGGATGCATGCATTAAAGACTACTACATATTTGCTTAATGGGGTTCCCGAAACTCCTTATGAAGTATGGATTGGAAAGAAACCAAGTTTAAGGCACCTCCACCTTTGGGGTTTCCTAGTAGAAGGTATACAATCTAAACTTGATACAAAGACCATTAGTGATTACATTATTGGTTATCCTAAATAGTCAAAAGGGTATAGATTTTATTTTCTTAACCATAATACAAGAATAATTGAGTTTGGTATGCTCATTTCATTGAAAATGGCAAGTTTAGTGGGAGTGGAGAACCACAAATGGTCAAAATTCGAGAAACTCACAACAAAATGAACAAGGTGAAAATAAACCATTGAGTAATGTACAAGCCACAAATGAGCAAGCTGTTTCATAAGAAATAGCATTACAAAGGTCTAAAAGGCAAAAAGAACATGCTATTTTCGATTAATATGTAGTTTATTCACTTGAATATGAATGTGACTTAAGTATTGATAAGAAACTAGTCTCATACAAACGTGCCATGGAATGTAACAATTCTTAAAAGTGGTTCAATGCCATAAAAGAGGACTGAAATCAATGATGACAACAATGCCTATGAACTAGTCAAGTTTCCTAAAGGTTTGAAACAAGTAAGTTGTAAATAGGTCTTTAAGACTAAAAGAGACTCCAATGGTAACATCAAAAGTTATCAAGACTAAAATAGACTCAAAGGGCAACATTGATAGGTATAAGGCCAGAGTTGTTGCTAGAGGCCGTATTAAGAGGATGCCATTGACTATCAAGTGACCTTCTCTATAGTTTCAATAAAGCTATCTTCAAGAATTGCTGTGGCATTGATGGCTCCTTATGATCAAAAGATTAACCAAATGAATGTAAAGGCTACCTTTCACAACTATCACATGGAAAAGGAAGTTTATATAGACCAACTGGAAGGTTTGGAAAAGACAACATGGTGTGTAAGTTAAAAAAATCAATATATGGACTAAAACAAGCTTCACGATAATGGTACCATAAGTTCAATAATACTATTAAGTTGTACGGTTTTATGTAGAACACTGTTGATTGGTGTATCTATACGAAAGTTATTGGGAGCAAGTTTATTATTTTGGTCCTATATTTTTGTAGAGTCCTTGCTGGAAATGATGTTGGATTGTTACATGATGTAAAGTGATTTTTTTCCTAACAAATTTTAAAATGAAGGATATGGGTGAGACATCTTACATGATAGGAGTAGAAATATTCCAAGATAGATCACAAAGACTGCTAGAATTGTCTTAAAAAAGCCAAATCAATAAAGTACTAGAGAGATTAAGAATGGAAAAATGCTCTTCAAGAATTGTTTCAATTTAGAATGACAAGTTTAGTGAAATACAATATCTTAAAAATGATTTAGAATAAAAGACAATGGAATGTATTTCCAATACGTCAATGGTTAGGAGTTTTATGTATGCTCAAACATATACTTGACCAAATTTCAACTTTCCTATTGGAATGTTAGGTCGATATTAAAGCAATTCTAGAATAGATCATTGGAAAGTTGAAAAAATAGTAGTTTTGCATTTACAAGGCACCAAAGATTAGATACTCATGTATAAAAAGTCAAATCACCTTGAAGTGGTAGATTACTTAGATTCAGACTATGGAGGATGTGTAGACTTGAGGAAGTTTAGACTTGATTACATATTTTTATTGGCTAGATGAGTAATTTTATGGAAATGTGGAAAGCAATCTATTATTGCTTGTTCTACCATGGAGGCTGGATTTGTGACTTGTTTTGAGGACACTATTCATGAATCATTATTATGGAATTTTATTCTAGGCCTTAGAATTATTGAGAGTATAGCAAGGCTGTGGGAAATTAATTGAGAAAATTCCACTATTGTTTCCTTTTCTACCAATGGCAAGTATTCTGAGGGTACAAAATACATGGATTTGAAGAACTTGTTTGCCAATAAAAATGTGCAAAAGAAAAAGGTATCAATTGAGTATATTGGTACTAATCTCATGATAGGGGATTCGTTAACTAAAGGATTACTGCCCAAAACATTTATTAGACATGTTGAATGGATCGGCATTATGGGCAAGTCCTTGTTAGTATAAAATTATGTATATAAATATAGATGATTAGCTTAAATTATTATGACTTGTGTGAATTCAATTAAAGTTATATTCTTGCTTTTTTTTTTGTTGTTCATACTAGGTTGTATACAATAACAGTTTCTGTGAGATAATAAATTTGAGGATTATAGTACTTCACAATTAAAGTTTTGCTGAGTTGAGATGAATTGATAGTATGATACAGGAAAGGAATTACATTGTCGAATGACTTGTGACCACTATGATTCCCTCATTTCAATTCAATCAAGAATAATGTGTTGACAGACTTAGAATATGGTGTGCACATGATTGCTATTAAATCATCAAGTATTACATGGGCCAAGTGGGATAATTTTGGATTATTTGACAATATTATTGTGGCCCATGAAATTTAAAGAATTAATTCTAATATAAATGGGGTTTAATGTGATGGTCATTAACCCTAATGGAATTAGAATTAAATCGGGTCAAAATCCCTCCCCTCTCCCTTAATATCAAACAACGGTTGCAAAGCATTATAGGAAAGAAAAGATTCTTTGTCATGTATTGTGTGGCTTTCACAGAATGAATGAAGGATATATACGATCCATTATGTTCTTATCCATCAAAGAGCATGAAAAGAAAAGGGCCGAAGGGGAACAATTATCAAGCTTAAAGTTTTCCTCTAAATTTTCCTTAAAGATATATCGAAAGACTATGGATAAAGATAAGTTTTCTGACCAAATCTTTAATTATATGAAATCATTAGTTGAATCTACTATGTCATGAAGATCCATTTGTTTATTCATGTAAAATTGAATAATTTCTTTCATCGAATATACATTTCAAAATGACTCTTAAGACTTCATGTTCCTAATAGGATCCAACTATATTTTTGGATCATTTTAGTTTGTTTAAAGGCATATATTAACACCTATAATGTGACACATGATACATATATGCATAATTATAAAACATTAAATAAATTTATAATTAAGATAGCAAAGTATAATTTTTGATGATTTTTATAATAAGATGAAATTATTTAGAAATAAAAATTGTATTAGGAACTTTGTATAAAAAGACAAAGAAATAGGAAGTTTGAAAAATGAAAGAATTTTAAAAAATAAAATGTATTAAATATAAAGTAAATTAATTATACAACCATAAAAGCCAATTCAAAAGGAAATACATTCATTACAAAGGTCCTAAATTCATTATCCATCCACAACATTCATTCACATAATTATTCATCACATATATAATCAAATAATTCCATTTAGTGATTCATGCCATGATCTGTGTATCTTATACATTAGTTTTTGTTCCTTGAAAAAAAATTCAAAAAATAAAAATTGAGGATACTTTTCTACTAGTAGGCTCCATAGTTGTGAGAACAATTCCCGCTATCATGACCTCTCAAATTGCGAGCATGAAAGATAGCCATGACAGAAACCTTACTCGATTGCAGCACCAGTCGTGATTGCGGAATAACTTCTTGTGATTGTAAGCTCGCCACTCACAACTACAAGCTTTGGAAGTGGGATTTAAATAATCCCCACTTCCAATGGTGCAATTGTACCAACCTCCACAATAGTCACGAGAAAACTTCTCACAATTGCACAAGATCCTTCCACGATCGCGAGAATAGTTCTTGTGATTGTGATAGCTATTGCGAATTGCAATAGAGTTTGTTTTGAAAATTATGACTTGATTTTTATCATGTTTTCTTAGTTTTAAAACTTAGAAAACCTTTTTGTATGTAAAAACAACTATCCAATACACGTTTAACTAATTTTAATGCAAAAACTGATGTAAATTTTGGTAGAATAATTAAACGTTACGATTTTATGTGGAAAACGATGGCTCTAGTAGCACTGTTAGGCCTCTTTTAGGTTTGACACATAAAATTTTGAACTTTAAAACATAAATACACTAGAGCCACATGGGCTCCATAGGTCTCCTACATGGGCCTTCAATAAATTCCTGGCCCATGGACTACTTAGTTATTATCTCATTCATAATTTATTGACCATATGTCCTTCTTAATTAGTAATCTCCATTAATAATTAAGGTTCACTTGTGTTTAATCTCTTTAATTTAATTAATCCCTATTAAGTAAATCAAAGCTCCTAATGTACTTCCAATTAACGACCTCGTCATTAACAAATACCATGGCAATTTATTTAGTCCAATCTCATTGTGATTAAATAAATTATATCATGAGTCTTCTTAAGCCTCATATGCAACCAACCTACTTAATTTTCACCATACATTTGACGTTTTATGTCTGACTCTTTGGGCTCATTTATGAAAGGAAATGAGCATCATTTGAAATATAAGAGTTGCATTTAGTCTATAACTCATATCGTAAACCAATTAAGACGAAGTGACATGGATCATAGTGAACCCTTTCAATCGTGAATACCATGAAATATAAACCTTTTATTTTACTTTATCCCAACTGAGTGAGAGTTATGAATTTAGTCAAATTTACATATTAGGTCATATAGCCAATCAATGTTACCTCATGAGACTAATACTTTTATCAGAAACTTCTTTCTGATAACACACTATCATGGGTAAGGATTTCTATTATGGAGCATGAATTGCAAAGGACAAACTCCTTGTTCACTTGCAAGGGCATAAATCCTATATAAAGATTTTCAACTTTGATGAAAGTTTTTTTTCCTTATTGATTGCATATAATTTGGTGTTGTGGCTTAGTTTCATGTAGTGGTATTAGTTATAAATTCTCTTTATAAATTGTAACAATTCATTGAGAACTTTACAGTTTAGTTCTTTGGCTCACTATGTGTCGATCATTGTACCCCTTTCATTCTATTATTACCAACATTAACACTCATTTAAGATAATGCTTTCATTATTGATGCTACAGTATATTATCGTTGAGGTTACAACTTCTTTGCTTCTTGACAGTACTTATGTAGGTGTAGTAAATAAAATATCTAAAGAAGTAAAAGATATTTGTCACCTTTGATATGCCACATTTGTGCTAGTTATGCTTCGTATAGAAATTTAACGATGATTTTTTCATGTATTGCATGGTTTGTCTTTTGTGATAGCAAGAATAGTTGAAGATAGCATCCTAATTCTCAAACTCCTTTTACCAGGTGGTGTCCCATAGAATATGCATTTTGTAGCTTCCTTTAGTCATCACTCCAACATTCATGCCAATAGGTAACACCTAAAAATTGTTACAAATTCCATTGACAATGTTACATAATGCTTTAATGATGCTTTTGCAACTCTTTTGAGGCACTATCAAAAGTGTTGTTACCTTAGATATTATGTAATTATTTTTAAAATTAATTACAATACCATATTGCAACACTCAAAAGCACCCATTGTTTTGGTTTTGCCGCATTTATTTATTTTTTAATATCGCAAAATTTAGGTAACATTTTATGCAAAACTTTTCATCTATTTTACAATGCATTTTTTACAATGATAGCAACATTTCAAGAGTTTAGACAATGATTTTGTTATAGTCACATTGTTTGTTACAATGTAACACAATGCTTTTAATACTTTAAGTTATAACTATAGCAATCTTAGTTAATAATTCAAACACCTTAAGCAAAGGTTTTAATCTAGTCATCTAACAACCTACAGCAATAGTTTGCAAAATTTATTTTTCAAATCACTTCAACCATTAAGTTTCACTATGCTAATTTCCATTTCAATTCAGAAATTGTTCATTTACATGTCAACACTACAAGGAGTAGCTAAACTAACACATCCAACGCGCTAATGAATATGTGCCAAGTCAAAAGTACTACTTTATGAGTTCAGACATCAAAATGCACTTAATTATCCATAAATCTTCAAGTTCATCTCAAAAAACATATAATGTAAGTCTATACAAAAGAAATATATAAGATTTCAAATTTACAAATTTCAAACTACTCTCTTCATTATCTCAAATCTTTCATGTCAAAATTACTCAAGATTTTCATCCATAACTTTTCTCTTATTTGAAACGTCATCTTTCACACAAAATTTCTATCAATCCCTTCAAACACATTTTCCCGTACATATTTGAAAAATTAATCTTAATTTACAATAATGGTATAAAAGGATTATAGTAAAAATCTCTGTGAACAAGTGTAAGTAAAAAAAATTCTATAGATTTTCTTTTTCAAGTGATGACATCTATACATAGCATAATTGTTTATCCTAAATAGATATAGTTGTACATCTTTGTCTATGTACTTTAAGGAGTGCAAAAGGCAACCAAGATTCAGTAATTTCAATATATCAAAATTTTCTTCACACCTCTATATATTTGATGTAATGTCAAATTTACAACAAATAAATGCCATATCACATATTCACCCACATACATGATGAAAGTAAAATAAAACAATAGATAAAACAACAATATATTTAAATAAGCATGTTGTTATTAAAATTGTAGTTTTCTCCATTCTCATTAATCTTGTAAACAATGAGTCCTATTCGTTACTTTTATTGATTGATACCACGGTCTAATCACTCTTTACTAAGCTCTTATTTTCTATGATAAATGAATGAATGATGTAGAAAATTATGGGAGTCTTCAAAAATATCTTGTCCATGATTATAACTCGTATGGAAGCGGTAGATGGTCCAACACTTGTCGCCACCATATTTGGTGCACTTTAAGATGTTTCCATTAGTGAGATAGACATTGGCATTGATTTTTAACTAAAGATTTATATGGACTAGTTAACTCACAAATGCTATTAGATTTCTTTTTCTTTTAATGGTTAGTACAATGTGTTATAATTTTGGTTGTATTAGGTTGTTTTCTTGCCTAATAAACCCTAATTCTTTAATTTTTTTCAAAATATTTTTGGAGTCATAGCCCTTCTAATATGATGAACTTGCCTAGGCTTCTGTTTACGAGATACAATTTGTAAGGGATTGGCAGCACTATCTCTAGATGATTAAGTTTAACTTTCTAATTGTACCTACATGAATTAGCAATATGAAAATCTTTAAAACTACATTGTGCAACTGCTACATGAATTAGTAATATGAAAATCTTTCTAATTTTAACTCTGTATTGCTATTTGTGTTCTCATTTATTTGCTTCCCTTTGTTTGTTGTATCACTAACACATTTTAGTTATGAATGAAATTCACTTTTAACTATTTTTGCATGCTACATGAAGAAATATATTAGTAATAAGGTATAGAAATTTAATATTAATCAACATACAAATTATTATATAAAAATGTGCAAGTCAAAATATTAAAAAATTTCATCAATTACTGCAAGCTAATTTTTCATACCTGATATGGACACTTTTCAATAGCCTTATTTTTTGAATTACCTCCAGAAGTTTTTGATTATAGAATTGAAAAATAAGAAATAATTAAAAGATATATCCAAAGAATATATAGAAATATAACTTATGAACACATCAGGTTGTATTATAGTGGAATACCTTCACTATATTACTTTAATTGTACTTTATAAGTTTCTTGAACTTAGTTTTAGTAATACTATTGGCACAACATTGTAATCACATTGCATCCATTCTTCATTTAAAACAGTGGACTTTTTTCACCAAGCACTCATACGTTCTCTAAGTAGAATTAATAGTTTTTATGACATATGTCTCGATCTTTCGGGGTATAATATACATTTGCTGTAACAATTAATAAATAAGGTAGTAGGAAAGACAAATATGAAAAAATGTGATCAAAGCATGTAAACTTATACGTCGACATAAGTCCTTATCTCCTCCCTCGATGTCTTCTAGAATG
This sequence comes from Avicennia marina, assembly GCA_019155195.1. Classification (NCBI taxonomy): domain Eukaryota; kingdom Viridiplantae; phylum Streptophyta; class Magnoliopsida; order Lamiales; family Acanthaceae; genus Avicennia; species Avicennia marina. The sequence goes on from CM032772.1 coordinate 3,337,946, forward strand.
ATTTCCTTTTAGTGAATGTTAAGGTGCAATATAGATATGTCATTACAATAGTTATGAAAATGAGTGAGATGAATTTCATGTTTTAACTAGTTATTCCTATTGGTTGCAAATGTCGATTGAAGGTGATTTTTTCTCTCATTTGTGTTTGGGCATGAATTTCTTTCTACATAGTTGGGCCTTTAATGTTTGGCTCAATTTGCTCTGCATATCAAAATATAGCATTCAACAATAACAAAAAGAAGCACAAACAAATTTTAAAGCTCATAAATTCTATTTACCTTCATAGTTAATTTGGTTTCAAACCAAAAGATAGATTTCCCTCATTTTTTGGCCCAACCTCTTAGTTTTAAGAACTTCATTGATCAATCTTAGAGTCTTTAGATTGAATGTCAAATTAAGGAATATAAGCTACATGTGCACATGAATTTAAAAATAAAGTGTCAAGTTTGAAAATTAAAATGAAATGATCTCTACCATTGGTTCTTGAACTTCTTTTTCTTCCTAATTTTTTTGGAAAAATTTTTCTATTCAATTTTGTTGAAGTGAAGGTTTTACTTCATCTTTTTCATTAAACTTCTTTCCTCAACTTATTTTCTTTTTTGAACTTGACATGAAAATCCTTTTGGGCTTGGCATGTCATTAGGTCTTAGGTTTCAATACAAACGTGGTTTGAATTGAACTCTCTTATTAGAGGAGGTAGAATTAACATGATTTACGTTCATATAAATTGATTTTGTCACCTTCAATATCCAACACATTTTGAACATTAGTACAATTACTTTTTTTTTTTTTGATTGACTGTCCATTTGAAGAATCAAGGCAACATGCAATTGTTGTACTCTTTTAAATCCAGAACTTTATTTCGTCTACCTACTAATTCACCAATTTAAACTTGATTTTCATGTGGGAGAACATTAAATTAGTTAGTTTCTTCTCAGGTGTAGACATATTTGTCTAGGGGCTTTGTTCTGTCTTCATCTTAATAATATAAAAAACAACCTAAATAACCAAAAAAATGTATGGTGAATAGAAAATGTTCTCACCTGACACTTTTCAATCTTACATATGATTAAAAGGCTAAAAATGCTATAGAAACTATGATTCTTTAATTGCATTGTGTCTGAATTTAGAGAGCTTTAAGTTATATTTGGTTGACAAATTAGCTTATTTTTATATAATTTTAAAATATAAATCAACATAAATCATACATTTTTCAGTCTTTGCATAAATTTTATCATTTATTTATTTATATAGATGATATATAACGTTGTTTGTAATCTTGTAAGAATCCTAATAGCAAAAAAAATATTTTTTTTAACATTTTACTTAATAAAGTATGCCCATACAAAAGCATGTCCTTGTTGTTTATCATTTTTGTTGTATTCCATGGAATCAAATAAATCTTAAACTTCACTCAAGTGTTTGGTTGGTGGTACTGTTGGGGTTGAAAATAAGGGAGATTTTGCTAGGTGCGGAAATTAGGTTTGGTTGAAAATTTTGAACGATGAAAATTTGGATTTATTTATATTTGTATATCTATAAATAATATAGTAAAGATTGGATAATTTGACAATATGTAGGAACAATGATTTGTTTATGGGGAATAGTATATAAATATAAGTGTATCTACACATATATATATATATTTGGATTAGTTTGATCATTCATAGGTGCAATAATTAAAATTTGAATATTTGAAAATTTGTGATATAGAAAAATAATTTGAATATTAATTTAAATAAAAATTTTGTTAAGTAATATTGTTAGAGCCATGTGTGCATGGATTAAGATATTGTCATTATTCAAACTTCAATGTGGTGCTGACATAGCAAATCAATTTTTTATGGACATTCTAGAATTTTTGGTAGCATATCCTAACAAATATTGTAATTAGATTTTTCACCAAATCTATCAGACTTATTAAGTTGGTTTTGCAGGATTCATCCCTTCCTAAATACAATTATACTGTATTAACTTAACCAATTTGAGCTAATTTGATTAGATTATAACTGATTGGACTAGATATGTTTACCTATCATATCCATAAAGATATACGGTATTTTTTATAGTTGACTATATTATAACTATTTATATCCAATCCAACATAGCCATTAAAGAAAGGCTTTATACTAGATTTTTGGGTCAATTTAATTAGGACATATTGTGAATTTTTTAAGAATCAAGAAAGGAAGAGAATCCCGGATATGTTGCAACTAATGTTTCAACATAAAAAGTAACATATTCAGTTATCCTAAAGATGTTAAGCTAGATGTAATTGAGATTCATTTTTATTTTTAAAGGCTCATAGGATGGATGTTTTAGATGGCTAAGAGAGTGAAAATTATGGGGATTTCTTTGTCAGAAATCATATACTCTAGAGAGAACTCTTCAATTTTGGTTATGGAATTTATGTTTGAGTGATTATTATTCAAGAGTTTAAAATGTTCTTCATTATCAACAACTTCACAAAGGAAGAAATCAACGAGGCTAAATGAATTGTTAAATTTTCCATCTATCAACCAAAACTACCCAAGTGATCAAGTGAAGAAACCCTCGACAAGAAAAGAAGACACATGGATCAACTCTAGAAGTTGAGACCATGAGAAAGTCTCAGCAAAGAGAAGGCAAACGAACTTGCTGCCTAGGAGGTCTAGGCTACAAATACATTAATAAGTTGATCTCAAAGGAAGTTCGGGTTAGGCCAGTGTTCATATTTTGGTTCGAATCTGTTTTTCTAAAATTTGTTGGATCATTTGTTACCGACAATTTCTAGGCATGACCCTGTAGAACTAGGAGAGTTATTTCTGAATTACATTGACAAACTCTTATTTCTCTCACTCTTTGTCCATATGTGTGCATTTTTGGAAATAATTATTCCAACATAACTTATAACATAAAATTGTAAAACTAACTAACATGAGGTATTTGAGTCTGGCCACCTAGGAAGGCTCATGTTTCAAGCAAGAGAGATTCAGAATAGTTGGTAAATATAATGAGCATTAGGGAAAAAGCATCCATGTCACAACTTCCCTTCTGGGATGGGTTAAACTACTCCTGTTATAATGCTAGGATGGGAGCCTCCATCAAATCCTTTGATGAGAATGCATGGACCACCCTAAAAGAAGGATGGACACAGCCTATGCATGAAGTTAAGACTAATTGTTTGGAATGATGTCATGTTTTGGAACCTAAGCAAAGAGAAAGTGAAATCTGAAAATTTATATACTATAAATGCTATTTTAACTATTGTTAATGAAGAACAATTCAAGCTTGTTGCCATATGTGATATAATGCAGGAACCATGGGAGATTTTACGAAAACATGTATGAGGGTACAAGTTAGACATACATGTTTAAATTACAAATCTTCACAGCACAGTCTAAAAATCTTAAATGAATGACAATGAGATAGTTACTACATTTAACACAAAGTTGAGAGATATAGTCGATCAAGCTTACTAGTTGGAGAAGAAAAACTAGAAAATGAAATTAGTGAGGAAGATGTTGAGCTCTTTGCCAAAATGGTTGCAACATTGCGATTGGATAAACTAATAGCATCATTATAAGCATATGGAATGAATATCACACATGCTAAAAAGGAGAAAGAAACAACACTATGGCCATCTACCACATGAGGATTTCAATAATGCTAAGGATGAGATTACCTACCACATTAGGATATTTGCTAAAGAGTTGAGAAGATGTAAGAAACATTCTAACATTCCCAACAGTAATAGAAGGTAAGTGAAGGTTCTACCAAGAATTAGAGGAAGCAACAAAAACTTGAAGTTGTAGATGTTGGTGAAAGAATAAAGTGCATAGAATAGGAAGGTAATGGGAACATGCAATCAGAATATGCCAACATTCAAAAGAAGTAAGGAATATCTTTAAGAACTCTGTGGAGCGAATATGGTTCCAAGTAAGCTATGAAGAAGATGATGACCACACTAGCAACCACATGGTATATAACTTGGTCATACAAAAAAGCAAGGGTATTGTTATACCTTATGTTATATCATCTCTTATAACATCTAAAATTTTTTTATTACAGTAGCAGGAGTGTGGATGAGACTTCAGATGAAGATCTTGTAAAAATGAACTAGACATTGATAGAGAAGCTATCTGCCACCCACAACAATAATAAGAAGTTAAAGTTGGTGATTGAGGCAGTGCAGAAAGAGAGAGATAAAGACATGCCTCACATCTTAATTGCTAGAAGATTTTCATAGTCTATAGATGTCTTGCCCAAAGTTGCAACATAAGGCAAAACAATCTGTTGTAGCATTAAGCAAGTTGAAAACTACAAAGGTAAAGTTATAGGATATTCTAACCATAGGTAGGGACCACCATAGGCTCATATACACTGGACAACCTAAGTCGAGTAGTTCAGGAGAAAAGGAGTGTGATTTGTGTATGACACTAAACATGTTTTGGATAATGTTCCAACATGGGGTCAACCTATTCCTACAAATGTTTGAACAATGTCTAGAACAAATAAGTAGAAACAGTTCACTTAAAAGAAAAGGAAGCCCCATAAGTACTTACTAACATTTTAGTGCTCACAAAATTTTTTGTTGTTAGAGGTTGCTAAAGCACGTGATGCAAGGAAGGCAAGTTTCCACCAAGTAGACCCTTTTTAAACGAGTATGGGTTAAAAAAACTAATAAGAAGTTCTGTGTGGCCCACACGTCATTATGTGCCGCTGCATGAGGAGAACCTCCAAGCAAATCTTAAAAGTATTATTTAACTATGTGATAGCAACTTTGATGTTAGATTTAACAAAGAGGAGTGTTGTGTGTTCAATGGTGATTTGTGCATCATAAAAGGAAAGAGATCAATTAATAATTGTTACCTACTACAAAACTTTGCTACATGTATGAAAGTTGAGGTTGATGAAGTAAACTTATGGCACTAGAAGTTGTGTTATACCCATCAACTTGATCTGGCAAAGATATCCAGACTTGGAGCAATTTATGGGCAACTTGTCATAAGCACAAAGAAAAGTAGAAGTTTATGTAAAGCATGCCAACTGGATAAACAAAGGTGAAGATCCCACAAAAGTTATGATTATGGGACCATCTAGGATATTTGAGCTAATACACATTAACCAAGTTGGCCCTACCATCTAGGATACTTGAGCTCATAGAAAAGGCTCATGTTAGAGGAGTTGCTCAAATCAAAATCAACAATAGGAAGCAATTTTAGAAATAGGACTTCGTAAATTAAAGTGAGACATTCGAAATCTTACATGAATTTTCATCCTCCAAGACTCCACAATAGAATGGAGTGGTAGAAAAGAAGAATAAAACCTTGTAGGAAATGGCTAGGGTAATGTTGAACACTAAGATATTGAATCTAAAGTGGTAGATTGAAGTCATGAATACCTCATGTTATATTATCAATAGGGTTAATGTTCAACCAAACCTTGAGAAAACATCATATAAGCTTTGGAAGAGTAGTAAACCATGTGTGAACTACTTCTACGTCTTTGGAAGCAAGTTCTACATCTTTAAGGACCGTGAACTATTAGGTAGGTTTGCATCCAAGTTAGATGAAGGCATCTTCTTAGGATACTATACAATAAGTAGGGCTTATCAAGTATTTAATAAAAGAGCTAATACCATAATGGAATACATGAATGTGATCATGGACGATATTGTGCCCTAAAAGACAACTATATAAAATGAAGCAAAACTGGAGGGAGATAGAGAACAATAGTGAGTGCAAGATATTGGAGTAGCTGTAGATGTGCTAACAAATGTTCTAAAACACGGTGGAACATTGAGTGAGGACTCAATAGATGAGACTAACACTCTTAGAGGTTCCAGCAAAATCAGACAAAACCATCCACTAAAAGTTGTGAATAGGAGTAAAGTCAATGGAAGAAGAAACAAGAATGTTACTAAAGTGAATTATAAGGAGTTGGCGGATACTTGTCTTTCATCTCCTCTATTAAGCCCAAAAAAATTATCAAAGGCTTAAATGATTAGTTTTGGGTTGTAGTTATATAGGAGTTAGTCCTGATTCCAACAAAATGGCATATGGGAACTAATAGAGAAACCCAAAGGAGTTAATGTAATTGGAACAAAGTGGGTTTACAAAAATAAGATTGACAAGTGTGGAAACATTTCCAAGAACAAAGCTAGACTTGTGGCACATGGTTACTCCAAGGTGCAAGGTATAAAATGAGATGAGACCTTTGCACTTGTTGCAAGGATGGAATTAGTGAGAATGTTGCTAGTTGTGGCTTGTAACTTGGACTTCAAGGTGTACCAAATAGATGTCAAGGGTGCCTTCTTGAATGGGGTTCTTATTGAAGAGGTCTATGTCAAGTAGCTGAAGGGGTTTAAAGATCCACATCTCCACACTACATGTACCGATTGAAAAAGGTGTTATATAGCTTGAAGCAAAATCCATGAGCTTTGTATGAGAGATTATCCTAGTAGTTTTTGCAGCATAGCTACCAATGTAGAGAATGGGTAAGATCCAATTCTTAAAATGGATCATGAAGGACATTATTGGGGCTTAAATCCATGTGGGTCGTAGTTTTTAGGTCTACGTCAATTGACCTACTTAATGATTTTGTGTTTTACAATGTAGCATGAGTTTGAGATGAGCATAATGGACAAACTCAATTACTTTCTAGGATTACAAGTATGCAAGAAACTTGTTGAAGAAGTTTAAGATTTAGAATGTAAGACATGTTAAAACACCACATAACACAAATGGTAAGTTAACCAGAGATGATTTAGGGAAGTAGTAGATCTAAGTTTGTGTTGAAGTATGAAAGGAGAACTTCTCTATTTGACCACAAGTAGACTCGATATCTGCCATAGTAAAGGAGTATGTGCAAGATACTAGGCAGTGTCTCAAGATCACACTTGTAGTGATGTAGGTCTGACAACAAGTGTCGATGACATGAAAAGCAAAATTGGAGGTTGCTTCTTCATGAGCAGCAATAGTGTCCTAGTATAGCCAAAAAACAAAGTTACATCTCTTACCAACTTTAGAAAAAGAGTATACTGCTATAGGAAGCTACTGTTCATAGTCTGTGGATGAAGCAGTTGATGATAGATTACAGAGCTTATAGTTTATAACCAAATGTGCTCAAGGTATAGTGTGACAACATGAGTGCCGTTAACATTTCTAGAAATCTTGTGTAGCACTTAAAGGTGAAGCACATTGATACTTAACATCACTTTATCAATGAATTAGTGGTGAAGAAAGTCATTGTAATAGTAAATGTTCCAACAAACTATTAGTATGTTGACTTATTTACTAAAATTCTTGATCACTTCCTATTTTGTATATATTTATTTTTATAAATATGTTTTAGTTTTTATCTTTCTCTTATTTTTGGGTGGTGAAGGAAGGATAAATCAAACCCATTAGATGTCTTGAAGAACTTGATGATGAACTTATGAGTTATGGCAGTAAAAGATGGTGTTGTGGCAGAGGAAGATTCAAATTTTATGTAAGTTTGAAACAACTTGCATACCATAACAATTCAACATGTTGCTGCAACCAAAATCATATAAGAATGACATCTTTCCATATTATACTTAATTTTTGAGATTCTAAGTCAGGTGGTGATATAATTTCCTTGTAATAAACATGTACCCAATGACTATATGTGGGGGTATGTATAACCATTGATACATTTTCAAATTCATGTTCAAATTTATCCTCCTCATGATCTTCCTGCACTTCTTGGAGAAAAACGTGGGAATTTCAACATCATTAAGTAATGGAGTTAGACTTGAAGCTATGAATGAACTCTTATTGCCAAGGACCACCAAGCTAACCATGGTAGTGTACAAACTATTGGGTGAAACATCACCTTTTGCTACTATTTCACTAGAACAACCCCTTATTAAGATTATTGAAGGAGAAAGGTCTTACAAAACAAGGCACATAGATGGTGAATGTCAAGAAATAGGTCCTTTAGAAGTAGTTGAACGAAGATAAGAAATTGAGATGAAAACCACTACAATTGAATCCAGAAACCTGTTCCACCAGACACCACTATAGATGTGCTGGGTGTTATGTCACTAGAAGTAATAGAGGTTCTAGAGTTACAAGCAAAGCAAAAATACAGCGAGAGATACTTCTTTATATCAATAGGTGACGCTTGAAGAGACGGTTGGTGATGACGCCTTTGCCATCTTAGATGCCAACCTTTAACCCTAAGAAGAAAAGAAACAAACCTAAAAGTCCTAAACTAGTGCAACCTCAATTACCTAAACCAAACCCTGACAGTAGCTGATCATATGGCTTCATGCCTAGAGAACGTGGAAGTATGTGAGTCAGGGGTCCTTTACAATGGATGTGAGAGTGGACTAACAAGTCTTTAATGTTATTGGCTTTATAGTGTTGTTGAATCAACTGAGGTTGACAAATGTTGCAACATTAGTTTGTACATATACAACTAAAATACAATCCACAAGTTTTACTACAATCTCACTAGGTCAATTTCTAATTTCTAATCATCTTTTCGTTATTGTGTCTATGTCAAAGGTCAACTTGCAGAGTTTTCACTTGATAGAATTAATCAATCACCTAGACAAGGTAATCCACACTTTTTTGCTATGTTTTTAATAGACTTCACTCTCAACCTTGATGAGGTGGTGAGCGTTATAACAAATGATCAGATTCTAGAATGACTTGATGAGGTGGTGAGTGTTATAACAAATTGTCAAATTCTAGAATGACTAAGAGAACCTCTACTTTCTATTTCTCAATGTCAAGCACTATATGTACCTTTGATTGATAACCTATAATGTTTTGCCTACCATCAATACTTCAACAGTTTCAAATGATACAACCATCTTAGTTTTTTGCTTAGGTACATGCCAGGACATGAATATTAAGCTTGATGTGTTTAATGATGTTATATCACTTGCTAAGGCAAGAACCATAGTAGGATATTTAGCTTACCTTGGACTAATCACAGTTGTGTTGCACAACCAAGTTGTTTCCAATTGTTGTAAAGAGCTACCATTCCATGTCCATCAATGGGATACTTTTCAAAACTTGTCAAAAAGGGAAAATCAACTATTTAAATAAAGCTACCATAGTGCCAACTCCTACCTCTAAACTTGCCTCGAAAACAAATGATGTTGAAGTGGATGTTAAAGCTACATTAGATGCTTAGTTGCCCTCCCTTAGGACTAGGAATCTGAGACCACAACGATACAAGAAAAGAAGTATAAGCTTTATGATCAGATAGCATTTCTGCACTCTATTCTTCCCCCTATTCCAACATTTGTCAGAACACATAACTTTGAAGCTGACCTTTTTGGAACCAAATTTAGTTTTCAACACCTTTTCTCTTAGGGATTAAGTTTAATGATGATGAAGGCAATAATCCTCTCGATGCCCTTTGTTATTTTATGTCTTGAAGGGGGTGTAGGTGTTGCTAGAGTTGAGCTTTTGTCAACTGGTGCATCAGAGGGGGGGGGGGGTTCACTTAAGGGGAGTTTGGACAAAGAGCATCTATAGTTTAAAAATTTCTAAACATTGCTACATTTATGAAATTTACTCTATAGTTGATGATGATTGCCCCCAAAATTGTTTCTCTACCTTTGCCTTGATACCATTCTATGCTATGCTACTACCCATTCACATTGATTTGCTCTGACATAGGTTTCCATGGATTTCTTTTTCGGTTTTCTAGGTCTTCTAATAGTTCTACCAATTTAGTCCAATAGTAGTGCATGTTTAACTAGATTTACATTAGTAGAAAAAGTATGTTGTAACATGTCATACAAGAAGTCTCCATCTTGGCTAATATGAATAAAAATTGGTAGTTTATGATGAAATTCTTATGGTCGTATCATTATTATCTTGGTTTTCCTGTCTAGCATTTGGCTTTTGCATGTGTTATTGGTGTTGTGCCCTATAATGTTAAAGGGGAGAATGTTAGTGTCACGTGTGCATAGATTAAGGTGTTGTCATTATTTTTGACACAAACTCTAATGTGGTGGTGACATAATAGATTGCATTCTTATAGATATTCTAAAGTTTTGGTTACATGCTTTCTAATAAATATTCTAAAATTTTGGTACCATATCCTAACAAATATTGTAACAGAACATACCACAAAATCTTCCAAATTTATTAACCCTACTTTATTGGATTCGTCCCACTCCTAAATATGATTATATGTTGTTCACTTAACTAATTTGAACTAATTTTATAAGAATATAGTCGATTGGATTGGATATGGTTGACTTACCTTATCCATAAAGATATGTGGAGATCTTATAGTTAATCATGTCTTGCAAATTCATATCTAATCCAATCCGCCAATTCGGATCAATTGAGTTGGAAAATATTGTTGATTTGCTAAGAATTAAGGAAGTGAATTCCAAATATGTTGCAACCAATGTACGAACGTGAAAAGCAACATATTGGTGTATATTAAAGATATTTAGCCAGATTTCTTTTGGATTCATTTCTCTTTAAAGGCTAATACAGTAGATGTTTTAGACAATCAAGAGAGTGAAAAATACAAGAATTGCTTTGTGAGAAATCACACACTCTGGAAAGACCTCCTCGATTTTGCACAAGGAACTTATGTTCAAGTGATTATCATTCTAGAGTTCAAAGTGTTCTTCATTATCAACAACATCAAAAAGGAAGAAATAAAAATGGCTAAATGAATTGCTAAAGTTTCCACCTATCTACTAAAACTGCCCAAGTAATCAAGTGAAGAAACCATTTGAGGGAGAGGAAAACTCACCGATCAATACAAGAAGTTAGGGTTATGAGGGAGTTTTAGTAAAGCCAAGACAATGGGACTTGCTTCATAGGAGAGTTAGACTAAAAATGCATCAAAAATTTCATCCTAACATTTGTTAGATCATTTGTTAGAAAACTTTTCTGGGCTTGCCATCGAAGGCATAGGAGGGTTATTTGTAAACTACATAACAAGTTTTTGGTATCTCTCTTTTACTTTTTTACTTTGTGTGTCACTTTGTAGTAACAATTATTCTAATATCCTAACTAATAAAAAATATGTTTGAACTTCGTAAATTTTGATGGGTTTTACCCATCAAAATCTACAAACAAACGTGGCCTCAAAGTTTATAAGTATCTTCAAATTTTATAGATCATGAGACTCGAAGTAAAATAATTAATCAACTTATTTTCGTAACAACAAAACAGATTATTTCCTTTGTCCTACAAATAATATGTCGATATTTATTGGTGTTTTCACCTTTCCAATTGAACAAAATTTGTGCACATGGAATCCTAATGTATTTCACAGGATTTATTCATTAAAACGAGGAAAGTTAAATAAAAAAGAAAATCACAGAAAACTAAGCAGAACAAAATTAAAAAATGGCCAGATTGTACTTCATAACGTGCTTCACAAATTCATTAACTTGGTCCTTCCCTTCCTGGAAAGTTTGGAGTCATTTAAAATAGTAAATTATTCAACACATTTGGGCTTCATACTAGTTGTCCACGGCGGCTAGGCAGCCAATCACGAACAACGAAAACAAATAAATTTTATAAAAAAAATGAAGGAGAAAGGCTAAAGAAAGTAAGGGTAATCCCCAACTGCATGATGGCCTAGCCCCAAAGTATACATTTTTCTAGGAGGAAATTATGTATATCACCGACCAATCTTCATTCCCTTCAACACGTTTAATTAAAAATAATATCAAAACGTATGAATCACAATTAGCCAATTAAATATGCATCATGTCGGAGGACTTTTCAAAATTCTTATTCCACGTTCCGAAAGCATGATTGTGTCAAATAGAATAATTAATAATTAATGCGTTATCTTAAATTATGTCCCAGATGGCGACATTATTTTAGCGTGTTAGTTAAAGAAAATGACATGTCGACTCGTTTCTTTGTCAAGGTGACTATAAAAGCCACATCGTGGCAATATTCTAATCCTGTACCAACAACTTTTTTAGGTCATTGCAGCAGTGGAGTAAGTTCAAAATAAGCTGCCCATGAATTGCAAATACGAGTCTATTGTTCACGTGTCTGCTTGAGCCGTTGCTATTTGACAATGGCTTTATCCAAAACATTGCCTATAAATGCCCCTTAGCAGCTAACGATTTATGCACAACTCAAATCCAATACTTCTCGTACATCTCTTCTAAACCAAAAAAATGGGCATCAAGAGTTTCTTCCAAGAGCTGAAGACCAAGATTTCCCCATCCAGGTTGTTCAAGGCTTTGATCACTGAATCACACGAGGTCGTGCCCAAAATCACCAATTCCATTACTAGCATTGAGACTGTCGAAGGAGATGGTGTTAGTGCCGGATGCATCAGGCAAACTAATTTCCCAGAAGGTGCTCGCTTGAAGTACGTGAAGCACAGAATAGATGCCATCGACACCAAGAATCGCGTGTGCAAGTACACTTTGATTGAAGGAGAAGTTCTCGGAGACAAGCTAGAAAAAATCTGCTATGAGCTCAAGTTTGAGGCCTCTGAAGATGGAGGGTGTGTGATTAAGCTCACCAGTGAGTACCATACAACGGGTGATGTTGCACTCAACGATGAGGAGATCAAAGCTGGCAAGGAACAAGCTATGGGACTGTACAGAGCTTGTGAAGAGTACCTTGCCGCCAACCCTCATGTCTGTGCCTGAACGAACGTTTCCTGCTGATCAGATCTATGAATAGTGCTGCCATTCAATAGTTGCTGCGTTGTTGTTTCATGGTTTTTTGTCCGAGTTGATGTTTGTCCAAATAAAGGAACGGCTGTTCCAGTTGTTTTCGATATCATAAAATTGTTCGTCATGTGTAAAATTTCCATCTGGGAGTAGAGTCTCTTGTTCTGTTTTCACGCTTTCCCTCCAAAAGCGGTGCAGTTTTAATTATTCTAAATTCAGTATCCAGCATATAACCAGGGACAACCCAGAAACTAACCATTGGGAGCCAACGTTAAATTTTGGAGGAGCCAAATAATGTATAATAATATATGTTGGCATATAAACAATAAAACATATGCGTGTAACGCGGGTTTGCTGGAGGGTTGGGGGCCGGCCGTCCCTAGCGCGCCCCTCCGCCCATGCATGTGACTGAATTGGAGCATGGATATGCCTTTTCTTTCTTTCTTTGTTTCCTTTATTTATTTTTAATTTAACTTGCAAACTACCTACAGTATCGCGTAAATTCACATTATATGATTTCAATGCAGCCTTAAACACACACACCCGCTCACTCTCTCTCTCTCTCTCTCTCTAATTTTTAATAATGTAATATATATTATAAATGTATTTGTTATGTCTTGAATGTTGAATTAATTTATAATATTATAGTAGTCCATGCAACTTAAAGAATTAATTCTAATATAAATTAAAGAGGGTCAAAATCATTTCCCTCATCAAACAACGGTTGTAAAGCATACAAGGAAACGAAAGATTATTTGCCATGTATGTATTTTGTGGCTGCCACAAAATGAATTAAATGATATATATTGATATCCATCATGTTTTCATCCATCCAAGAATAAGAAATGAAAAGTGCAAGTTTTCTTGTAGAGATATATCAAAAGGCTATGGATCAAGGTAAGTTTTCTAAACCAATCTTTGATTATATGAAATAACTAGTTGAATCAATTGTGTTAAGAAGATTCATGTGTTTATTCATGTAAAATTGAATAATTTTTCTCAAGGGGCATCAAGCAGTTAACAACACTTTTGATTCGTCATATTTAGTAAAATGGGATTAAAAGCCATGTCTTTACAAGAGTGGATCAAGATTTTGTTACACTCCTGTATTCTGGCATTACTGACAGGTATAATATAATATGCAATATATGTTCTGTCATAGTTAGCACATTGGTATGAAATTGTTCACTGATAATGATTGGAGTCATTTGATCATATCGATTAAATAATTAAACTAGGTTTAAAATCTTAATTACACCAATGATTTGTTTGGATTAATATGATCAGATTTGATGTGCTGAAATGATCCGATAAGATTTTGGAAGGTAACGATGAGGAGAGATTAATTTCAAGTGCAATCAAACTGCAAACTTCAAGGGTGTAGTTTCTACTTTCTTTCCTGTGAGAATAACACCATCCACTTCCTCTTAAGGGATGCGAACAAGATAAAATAATATTTCAAAACATTACTATATACTTTCATCAATATATCATTTTCGAAATAAGTCAACATTTCATTCCTTCATTTTCCATATTGTAAGTTTATTCATGGTTTGGACATTTCTTGTATCAATCTTTTAATTAAAACCTTAGTATATAACCTCAAATGATGGGAATCACATGCAAGCAAAACAACTATTAAAATGAAATGTTTGTTTCAATCTACAACTATCATTAAGGGGGTCACTTGATTTTCAACCTTTAGCCCTAATTGAGTGGGTTATAGGACTCAATTTTTAACTCTAACTGAAAAGGTTACGTGTAACTGAACATTTATTTTCAATTGAAACAATTGTCCCAATTTATAATTCTAATTGAAAGGGTTGGCTTGATCTCAACTGAAAGGCTTAATCTCAACTGAAAGGCTTAAAATTTCTATCCCAATTGGGAGGGTTGGAACTATCTCCAACGTACTAGTAAACATTCTAATGTGCTTCAATCTTTTCGTAAAATCTCAAGTTTCTATAGATTTCTATGTGGAGTAAATTTCACTATTTAATTTTCATCCAAAATATTGTAACAAATAGTTGAGTTGTCATATATGGAACTTCAGTATAGAAATATGACAACATTTGCGAGAAATACATATGCATTTTTCATAATAAATTGTTTAGTCAAAATCTCAAGACAATTGTATTAGAATTTCAAAAAAACTATTGTGTGATAAAAGTTAAATATATATGATGAAAGAAAGATTTACAAAAAAAAATATACAGCAGTTGTTGAAATTTGCAAGCAAACCACTTACAGACATTAGCTTGCTTGATATTATGTGTCACTGCACTTGAATCCTTGGTTCCCTGTCCAATCAGGGTAATTCCAATTTTTATTCCTATTTAAAAAAGATTTAAAACCTATGCATTCCTGAAATCTATATGCTTATATCTCAATATCATTCATTTCAAATAAATTTGACATCATTCTACTACTTCCAAATTGAATTCTTTTAATCAAAAAAATGTTTCTCCATCTAAGATTCATGTAACTAATGATTCCTATAAGTCTCAGATACGTAATATCATTTAACAATGATTAAAATTCTTATCCGGTTGAAAAATACGTGGAGTTAAATAATTTGTTCATTACTTACAGTCCACGTCTAGCTGTCAACTTATAAAAATAAACTATATCAATCTTCGTATACGTTTGCTATGATCTATATATTTTTCGAAATTTCTATGAGTCTAAATTAATACAAAACAAACCATGATTGATTTTTAGCTTTTTACAAAAAGTTATGATCCTTACACTATAGTTTTGTGGAATTAAATTTGACGGTCAAGAAGCTATTTTTCTACCAACTAATAGAATTAAACCATATCGATCTAGGCAAAGGTTTGTAGTGATTTATATATAGTTAAAAAAGTCTATGAGTCCTGTTTAATATTAAATAACATTTTTCAATTTGGGGCTTTTCACAAAAAGTTATGGTCTCTACACTAAAGTTGCAAAGAATTAAGTAGGCTTGTGTAGTATAGCTTGCATGGTCTTTCTTGTTTTTCCTTCCTATTCCCTTGATCCAAAACATATTGTAGGTCCTTTCGAAGCATTATTTCAACATTTTCAAGGCTATTATTCATGAAGTAAAATGAATGTGGATTCAAACCCCCAAAATCTAAGTGTTTACATATGTGTACGTGCCCATACACATGCTTATACACCGACCAATGTTCTTTCGTTCTAATTCTAACTATTCTTGTCATGGAGTAAGCATACATGTTTCAAAATTCCTACTTTCATGCTGTTCATGTGTGTATGCATATGCATATATGTGTTGTTGATTCCATTGTCACCAATTTGAACCTTCATCACATAATGCAAAATCCTATGCACGCTTTCATGTTCTCAAGATTCTAACACTCTTTTCTACAAAAATTGATCAAATGACAGAGTTTAGCAAAGCTTACCTCAAGTCAAAAGGGTCAGAGGTGCTATTGTTGTAGTTGAAATTCCCCTTCTTGTCTTGGCACAACCACAATTTTCCTTCCTTTCTTATTGTAAACAGCTTATAGGGCCCATAAAATTTCTTGAATGTATTCGTTAATTAAAACATTCATAAGTGAGGCTTGAAATCATAAATCAATTTCTATTGTTACAAACTAAATCTATCGATTAATACAATAGGGGTCCAAAAGCTTACTTCAAGAAAGTGTTTAGCAAATGCTTTCTTTTCCTTCTAGTTGCCATCAGTTTCAAAATCTCCAAGAGTGTGTAGCCTTCTCACCCTCTTTCTTGCGCAAGTGATTTCCCAATGGCATTTAAGCAGATTTCTCCCTATTTCTCATCTTATTCCTTACTTTTCTGTATTCTCCTGGTTAAATATGGCCTTTGAAGAGATTGTGATTCTCCAATAGATTGGTTTAATTCACGATGACCCTTATGGCCTTCCAAATGCACCCTTGATTCATCTAGTCTTGCAATCCCTTCATTTTACTAAACCTTTTCCCATGACTTCTTAGTCTTGTGGAGGCCATTGGTCACGTTTCATAATAATTGATAGAAATCCTTTAGAGTTCCCATCCACACCTTTGTATGTCCCCAAGAATAGTTGCAATAAAGAAAAAGGGTCTATTAGTTGCAGTCAAAGAAGACTCGTGGGGTGGATTTATTTTTCTACAATTTATTCTCTTTCTCTGTTTTATTTTTGAGTTGGTTGATGAGATGGTGCAGACAATGAAAGGCTATCAATCATTTCTTCCTACATCTTAAATGGACGTAATTAGGCCCTAAATTCACTAATCAATGTAGTACCCTTTACTCTTCCATCAACAGTAGGTAAAGGAGCCTCAATAATTCCCATTTTCTTGTTCGTTAAATTGTCACTAAAGCTTTCATAAATCCTTGTGTCACTTTGCCCTTCTTGGCTATTAAATTCTCCCCTACATCTAAAAGGTGTTGTTTGCAAAACTTACCATTCCTTACCTAGCTAAAAAATGAGAATATTCACTTCGCATGCCTTTTTTTAATTCCAAAGTGGCTCCTCGTTTAGTGTGATTAAACCTCTAAACCTTCAAATATGGAATGAATTTGGTACTTAGAACTTGTTCTTTTAGGTCCACTATCTTTATTGAGGTTTCTTGATAACTTTAATCCTTTTTTTATAGTCAATGGTTTAGTTTTAAATATGTGACTTGGGTCTGGAATGTATTGTTTGAGTTGAGACACATGGAGGATGTTATGCACTTTGGATGGTTCTAGCAATAGAGTAGGCGATATACCACATCACCTACTTTCTCAAATATTTCAAAGAATGCCACAAAGCATGGACTCTACTTCTTAGCTTTACTAAAACATACTACTTTACATGTTAGAGACATCTTGTTATACACTATAACTCTAAGTAGCTAGCAACTTTTATGAGGACAAGTAGGTGAGTAGTACCCTAGTCATATTAGGAATATGTTTGTGCTTTGTAGGTTGGGACATTACTAGTCTTTGTGTCTCTAATGCTATTTACTTCCTAGTGGCTAAGGCAAATATCTTAGTATTTTCTTCTTATCTTAGGTCTATCTGTTTAGGCTTACGGTTGGGTTGAGCCTTGACGTTGAGTCCAAACTACCTAGGTCACTATGGGACTACCGTAATCAAGCTTCTTATCTTATTCTTTCTTAACCAAAGAAAGGTTGAGATTGGTGTTATACTAGTGATGGTGGTGTAGGTAGTCGATTGATTACTTATTATCATTGTTCTGAGGTAATATAATGAGGGTGTTGGGCAATACTCTTTAGGTAATTGGCCATATTTAACATGATGAAGGATTTCTTGATACTTACTAACAAATATCTAACAAGTGTCTCGCGGTGGCAATATATAACATAGCAGTGGAATTTCACATTATTCAAATATTGTTATATATCCAAATGTCATTGATACCCTTATTTCTCTAACAAGTCTTTATCCCTTTCATTGCTAACCTACTCTTTCCCCACTAAGCTCCTAAATTCCTTACATTGTGTTTGACCTTAAACTCTCTCTATTTAGCTCCTCCTCAGGGACCCTTTTTGACTTCAGCATTAGGGTACAAATCATCCTCATCGATCTCTTTAAGAAGATTGTAAACTTGCTCTATTGCTGTCTCTTCCATCTTCTTTAGTTTGGTTTTCTGACCATACTAACCTATGTTGTGTCAATGTGTTTCTTTTTAAGGTGCGAAAGGTCAACTTTTGTTTCTTTGTTTTTTCTTTTAAGGCTCTAATATGCCCATTGCATGCTCTCCAATTGTTCCTTTAGTGTCTTATTTTCAATCTCAACCTTTTCTTTGGGGTGGGGGGCGGGTCCCCATGAGTATGTCCCCTAGACATGTTAGATAATTCCATTATCTACGCTGCAAAGTTATGTTTTAGCCAGTAGCTAAGCAAATTTCATCTTTTCTATAGCTTATGAGTACTGAACACCAAATTATCCAATCTCACGATGTATACCTTGAGGGTACATGTTCGTAAAGTCAAGTTGCAAGTTTAAATGTCATGTGCATCCAAGGATTCAATCCTAGATCTAGTCTAAATCTTAGAAGTTGTAGAACCTAGGTTCAAACTCTTAGACATTGCACAAGCTCAAAATCGAGAACCTAGACTTTGTTTAAATCTCAGACATTATATAGACCAAAGTCAAAACTTAGGCTCAATGCACATAAAACTGTGATCATTTGGCCTTAAACTTTATGCCCTAAAGAATTAAGTCCCGATCAAATCTAAGTTCCATTGTTTATGCATTTTAAAAGTTCAAAATACTCAAATTCTCTACCTTAAACATTAAACCTTGCATTTGATGTCTAACTTATGATTCTTATGCTTTAAAGGTCAATCTTAAGTTTCGATACCACTTCTGTCACACCCCTAGCTCGGGGTATGCAACATGATAGTTTCCGTAAGATGTTCATCTCAAAGATACCATAGCCACTTAGATTGGAACATTTAAATCAATACTTGAAAGATATTCTAGAAATTTAAAGAAAATCCAAAGCTTGTATCTTACCATAGTAATATCCTCTTGGTATGTCACTTGTAGTGAAAAATTTTAAAATTATGTCATTCTTAGGACTTGACAATGTAATCAAACTAATTTCTTATTTCCAAGGCAACGATACCAACCCCACATGAAATCCTCTACAGTCCTGTCCTCTTCAAAATCAAGCACTTCTTTCGTGACCGATAAGTTACCTAATAAGAAATCTACCTATTCTTTTAAGGGATGTGAACAAGATAAAGGAATATTTTATAACATAACTAAATACTCTCATCAATAAATCATTTTCAAAGTAACTCAACATTTCATTCATTCATTTTTCCATCTTGTAAGTTTTCTCATGGTTTAGATATTTCGTGTACCAATCCACTAATCAAATCCTTAATCTATAACCTTGACTAAGAAGGGTCACATACAATTGAAATAGCTATTAAATTGAAATGGTTGTCTCAATTTACAATCCCAATTGAAAGGGCCACTTGATTCTCAACCTTCTACCCCGATTGAGTGGATCATGTGGCTCAATTTTTAACTCCAATTGAGAGAGTTATTTCTAAATAAAACAGTTGTCTCAATTTATAACTCAATTGAGAGGGTTAGCTTGATCTTGGTTGAAGGGTCCAAAACTTCTAACCCACTTAGGAGGGTTGAAACTAGTTCGTACACTAATGAACGTTCTAGTGAACATCAATCCTTTCATAAAATCTCAAGTTTCCAGATATTTCTATCTGAAGCAAATTTCACTATCTCATTCACATCTAAAACATTGTGACAAATAGTTGAATTGGCATACATGGAACTTCAGTATAAAAATGATAAAATTTGCGAGAAATACATATGCATTTTTCATAATAAATTTAGCAGTCAAAATCTCAAGATAGACATATAAGAATTTCAGAAAAACCATTTCATGATAAAAGTTTCATTTATTGGATAAAAGAACATTTTACAAAAAAATATGTGGTAGTTGGTAAAATTCGCAAGTAGAGCACTTGTAAATGTTAGCTTACTTGATATTGTGTTTCACTAGAATTGAATCCTTGGTTCCCAATCCAGTTAGGTAATTCCAATTTAATTCCAAGTAAACAAAGACTTAAAACCTATGCATTCTTGGAATATAGCCTATATGCTTGCATCTCAATATTTTTCATCCTAATATAAATTCTACGCTGTTCTAGGTATTCCAAAATGAATTCTTTTAATTGAAAAAATGTTTTTCTATTTGAAATTCCTGTGGCTGATGATTTCTATAAATCTTGGATACATGTCTTTAATTAATAGTAATTAAAATCCTTATCTAGTTGAAAAACAGATGGAATTAAATAATTTGTTTATCACTTGTTGTCCATGCCTCATAGTCAATTTATAAAAATAAACTATATCAATATAAGCATACTTTGCTATGATCTAGACATGGTAGGAAAGCTCCTTGAGTCTAGTTTAATATCAAACAAATTGTGATTAATTTTGAACTTCTTACAGAAAGTTATGGTTTTTAACTAAAGTTGTGCATAATTAAATCTAGCAATCTAGAAGCAATTGTTCAGTCAAATTAATGAATTAAATTGTTTTGATCTAAGTAGAGGTTTGTGGTGATCTATATATGTTGAAACACTTTATGAGTCTTATTTAACATGCAACAGACCTTTTACGATTCAGATCTTTCTACAGAAAGTTATGGCCCATACACAAAAGTTTCGCATAATTAAGTGTGTTCGTGCATTATGGCTCATATTGTCTTTCTTGTTCTTCCTCCCTATTCCCTTGATCTATAACATAGTTTGGGTCCTTTGCAAGCATTATGCCAACATTTTCAAGGCTATTCTTCACAAGAAAAAATGGATGTGGACTCAAACCCCTAAAATATATGTGTTTACATGTGTTTTTGGAACCAAAATTAGTTTTCAACACCTTTTCTTTTAGGGATTAAGTTTAATGATGATGAAGGCAATAATCCTCTCCATGCCTTTGTTATTTTATGGCTCAAAGGGGGAGTAGGTGTTGCTAGAGTTGAGCCTTCGTCTACTAGTGCATCAAGGGGGGGTTCACTTAGGGGGAGTTTGGACAAAGAGCATCTATAGTTTAAGACTTTCTAAACATTGCTGCTTTTATGAAATTTACTCTATAGTCGATGATGATTGCCCCCAAAATTGTTTCTCTACCTTTGCCTTGATACCATTCTATGCCATGATACTACCCATTCATGTTGATTTGGTCTGACATAGGTTTCCATGAATTTCTTTTTCGGTTTTCTAGGTTTTCTTAATAGTTCTACCAATTTAGTCCAATAGTAGTGCATGTTTAACTAGATTTACATTAGTTGAAAAAATATGTTGTAACATGTTATACAATAAGTTTCCATCTTGGCTAATATGAATAAAATTAGGAGTTTATGATGAAATTCTTATGGTCGTCTCATTATTATCTTGGTTTTCTTATCTATCATTTGTCTTTTGCATGTGTTATTGGTGTTGTGCCCTATAATGTCAAAAGGGGAGAATGTTAGTGCCACGTGTGCATAGATTAAGGTGTTGTCATTATTTTTGGCACAAACTCTAATGTGGTGGTGACATGATAGATTGCATTCTTATAGAAATTCTAAAATTTTGGTACCATGTCCTAACAAAATTTGTAACAGAATGTACCAAAAAAATCCTCCAAATTTATTAACCTTACTTTATTGGATTTGTACCACTCCTAAATATGATTATATGTTGTTCACTTAACCAATTTGAACTAATTTTATAAGATTGTAGTCGATTGGATTGGATATGGTTGACTTACCTTATCTATAAACGTATATGGAGATCTTATAGTTAACCATGTCTTGCAAATTCATATCCAATCCAATCCGCCCATTGAAGGAAGGATTGGCAAAGGAATTTCAGATCAATTGAGTTGGAAAAATGGCTGATTTGCTAAGAATTAGTGAAGAGAATTCCAAATATATTGCAACTAATGTCCCAACGTGAAAAGCAACATATTGGTGTATATTAAAGATATTTAGCCATATTTCTTTTGGATTCATTTCTCTTTACAAGCTAATACAGTAGATGTTTTAGACAATCAAGAGAGTGAAAACTACAAGAATTGCTTTGTGAGAAATCATACACTCTGGAAAGAACTCCTCGATTTTGCTCAAGGAACTTATGTTCAAGTAATTATCATTCTAGAGTTCAAAGTGTTTTTCATTATCAACAACATCAAAAAGGAAGAAATGAAAATTGCCAAATGAATTGCTGAAATTTCCATCTATCTACTAAAACTGCCTAAGTAATCAAGTGAATAAACCATTTTAGGGAGATAAAAACTCACCGATCGATACAAGAAGTTAAGGTTCGGAGCGAGTTTTAGTAAAGTCGAGACAGTGGGACTTGCTACATAGGAGAGTTAGACTAAAAATACATCAAAAATTTGATCCCAAAAAGAATTTTGGTTGGTTGAGTGTTTATGTATTGATTTGGATCAATTGTCCTAACATTTGTTAGATCATTTGTTAGAAAAGTTTTCTTGGCTTGGCATCAAAGATATAGGAGGGATATTTTTAAACTAAATTACAAGCTCTTGGTATCTCTTTTACTTTTTTACTCTGTGTGTAACTTTGTAGTAACAATTATTCTAATATCCTAACTAATAAAAAATATGTTTGAACTTCATAAATTTTGATGGGTTTTACCCAACAAAATCTACAAACAAACGTGGCCTCGAAGTTTATAAGTATCTTCAAATTTTATAGATCATGAGACACGAAGTAAAATAATTAATCAACTTATTTTCGTAACAACAAAACAGATTATTTCCTTTGTCCTACAAATAATATGTCGATATTTATGGGTGTTTCACCTTTCCAATTGAACAAAATTTGTGCACATGGAATCCTAATGCATTTCACAGGATTTATTCATTAAAACGAGGAAAGTTAAATAAAAAAGAAAATCACAGAAAACTAAGCAGAATAAAATTAAAAAATGGCCAGATTGTACTTCATAACGTGCTTCACAAATTCATTAACTTGGTCCTTCCCTTCCTTTAAAGTTTGGAGTCATTTAAAATAGTAAATTATTCAACACATTTGGGCTTCATACTAGTTGTCCACGGCGGCTAGGCAGCCAATCACGAACAACGAAAACAAATAAATTTGAAAAAAAAAATGAAGGAGAAAGGCTAAAGAAAGTGAGGGTAATCCCCAATTGCATGATGGCCTAGCCCTAAAGTATACATTTTTCTAGGAGGAAATTATGTATATCACCGACCAATCTTCATTCCCTTCAACACGTTTAATTAAAAATAATATCAAAACGTATGAATCACAATTAGCCAATTAAATATGCATCATATCGGAGGACTTTTCAAAATTCTTATTCCACGTTCCGAAAGCATGATTGTGTCAAATAGAATAATTAATAATTAATGCGTTATCTTAAATTATGTCCCAGATGGCGACATTATTTTAGCGTGTTAGTTATAGAAAATGACATGTCGACTCGTTTCTTTGTCAAGGTGACTATAAAAGCCACATCGTGGCAATATTCTAATCCTGTACCAACAACTTTTTTAGGTCATTGCAGCAGTGGAGTAAGTTCAAAATAAGCTGCCCATGAATTGCAAATACGAGTCTATTGTTCACGTGTCTGCTTGAGCCGTTGCTATTTGACAATGGCTTTATCCAAAACATTGCCTATAAATGCCCCTTAGCAGCTAACGATTTATGCACAGCTCAAATCCAATACTTCTCGCACATCTCTTCTAAACCAAAAAAATGGGCATCAAGAGTTTCTTCCAAGAGCTGAAGACCAAGATTTCCCCATCCAGGTTGTTCAAGGCTTTGATCACTGAATCACACGAGGTCGTGCCCAAAATCACCAATTCCATTACCAGCATTGAGACTGTCGAAGGAGATGGTGTTAGTGCCGGATGCATCAGGCAAACTAATTTCCCAGAAGGTGCTCGCTTGAAGTACGTGAAGCACAGAATAGATGCCATCGACACCAAGAATCGCGTGTGCAAGTACACTTTGATTGAAGGAGAAGTTCTCGGAGACAAGCTAGAGAAAATCTGCTATGAGATCAAGTTTGAGGCCTCTGAAGATGGAGGGTGTGTGATTAAGCTCACCAGTGAGTACCATACAACGGGTGATGTTGCACTCAACGATGTGGAGATCAAAGCTGGCAAGGAACAAGCTATGGGACTGTACAGAGCTTGTGAAGAGTACCTTGCCGCCAACCCTCATGTCTGTGCCTGAACGAACGTTTCCTGTTGATCAGATCTATGAATAGTGCTGCCATTCAATAGTTGCTGCGTTGTTGTTTCATGGTTTTGTGTCCGAGTTGATGTTTGTCCAAATAAAGGAACGACAGTTCCAGTTGTTTTCGATATCATAAAATTGTTCGTCATGTGTAAAATTTCCATCGGGGAGTAGAGTCTCTTGTTCTGTTTTCACGCTTTCCCTCCAAAAGCGGTGCAGTTTTAATTATTCTAAATTCAGTATCCAGCATATAACCAGGGACAACCCAGAAACTAACCATTGGGAGCCAATGTTACATTTTGGAGGAGCCAAATAATGTACAATAATATATGTTGGCATATAAATAATAAAACATATGCGTGTAATGCGGGTTTGCTGGAGGGCTGGGAGGCCGGCCGTCCCTAGCGCGCCCTCCGCCCATGCATGTGACTGAATTGGAGCATGGATATGCCTTTTCTTTCTTTCTTTCTTTCTTTCCTTTATTTATTTTTAATTTAACTTGCAAACTACTTAAAGTTCTGGATAAATAAAATAGGATCATAGAGTATCGTGTAAATTCACATTATATGATTTCAATGTAGCCTTAAACACACACATCCGCTCACTCTCTCTCTCTCCCTCAAATTTTTAATAATGCAATATATATTATAAATGTATTTATTATGTCTTGAATGTTGAATTAATTTACAATATTATAGTAGTCCATGCAACTTAAAGAATTAATTCTAATATGGATGGGGTTTAATGTGATGGTCATTAGGCCT
This sequence comes from Avicennia marina, assembly GCA_019155195.1. Taxonomy (NCBI): domain Eukaryota; kingdom Viridiplantae; phylum Streptophyta; class Magnoliopsida; order Lamiales; family Acanthaceae; genus Avicennia; species Avicennia marina. Next base: position 3,363,063 of record CM032772.1, read on the forward strand.
AATGGAATTAGAATTAAATGGGGTCAAAATCCTTTCCCTCTCCCTTAATATCAAACAACGGTTATAAAGCATACAAGGAAACGAAAGATTATTTGCCATGTATGTATTTTGTGGATGTCACAAAATGAATGAAATGATATATATTGATATCCATCATGTTTTCATCCATCCAAGACTAAGAAAAGAAAAGGGCAAGTTTTCTTGTAGAGATATATGAAAAGGCTATGGATCAAGGTAAGTTTTCTAACCCAATCTTTGATTATATATGAAATAACTAGTTGAATCAATTGTGTTAAGAAGATTCATGTGTTTATTCATGTAAAATTGAATAATTTTTCTCAAGGGGCATCAAGCAGTTAACAACACTTTTGATTCGTCATATTTAGTAAAATGGGATTAAAAGCCATGTCTTTACAAGAGTGGATCAAGATTTTTGTACAGTTCTGTGTTCTGGTATTACTGATAGGTATAATATAATATGCAATATATGTTCTGGCTCAGTTAGCACATTGGTATGAAATTGTTCACTGATAATGATTGGAGTCATTTGATCATATCGATTAAATAATTAAACTAGGTTTAAATCCTAATTGCCCCAATGATTATAATGACATACATACACGCATATATCTATATATTTATATAAAGTAACATGTTGAACTGAAACTAATTGTTTGGATTAAGATGATCAGATTTGATGTGCTGAAATGATCCGACAAGATATTGGAAGGTAACGATGAGGAGAGATTAATTTCAAGTGCAATCAAACTGGAAACTTCATGGGTGTAGTTTCTGCTTTCTTTCCTGTAAGAATAACACCTTCCACTTCCTTTTAAGGGATGCGAACAAGATAAAAAGAATATTTTGAAACATTACTAAATCTTTCATCAATAAATCATTTTTGAAATAAGTCAACATTTCATTCATTCATTTTCCATATTGTAAGTTTATTCATGGTTTGGACATTTCTTGTATCAATCTTATAATTAAAACCTTAGTATATAACCCCAAATGAGGGGAGTCACACGCAGTCAAAACAACTATTAAAATGAAATGTTTGTTTCAATCTACAACTATGATTAAGGGGGTCACTTGATTCTCAACCTTTAGTCCTGGTTGAGTGGGTTATAGGACTCAATTTTTAACTCTGATTGAAAAGGTTACGTGCAATCAAACATTTGTTTCCAATTGAAACAATTGTACTAATTTATAATCCTAATTGAAAGGGTTGGCTTGATCTTAACTGAAAGGCTTAAAATTTCTATCTCACTTGGGAGGGTTGGAACTATTTCCAACGCACTAGTAAACATTCTAATGTGCTTCAATATTTTCGTAAAATCTCAAGTTTCTATAGATTTCTATGTGAAGCAAATTTCACTATTTAATTTACATCCAAAATATTGTAACAAATAGTTGAGTTGCCATATATAGAACTTCAGTATGGAAATGACAACATTCGCCAAAAATACATATGCATTTTTCATAATAAATTGTTTAGTCAAAATCTCAAGACAATTGTATTAGAATTTCAAAAAATCTATTGCGTGATAAAAGTTAAATATATATGATAAAAGAAAAATTTACAAAAAAAAATATATGGCAGTTGGTGAAATTTGCAAGCAAACCACTTATAGACATTAGCTTGCTTGATATTGTGTGTCACCGCACTTGAATCCTTGGTTCCCTATCCAATTAGGGTAATTCCAATTTTTATTCCGAGTAAAAAAAGATTTAAAACCTTTGCATTCCTAAAATACAGTCTATATGCTTATATCTCAATATCATTCATTTCAAATAAATTTGACATCGTTCTACTACTTCTAAACTAAATTCTTTTAATCGAAAAAATGTTTCTCCATCTGAGATTCATGTAACTGATAATTCGTTTAACAGTGATTACAATTCTTGTATGGTTGAAAAATACATGGAGTTAAATAATTTGTTCATTACTTGCAGTCCAAGTCTAACTATCAACTTATAAAAATAAACTATATCAATCTAGGTATATGTTTGCTATGATCTATATATTTTCGAAATTTCTATGAGTCTAAATTAATACAAAACAAACCATAATTGATTTTTAACTTTTTACAAAAAGTTATGATCCTTACACTATAGTTTTGTAGAATTAAATTTGACGGTCCAGAAGCTATTGTTCTATCAACTAATAGAATTAAACTATATCAATCTAGGCAAAGGTTTGTAGTGATCTATATATAGTTAAAAAGCTCTATGAATCTTGTTTAATATTAAATAAACATTTTTCAATTTGGGGCTTTTCACAAAAAGTTATGGTCCCTACACTAAAGTTGCAAAGAATTAAGTAGGCATGTGTAGTATAGCTCGCATGGTCTTTCTTGTTTTTCCTTCCTATTCCCTTGATCCAAAACATATTGTAGGTCCTTCCGAAGCATTATTTCAACATTTTCAAGGCTATTATTCATGAAGTAAAATGAATGTGGATTCAAACCCCTAAAATCTAAGTGTTTACATACATGTATGTGCCCATACACACACTTATACACCTACCAATGTTCTTTAGTTCCAATTCTAACTATTCTTGTCATGGAGTAAGCATACATGTTTCAAAATTCCTACTTTCATGTTGTTCATGTGTGTATGCATATGCATATATATGTTGTTGATTCCATTATCACCAATTTGAACTTTCATCACATAACTCAAAATCCTAAGCATGCTTTCATGTTTTCAAGATTCTAACACCCTTTTCTACAAAAATTGATCAAATAACAGAGTTTGGCAAAGCTTAGCTCAAGTCAAAAGGGTCATAGGTGCTATTGTTGTAGTTGAAATTTCCCTACTTGTCCTAGCACAACTACAATTTTCCTTCCTTTCTTGTTGTAAACAGCTTATAAGGCTCTTAAAATTTCTCGAATGTATTCGTCAAATAAAACATTCATAACTAAGGCTTGAAATCATAAATCAATTTTTATTGTTACCAACTAAATCTATCAATTAATATAATAGGGGTCCAAAAGCTTACTTCAAGAAAGTGTTTGGCAAATGCTTTCTTTTCCTTCTAGTTGCCATCAGTTTCAAAATCTCCGAGAGTGTGTAGCCTTCTCACCCTCTTTCTTGTGCAAGTGATTTCCCAATGGTATTTAAGCAGATTTCTCCCTATTTCTCCTCTTATTCCCTACTTTTCTGTATTCTCATGGTTAACTATGGCCTTTGAAGTGATTGTGATTCTCCAATAGATTGGTTTAATTCACCATAACCCTCATGGCCTTCCAAATGCACACTACACCCTTAATTCACCTAATATCTTACAATCCCTTCATTTTACTCAACCTTTTCCCATGACTTCTTAGTCTTCTGGAGACCATTGGTCACATTTCATAATAATTGATAGAAATCCTTTAGAGTTCCCATCCACACCTTTGTATGTTCCCAAGAATAGCTGCAATAAAGAAAAAGGGTCTATTAGTTGCAGTCAAAGGGGACTCTTGGGGTGGATTTTTTTTTTTTTGCAATTTATTCTCTTTCTTAGTTTTATTTTAGAGTTGATTGATGAGATGGTGCAGACAATAAAAGGCTATCAATCATTTCTCCTACATCTTAAATGGACGTAATTAGGCCCTAAATTCACTAGTCAATATAACACCCTTTACTCTTCCATCAACAGTAGGTAAAGTAGCCTCAATAATTCCCATTTTCTTGTCCGTTAAATTGTCACTAATGCTCTCATAAATCCTTGTGTCACTTTGCCCACCTTGGCTATTACATTCTCCCCTACTTCTAAAAGGTGTTGTCTGCAAAACTTACCATTCCTTACTCAGCTAAAAAATGAAAATATTAACTTCGCATGCCTTCTTTTAATTCCTAAGTGGCTCCTCGTTTAGTGTGATTACACCTCTAAACCTTCATATATGGAATGACTTTGGTCCTTAGAACTTGTTCTTTTCGGTCAACTATCATTATTGAGGTTTCCTGATAACTCTAATCCTTTTTTTTATAGTCAATTGTTTAGTTTTAAATATGTGATTTGGGTCTGGAATGTATTGTTTGAGTTGAGACACATGGAGGATGTTATGCACTTTGGATGGTTCTAGCAACAGAGTAGGTGATATACCACATACTTTCTTTAATATCTCAAAGGATGCCACAAAGTGTGGACCCAACTTCTTAGCTTTTCCAAAACAAACTGCTTTGCATGTTAGAGACATCTTATGATACACTTTCTCTTCTAATGGAAACTGCAAAGGTCTCCATTTCAATTATGTCCAACTCTTTTAAATCTCTTGAGCCTCCTTAAGTCTTTTTTTTCAAATCACATCTATAATTTCAACAGTCACCGAGACCAACTTAGGTTTGGTCACTCTTTTCTCTCCCACTTCATTTGAGAAAATGGGTGAGTGACACTTATGTCTATATAATGCTTCATAGGGTACCACCCCTATGTTGTTATGGTTAATGTTGTTGTAAGGGAACTCAATCAAGCTAAGTATTCACTCCAATTCCCCTTAAAACCCAGTACGCATGCTCTCAACATACCCTTAAGTGTCTTGATTATCCCTTATGATTATCCATCTATCTAGGATATTGATAAGTATGCTCCAAAACATTATGTTGTTTAGTCCAAATTACTTTCATTGAACTAGCTCAAAATTGTTTCTCCCTAAGGGACTATAGAACTATCCTTAATGTTTCTCATGTTCTTATTTGCTAAATGAAGGAAATTGAAAATGTCATCTATACACTTTATCACCATTTTTTCATTAAATCCTAAATTCTTGGCCATGTGGCCCATTGAAATTGTATGTTATGAGTTAACATAGATTGTAATACCAATAATTCATAATGCCTAGTCCTAAAAGTTCCTTAGGATGCATCCTCATCTCGACCTTCAGTTGATGGCAACCCAGTAACAGATTAAACTTAAAGAAAGTTTTAGCTCACTTAGGGTGGACATGTAGATCGTTGATCCTTAGCAAGGGATATATACTCTTGGTTGTCACTTAGCTAGGTTTCCTATACCTAATGATCAAACTCAAGCTTTCGTCTTTCTTTTTCATGCTTGAGATAGAGCCTCTCCACACTTTGTTGTGATACACTTATTTCGCTGCCTTTGCACTCCTAGTTTCCTTACTCTAGTTGGAACCATTTTACACTATAGGCACAACTCCTAGTGTTAGGTTGGTCTCAAACACTATAACCCTAAGTAGCTAGCAACTTTTATGAGGACCAGTAGGTGAGTAGTACCCTAGTCATATGAGGAATATGTTTGTGCTTTATGGGTTGGGACGTTACTAGCCTTTGTGTCTCTAATGCTATTTAATTCCTATTGGCCAAGGCAAATATCTCAGTATTTTCTTCTTGTCTTAGGTCTATCTGTTTGGGCTTCTGGTTAGGCTGAGGCTTGACGTTGAGTCCAAACTACCTAGGCCACTGCAGGACTACAATAATCAAGCTTCTTATCTTTTTCTTTCTTGACCAAAGAAAGGTTGAGATTGGTGTTATACTAGTGATGGTGGTGTAGGTAGTCGATCGATTACTTATTATCATTGTTCTAAGGTAATATAACGAGGGTGTTGGGCAATACTCTTTACGTGATTGGCCATATTTAACATGATGAAGGATTTCTTGATACTTACTAATAAATATCTAACAAGTGTCTCGCGATGGCATAACATACAAGAAGTAAAGAAAATAAAATGAAATAAAATAGGCAATATATAACATAGCAGCAGAATTTCACATTATTCAAATATTGTTATATATCCAAATGTCATTGATACCCTTATTTCTCCAACAAGTCTATCCTTTTCATTGCTAACCTACTTTTTCCCCACAAAGCTCCTAAATTCCTTACGTTGTGTTTGACCTCAAACTTCTCTATTTAACTCCTCCTCAGGGACCCTTTTTGACTTCAGCATTAGGGTACAAATCATCCTCATTGATCTCTTTAAGAAGATTGTAAACTTGCTCTGTTGCCTCCTCATCCATCTTCTTTAGTTTGGTTTTCTCACCGTACTAACCTATGATGTGTCAATGTGTTTCTTCTTAAGGTGTGCAAAGCCAACTTTTGTTTCTTCATTTTTTCTTTTAAGGCTCTAATATGCCCATTTCATGCTCTCCAATTGTTCCTTCAATGTTTTATTTTCAATCTCAACCTTTTCTTCGGGGTGTGGGGGAGGGGGGTCCCTATGAGTATGTCCCCTAGACATGTTAGATAATTCCATCATCTACACTGCAAAGTTATGTTTTAGCTAGTACCTAAGAAAATTTCATCTTTTCTATAGCTTATAAGTACTAAAAACCTAATTATCCAATCTCATGATGTATGCCTTGACGGTACATGTTCTTAAAGTCAAGTTGCAAGTTTAGATGTCATGTGTATCCTAGGATGTAGAACCTAGGTTCAAACACTTAGACATTGCACAAGCTCAAAATCGAGAACCCAGACTTTGTTTAAATCTCAGATATTATATAGCTCAAAGTCAAAACTTAGGCTCAATGCACATGAAATTGTGATCATTAGGCCTTATACTTTATGCCCTAAAGAATTAAGCCCTGATGATCAAATCTAAGTTCCATTGTTTATGCATTATAAAAGTTCAAAGTACTCAGATTCTCTACCTTAAACATTAAACCTTGCATTTGATGTCTAACTTATGATTCTTATGCTTTGAAGGTTAAGCTTAAGTTTCGATACCACTTCTGTCACACCCCTAGCTCGAGGTATGCAACATGATAGTATCCATAAGATGTTCATCTCAAGGATACCATAGCCACTTAGATTAGAACATTTAAATCAATACTTGAAAGATATTCTAGAAATTTAAAGAAAATCAAAAGCTTATATCTTACCATAGCAATATCCTCTTGATACGTCACTTGTAGTGAAAAATTTAAAAATTATATCATTCTTAGAACTTGACAATGTAATCAAACTAAATTCTTATTTCCAAGGCAATGATACCAACCCCACACGAAATCCTCTACAGTCTTGTCCTCTTCAAAATCAAGCACTTCTTTTGTGAGCGACAAGTTACTCAATAAGAAATCTACCTATTCGTTTAAGGGATGTAAACAAGATTAAGGAATATTTTATAACATAACTAAATACTTTCATCAATAAATCATTTTCAAAGTAAGTCAACATTTCATTCATTCATTTTTCCATATTGTAAGTTTTCTCATGGTTTAGATATTTCGTGCACCAATCCACTAATCAAATCCTTAGTCTATAACCTTGACTGAGGAGGGTCACGTGCAATTGAAATAGCTAATAAATTAAAATGGTTGTCTCAATTTATAACCCCAATTGAAAAGGCCACTTGATTCTCAGCCGTTAAACCTGATTGAGTGGATCATGTGGCTCAATCTTTAACTTCAATTGAAAGGGTTGTTTCTAACTGAAATAGTTGTCTCAATTTATAACTCAATTGAGAGGGTTAGCTTGATCATGGTTGAAGGGCCCAAAACTTCTAACCCACTTGGGAGGGTTGAAACTAGTTCCTATACACTAATGAATGTTCTAGTGAGCATCAATCCTTTCATAAAATCTCAAGTTTCCATAGATTTCTATGTGAAGCAAATTTCACTATCTCATTCACATCTAAAACATTGTGACAAAATAGCTGAATTGGCATACATGGAACTTCATTATAGAAATGATAAAATTTGCGAGAAATACATATGCATTTTTCATAATAAATTTAGCATTCAAAATCTCAAGATAGAATATAAGAATTTCAGAAAAACCGTTTCATGATAAAAGTTTCATTTATTGGATAAAAGAAAATTCTACAAAAATTTATGTGTCAATTGGTAAAATTCACAAGTAGAGCACTTATAAATGTTAGCTTACTTGATATTGTGTTTCACTAGAATCGAATCCTTGGTTCCCAATCTAGTAGTTAGGGTAATTCCAATTTAATTCCAAGTAAACAAAGACTTAAAACCTATGCATTCTTGGAATATAGTCTATATGCTTACATCTCAACATTTTTCATCCTAATATAAATTCTATGCCGTTCTATGTATTCCAAAATGAATTCTTTTAATTGAAAAAATGTTTTTCTATTTGAGATTCCTGTCACTGATGATTGCTATAAATCTTGGATACATGTCTTTAATTAATAGTAATTAAAATCCTTATCTAAGTGAAAAATAGATGGAATTAAATAATTTGTTCATCACTTGCGGTCCAAGCCTCATTGTCAATTTATAAAAATAAACTGTATCAATATAAGCATACTTTGCTATGATCTAGACATGGTAGGAAAGCTCCTTGAGTCTTGTTTAATATCAAACAAATTGGGATTGATTTTGAACTTCTTACAAAAAGTTATGGTTTTTAACTAAAGTTGTGCAGAATTAAATCTAGCAATCTAGAAGCAATTGTTCAATCAAATTAATGAATTAAATTGTTTTGATTTAAGCAGAGGTTTGTGGTGATCTATATATGTTGAAACTCTTTATGAGTCTTATTTAACATGCAACAAACCTTTTACAATTCAGAGCTTTCTACAGAAAGTTATAGCTCGTACACAAAAGTTGTGCAGAATTAAGTGTGCTTGTGCATTATGGCTCATATGGTCTTTCTTGTTCTTCCTCCCTATTCCCTTGATCTATAACATAGTTAGGGTCCTTCGCAAGCATTATAACAACATTTTCAAGGCTATTCTTCATGAGAAAAAATGGATGTGGACTCAAATCCCTAAAATCTATGTGTTTAAATGTGTGTGCGTGTGCGGATGTGTACACATGAAGAATGTTCTTTTGTTCCAATTCTAACTATCCTTGTCATCAAGTAAACATACATGTTTCAAGATTCCTACGTTCATTTTGTTCATGCATGTATGCATATGCATATACATGTTGATTCTATTATTATATGAACCTTCATCACATAATTCAAAATCCTATGCATGCTTTCATGTTCTCAAGATTCTAGCACCTAGCTCTACAAAACCTGATTGAATGACAAAGTTTAGTAGAGCTTACCTTAAGTAAAATGTGCCGTAGCTACTATTGTTGTTGTTAAATTTTCCCTTCTTATCTTGGCACAGCAACGATTTTCCTTCCATCCTTGTCATAAATGGCTTCTGAGGCTCATAAAATTTCTTAAATGTATTCGTCATATAAAACATCCATAACTCAGGCTTGAAATCATAAATCAATTTCTAGTGTTATCAACTAAATCAATCTATTCGTGCAGTAGGGGTCTAAAAACTTACCTTAAGAAAGTGTTTAGCTGATGTTTTCCCTTCATTCCAATAGTCGTTGATTTTGAAATCTCCAAGAGTGTGCAGCCTTCTTACCCTCTTTCTTGCACAAGTGATTTCATAGCAGCGTTCAAGTAGATTTCTCCCTATTTCTCCTCTTCTTCTTTACTTTTCTCTGTTCTCATAGTTGACTAGGGCCTTTGAAGTGATTTTGATTCTCCAATAGATTGGTTTGATTCATGACCACCCTCCTGGCCTTCCATGTGCGCATTGCACCCTTAATTCACCCTATGTCCAGCAATCCCTTCATTTTACTAAACCTTTTCCCATGACTTCTTGGATTAGAGTTCCTGTCCACACCTTTGTAAGTTCCCAAGAATATCTGTAGTAAAGGAGAAGGGTTTGTTGGTTGTTGTAGTGAAAGGAGACTATTGGCATGGATTTTTTTTCTTCAAGTTACACACTCTCTCTCTCTCTCTCTCTCTCCCAATTTTATTTTTGAGTTGGCTAATGTTATGGTGCCAACAATGAAAGGTTTTCCAATCACTTCTTTCTCCATCTTAAACAGATGCAACCAGGCCCTAAATTCACTAATCAATTCGACACCCTTTGCATTTCCATCAGTAGTGGGTGTCACTACTGCTCATCATAAATCCTTGTGTCTCTTTGCTAGCCTTCACTCATACTTGTGATGTATTAGAATGGAACAATTGAGGTTATTTGTTATAATGAGAGGGGGGTTACCCAAAGGTGGACTATTTCTGATAATTAGTGGCTTTAAAGAGACTTATTGACATATTTAATAAATACGATTGTACATTCAAAGATAATTGTCACACCTTGCACCTGAGTCAATGACACAGCAATAATTGTGAACTACTTCAACAAATACCAATGCCAACATATGTCATAGCAATATAAACTAATAATATTAATTATAATAAACCAAAGAAAATGATGTAACATCAATTATAATATCCAAAATTCCATATGAAACGGAATAAAAATGACCTAGCTATTACATTAGAAATTGTTTTAATAAATAATAATGACAAAGAAATAAAGCAATTTAAACTAGGTCTTCATCCTTTAATTTATTAGCCCTACCTTTGACTGTTGTCCTTTACTTTCTTTGCAAAAATGTCAACCAAAGAGGTGAGTGCCCAATAAATGGTACCTCCAACTATTTTTTTAATGGATTTGGGCTAGATAAATAACACAAATGGATAAAATACATTTTATGGGCAAAAAATATAAATCATGATTTGCAAAAACAATAAATTGCAGTTAAACATTTTACAAAAGACAGTATTTTAGAATCATTCTTCATCATCTTATATCTTGATTTCCACTCATCCACATCCTTTGGCCTATTTAAGATGATATGTACATTGTGTATAATTTTTACTGATTAGAGCCTCAATCTAGAACCCTAGTTAAGGAGGGTCACGTTGCTCAATCTACAACCTTAATTGAGTAGATCATATATCTCAATTTATAACTTCGGTTAAATGGGTCATATATCCCAACCTACAACCTTAGTTGAGTGGGTTAGATATCTTAACCTATATTCTCAATTGAGTAGATCACATACCTCACCTATTATCTAATGAGTGGGTGGAATCAATCCCTATACTATCATCGGCATTATATGAGAGATTTTTTATATGTATTTCAATTTAGGAATATTCAATGCAAAATATTTCATTTCACAAATAACTCACATCAAAATTTTCAAGAAAATGATAAACAATTTAAACTTTGTAAAAAATTATCACGCCTAATTATGCTTTCATAAAATAGGAATGACTTTGAAAATAATTTTAACACATTGTAAAACTTTGGTTTTAGCACAAAAATAGTTCTAAAAGTATTTTAACCACTTCTTACTAGTACTAGTATTCAACGGTTCCCTCTACTATTGATCCTTGAGTTCCCATTCAATTTCACATACTTCCCATTTCAACACTCATTTCAATTGATAACTTATGCCTTTCAATGCTTTTTGTACTTGTTACATGATTATTACTACCTAGATTTTTTCCATTATTATTTTTCATGCTTTTTTATCTCTTTGTCAGTGTGTTTAAGTCTATTCTAGTCTTAACATCAAAAAATTCAGCTCTAATTACATGCAATATACAATCCACTTTGTGCATGCACCAGGTCCTCTCGCAGTTGCACCGTTACACCTCATGATCGCAATATCAATCGTAACGCGATGCTAGGTTCACATGACAATGCTATTACAATGTATTTTTCTCCTGCTACTCCATTCCAATCATCCTAACACGATAATGTCATTTTCTAAGGGGTCTTAGGCATGTTTTTATGGATTAAAATTCTTGAAAAACATAACCCAAGTATATTTACAAATTTTGAAGAGATCTAAAACATGTTTTAAATTTTTGCATGGTACACCAACACACGCTACTTACAATTCCTACACATAGTTACATGTCCTATAGATAATTCCTATGCATTGAACAATTGTAGGTCCCCAAACAATCACATTCTCGTGTGCCTATGCGTGTAAAATTTTCAACCCCTACATGTATGCAAGGTAAATGAGTAATCCAATGTAAAGATAACCTTGAATCACAGTGTTTGGTTGCCTAGTGAATCCCTCTCTATTTCTAAACAGCCGCTACTTTCCCTAATGCCAAAATAAGGTTTCTCTCCCTTAATATAGGCATTTATATCTAGGGTTTTATCAAGAGTTTGAAGGACAATAATTTTCCTATATATTAAGGCCTTAAAATCATGTTCAGAATTTTATAATTTCTTAGGCCATTTCACACGAATTGTTTGGGCTCCAAGTTCCATATTTCAAGTCCCCTAATCATGGTAAACTTCCTCTCTTGATAAATTAATTATATGGAACAATTCTAATTAGCCTAGAATACCTATATTTCCCTTTTACCAAATTTTTAAATTTTGAGGGATTTTTAAAATCCCACAAATTTTCCAGCATAAAAACCCTTGTTTTTAGTTCTCATATGCATAATAACTCCTCGCCTAGGTATCCACAATATTTAGGTAGGATTTAGTCACCTATCATAATCATATCTCATTTCCTACTCACTTTCCTTATTTCCCAAAAATTACACACAAAAATTAGTATAAAATAATAAGTATAGGCTTAAATTAATTTCTTAAGCAATTTTCAATAAAAATATTAATTAAAGAAAATTTGGTTGACTCTTACTCAAGAATTTGGTAAGATTCAACAAACTTGATAGTGCATATTTTGACTTTCCTACACACTGAATGTTATCCTAATAAATTAGAACGAAAATAATTTAATAAATAGGCTAGTAATTCAATAAATCATCCATCAAAATTTTACCAAGGTTATTCCTATAACTATTATTATGTCCCAAAAATCTAAGGTATTATATCCTCCCTTTTTACAAAAAGTTTTGTCGTCAGAACTTGTATTATATAACTTTGAAATTAAGTAAGGGTATCGATTCCTCTTTAATTCCCAATGTGTCTACAGTGTAGGTTTACTCTAATACTTCAGGTCTATGCTCTAAGTGTGTACTAAGTTCTTTAACATAAGCAAATGAGAAATACCTTAATTAAACAAGCTTAAGAACTAAATGGGTTGGGTAGGTCATTTGTCATATGCGAGGGATACCATTCTTAATTGTGTTCTATTTGAACTTTTCACCTTTTGAATTCAATCTCAAACTTCTATCTTTTCTTTTTCTTGAATAAGGTGGGGCCTTGCCATGCTTCCCTGCACCACTCTTAATTTTTTTGTCCTATTACTCCTAGTTCCTGTATTGTCTATCACACTTCCTATACATTTGTTGGTGGCTATCAAGACTCCAGTTTCCAATGTGACTATTCTATAAGATTGTTCTAATTTTTTCAGCTTATGTCCTAATTGTCTAGCAATACTCTTTCAATTAAAAGAATGCGAATCTCCGTAATCAAATCAGGTGTGAACACAAAATTGGCTAACCATTATGTTACTTCGAACTACATCCATAGTGTTGTCAATCACCGTCTAGGTCATAGAAAACACTCATGCATTCCCTTTAGATTTAGGGTTTAGCTAGTTAGACTTAGAGTTGTTAGTGTTGCTGTTGGATCCATCCCCATTAGTGTTGATGGGGGTGGTTGTGGGCACTCTGCCACTTGATGGCCTTGCTCACCACATTAGAAGTGTGCTCCAATCTTTAGTTGGCACAAACCAATGTGCCGATGGGGGTAAATTTGGCAGTCAGGTAGTTCATCAAGGCCTACCCATTTGCAGTCTTGTTTGGCCTCTTATTGGCTAGTGGCCTATATGAAGATCCCAGCTACTTGTTTCTAATGTTCGGTCTTAGTGTAGGTCTCTTCAAATTGTTTTTGGCCTCTCGGCATTTAATATTGGCTTCAACTCTTGTTGTAACTCCCAACAAGTTATCAAAAGTCTACACATCACACAATGCAAGGGCCATTTGTAGCTTACTCCTCAGTCCCCTAGTAAACATGTGTATCTTAAAGGCTAGGTTAGCCATCACCATCTATGAGTATTTACCTAAAGTGTGGAATTTCACTCAGTACTCCATCATTAATATATTGGGACCTTGTACTAAGTTATTAAACTCCACCATCTTATAAAGGTGGAGTGCACTTAGAAAGAAGTGATTCAAAAAAGCCTCTTTAAAAGAAGTCCACATGATAGGTCTTTCCTCCAACATTGCCAGCGAGACACCTTTCCACTATAAAGTTGCTTCTCTAACCAAGAATGATTTTGCCAACCTTTGGTGTACATCCATTGATACCTTTTTTAGCTCAAAATTATCCTGCACTTCCTTCAACCACTTTGCACAACTTCAGGGTTGTGCAAGTGATCAAACATGTGTACGTGAACTCTTAGTGCTTTGTAATAAGCTTTAGTACCTTCATGAGTTTAGGCCTGAGTTGGCGCTGGGGGCCTATTACTAGGTCCCTATCACTTATGCTACTACAATTGCTATGGTTATTAGGTTATCTTGCCTTAAATTCATTTATACCATAGTCAGCTATAGCTGAGGTTGCATCGGGGGTAGAGGTGAGAGATTCATATACACATGTTTAGTCAGGTCTTCTATTGGAGTTATAAAAGGTGGGTTCTGATTGGTGTGATGAAGTCTCCTGACCATTTTCTATATTAGGAAAAATTGTTTGTGAACTAGGCTTATCATACAAGTTGGGAAGCACATAAACATATGCATAAAATAGGGGCTATAAAATAACAAGTAGAATAACAGGGCACGAAATAGCCAATAGAAAATAACAATTTTATTATTATTGCTCAAAATTTGCTAATCCAAATGGAAAAGTTGGTCTTATTCGAATCACAATATCCTTAAGCATTTATAACTCTTAATCTAAGATAACTCTCCTTCTGTTATAACCCTAATTTAGAATGACTCATCTATAACTATGCCATTACTTTAGTTCAAACTTGTCAAGAATTTCATACAGGTTCTCCTTGGGATCATTCTGAAATTGATGGTCATTGAGGGCACAGAGCTCATTATTCTCACAATCGAGATGCCGCACATGTCAAGACTTCTTTTCTCGCTCCTCTCATGTTAAATCTAGATGGTGTTGACAGCCCTTTCGTAGGTGCTCATTCGTCTTGGTGAGCTTCTATTATGCAATTTCTAATTCTTCCAATTTCCTCTTGAGGGTGTCTTGATGATCCTTCAATGCCCTATTCGCAGCCTTAAGTCTATTGTGATGTCACTAGGCCTCAATCAATGTGGCCACTACAGCTAATAGTTGGATTGGGTCATTGTGATGAAAAGGCACTCCATAATCTTTTTAGGTAAAGAGCTCTAACCAAAAGTGTTTGCTTATTCAATCTACCAGTGCTGTCCATTTCCAATGTCATGTATCAAATCTCTAAGGCAAGGTAAAACTAATTTTATAACTTTTCCATGTATAAAGTGAACTGCTATATTCTAAGATCTAGTGATGTGATCTCTTATGTTCTAGTCTATGTCATACACACTAAGTTCTCAGTGTCAAAACCTATGCTCTAATTCCACTTCTGTCATGTCCTACACTTGGGACTATGACACGATAGTACTTACAAATTACCTCAGTGAATACTAAAGCTAACATATATCGTAGCATCATAGCAATCCAAAGTGACAATATTAATTGCAATAAATCAAAAGAAACGATGTAACATCTATTATAATATCCAAATCCCATATGTAGCAAAATAAACATGACCTAACAATTATATCATAAATTGTCTTAATAAATAGTAATGGTATGGAAACTAGAGAAATTTAAACTAGGTCCTCATCTTTGAATCTACTAGTCTCATGTTTGATCATTATCCTTGACTTCTTTTGCAAAAACATTAATTGTGAGCGACGAGTTGCCTAATAGATGGTAGCTCCTGATTTTTTTTTCTTTTTCAATAGAAGTGAGCCAGATGAATAACACAATTGGATAAAAACACATTTTATGGGTAAAAAATATAAATCATGATTTGCATAAATAGTAAAGTGTAGTTAAACATTTTATAGAATAGAGTATTTCAGAATCATTCCCCATCATCACATATCCCAATGTCCACACTTTTACATCCTTTAGCCTATTCATGATAATATGTATTTCATGTATAATTTCCACTAATTAGGGCCTCAATTTATAACACTAGCTAAAAAAGATCACGTAGCTCAATCTACAACGTTGATTGAGTAGATTACGTACCTTAACCCATAACCTCGATTAAGTAGGACACGTATCTCAACTTATAAATTCAGTTGAGTGGGTCACATGTCCTAAC
Organism: Avicennia marina; assembly: GCA_019155195.1. Taxonomy (NCBI): domain Eukaryota; kingdom Viridiplantae; phylum Streptophyta; class Magnoliopsida; order Lamiales; family Acanthaceae; genus Avicennia; species Avicennia marina. The sequence goes on from CM032772.1 coordinate 3,379,047, forward strand.
TTATAACTTTGGTTGAGTGGATCACATAACTCACCTCTTACTCAATGATTGGGTGAAACTAATCCCTACAATATTGTCAACATTATATGAGAGGCTTTTTATATGCATTTCAATTTAGAAATATTCAGTGTAAATCATTTTATGTTGCAAACAACTCACATCCAAGTTTTCAAGAAAATAATAAACAATTTAAGCTTTGCAAGCAATTATCATGCCTAACCTAATGATCTTTTTTAAAACATGAATAATTTTGAAAATAATTTTAATACATAGTAAAAATTTAGCTTTAGCATAAAAACACTTATGAAAATATTTTGTAAAAATTGGCAAGGCATAACCATTTACCTGTTACTAGCACGACCATTCAATGGTTACCTCTGCTATTAGTCCTTAAGTTCCAATTGAATCACACATTATTTCCATTTCTAGCCTCATTTCTATTGGTGACTTATGCCTTTTAGTGCTTCCTATGCTTCTTATGTGATTATTCCTACCCAACTTCATTCTATTATTATTTACCAGGCCTTGTTATATTCTTGGTAGTGTGTTTAAGCTTATTTTAGTCTAAAAATTGAAAATTTTGGTTCAAATTACATACAATATACTACTTGCTCAGCCCTTGTAGATAGCGTTCTGATTGCAAATCCTTGCCTTGCGATCACAAGCTTCTGCCACTCAATCGTGTCATGCAGTAGTGAATCAAGCTGCATGCCCCATCTCACAAGTCAAGTGATATGCTTTGCAAGTGCGTTGGCTCCTCTTGCGACTGCACTCTAGTGCCTTGTGGTCATGCGATCGATCATGATGCAACACTAGGTTTGCACAACATTGTTGTTATAACGTATTTTCTATTACTATTCCATTCCAATCACTCAAACATGATTATGTCATTTTTCAAAGGGTCTTTAGGCATGCTTTTATGAATTAAAATTCATGGAAAAAATAAGTCAAGTATATTCACAAATTTTGAAGAGATGTAGGACATATTTCAAATTCTCACGCAGTACCACTTGCTTCCTACAATTCCTACTCATAGTTACACATCCTATAAACAATTCCTATGCATTGACCACATGTAGGTCTCCAAAAATTCATATTCTCTTGTGCCTATGCCTATAAATGTTCCTTCCTACATGTATGCATGGTAAACAAGTAATCCAACATAAAAATTACCTTAAATCACGATGTTTGGATGCCAGAAGAATCCCCCTCTATTTCTAAACAGTCACTGCTCTCCCTAATGCCAAAATAAGGTTTCTCCCTATCAAAGTTTTTATCGAGAGCTTGAAGGACACTAATTTTCCTATATTTTAAGGACTTAAAATTATGTACAAAAGTTTCTAATTTCTTAGACCATTTCACAAGGTTTCTTTGAGCTCCATATCCCATATTTTCTCTTCTCCAATCATGGTAAACTTCCACTCTTGATAACTTAATTATGTAGCAAAATTCTAATTAGCCTAAAATAACTATATTTCCTCTTTACCAAAATTTCTGACTTTCAAGGATTTATCGCATGAATTTTCCCGCTTAAAAATCCCTCTTTTTGGTTCCTACATGCATAATAACTCCTCCCTAGGTATCCAAAATATTTGGGTATGATTTGGTCACCTATCATAAGCATATCTCCTTTTCTATTCACTTTCCTTATTTCTCAAAAATTACACATGAAGATTAGAATAAAATAATAAGTATAGTCTTAAATTAATTGCTTAAGCAATTGCCAATAAAAATATTAATTAAAGAAAATTTGGTTAATTCTTTTCTAAAAATTTGGTGAGGTTGGATTAACTTATTAGTGTGAATTTACCTTCCATGCATGCTTAATGTTATCCAAATAAATTCAAATGAAAATAATTTAATAAATTGGCTAGTAATACAATAAATCATCGACCAAAATTTTATTAAGGTTATTTCTATAACCATTATTGTGTCCTAAAAATTGATGTATTACAATAACAATTAAATTGAGTTAAGTATTGTTGATTGTTTATTAAAGCATTTTTATGTTCGCATCATTATTGTTTAAGCCATTTATTTAATTATAAACCAAAGGCGAACTTAAATGCACAATCATAGTTTATAGTCTAAATGCATTAAAGTTTACTCAAAACATTAATGTGCGAGCTTGTGCAATGTATGTTGAATCGACCAATTTGTTTGCTTTGTGCTGTGGACTAGCTAAGTTCAATGGACTAAACTATGTGGATTGGTCCAAACAAGTCCAATTTATTTTAGGTGTTATGGATTTCAACTTGGCAATGGGTTAAGATGAAAAGCCCCTAGCCATTAATGAGACTAGTACAAAAGCTAACAAGTTTCTTTGAGAAGCTTGTGAGCAATCTAACAAGTTGAGATGGAGCTTGTTGAGGAAGATGCTGGTTCAAAATGTTCCGCTATCCATGTTTAAAATGGACAATGCACAAAAATTTATGATGAAAATAAAGGGATAATCTCAATTAGACATAGCTAACAAATCTATTAATGGGAGCTTGATAAGTGAGCTAATGACTAAGAAATTTGATTGGTTACAACCCACTCATGATCCAATAAAAGACATGACAAATGTAGTAGCTAAACTGGAATTAGTTCTAAATCAAATCTTATTGAAGTGCCTAATAATACATGGTGGCTAGATTCAAGTGCTACTACTCATGTGTCACATGTTTTATGGGGATTCCTTTTAATCTAGCCCATAAATGAAATTGGAAAGTCCTTGTCTGTGGGAAATAGAATGAAGGCATGAATAGAGGGAATTTGGATGCACAAATTAATAATGTACCTTAGATGTTACTTAGATCTTGAAAAGTGTCTATATTCTTGACAACGCTAGAAATTTAATGTCTATTGGAAAGTTGAATAATATAGGATTTTATTTTAAAATTAGAAATGATGCCTTTTCATTATATAAACAAAGTTACTATAATAGTTTGGGCACTTTAGTTGATGGTTTTTATCATTTCAATCTTTATAATGCTTTTGTTGAATAATTGTTTCGTGTTGAACATAGTGTTGGTGATCAATGTAGTGCACATAATGAACATTCTACTTTCTTGCGGCACCAAAGGATAGGTCACATAACCAAAGAAAGGATGTTAAGAATAATGGAAAGTGAAATCTTACCTCATTTGAATCTCTAACTAGGATATGTGTGTTGATTGCATTGAAAGTAAGCAAACCAAATACATATCAAGAAATCTAGCAATAAGAAGCAGTGAACTCCTTAAGTTGATGCATACTAACATCTGTTATCTCTTCAATGTCTTATCTTAGGACTATAAAAGTTCTTTCATCACATTTATTGATGACTTCTCACAATATTGTTATCTATATCTGCAGCATGAAAAATATCAATCAGTAGACATCATAGAGGTGTTCGTTAATGATGTTGAAAGGCAACTACATAGAAAGGTGAAAGCAACAAGGTCTAATAAGGGTGGTGAATATTATAGAAAATTTGATGAAAGTGGACAATGTCCAAGTCTATTTTTCAAATTTTTTATGTAATACACAATGTTTGGTAAACCACATCAAAATGGTGTAATTGAAAAGTGAAATTGTATTCTTATGGACATGGTTAGGAGTATGTTAAGTTACAATAATGCAACTTTATCCTTGTGGATGCATGCGATAAAGACCACTACATATTTGCTTAACGGGGTTCCTAAAACTCCTTATGAAGTATGGATTGGAAAGAAACCTAGTTTAAGGCACCTCCACCTTTGGGGTTTCCTAGTAGAAGGTATACAATCTAAACTTGATACAAAGACCATTAGTGATTACATTATTGGTTATCCTAAACAGTCAAAAAGGTCTATTTTATTTTCTTAACCATAATACAAGAATAATTGAGTTTGGTATGCTCATTTCATTGAAAATGACAAGTTTAGTGAGAGTGGAGAATCATAAAAGGTCAAAATTCGAGAAACTCACAACAAAATGAACAAGGTGAAAATAAACCAATGACTAATGTACAAGCCACAAATGAGCAAGCTGTTTCATAAGAAATAGCATTACAAAGGCCTAAAAGGCAAAAAGAATATGCTATTTTGGATGACTATGTGGTTTATTCACTTGAATGTGAATGTGACTTAAGTATTGATAAGAAACTAGTCCCATACAAATGTGCCATGGAATGTAACAATTCTTAAAAGTGGTTCAATGCCATGAAAGAGGAGTGAAATCAATGATGACAACAATGCCTATGAACTAGTCAAGTTTCCTAAAGGTTTGAAACAAGTTAGTTGTAAATAGTTCTTTAAGACTAAAAGAGCCTTAAATGGTAACATCAAAAGTTATCAAGACTAAAAGAGACTCAAAGGGCAACATTGATAGGTATAAGGCCAGAGTTGTTGCTAGAGGCCGTACTAAGAGGATGCCATGGACTATCAAGCGACCTTCTCTATAGTTTCAATAAATCTATCTTTAAGAATTGCTATGGCATTGATGGCTCCTTAAGATCTAAAGATTAACCAAATGAATTTAAAGACTACCTTTCACAACTATCACATGGAAGAGGAAGTTTATATAGACTAACTAGAAGATTTGGAAAAGACAACATGGTGTGTAAGTTAAAAACAATCAATATATGGACTAAAGCAAGCTTCACGATAATGGTACCATAAGTTCAATAATACAATTAAGTTGTACAGTTTTATATAGAACACCATTGATTAGTGTATCTACACGAAAATCAGTGGGAGCAAGTTTATTATTTTGGTCCTATATTTTTATAAAGTCCTTGCTAGAAATGAAGTTGGATTGTTACATGATGTAAAGTGATTTTTTTTCTAACAAATTTTAAAATGAAAGATATGGGTGAGACATCCTATGTGATAGGAGTAGAAATATTTCAAGATAGATCACAAGGACTACTAGAATTGTCTTAAAAAAACTAAATCAACAAAGTACTAGAGAGATTAAGAATAGAAAAATGCTCTTCAAGAATTGTTTCAATTCAGAATGACAAGATTAGTGAAATACAATATCTTAAGAATGATTTAGAATAAAAGGCAATGGAATTTATTTCCTATACATCAATGGTTAGGAGTTTGATGTATGCTCAAACATGTACTTCACAAAATTTCAACTTTCCTATTGCAATGTTAGGTTGATATTAAAGCAATTCTATAATAGATCATTGGAAAGTTGAAAAAAAAGTACTTCTGAATTTACAAAGCACCAAAGATTAGATGCTCATGTATAAAACGTCAAATCACCTTGAAGTGGTAGATTACTTAGATTCAGACTATGGAGGATGTGTAGACTTGAGGAAGTTTACACTCGATTACATATTTTTATTGGCTAGATGAGTAATTTTATGGAAATGTGGAAAGCAATCTATTATTGCTTGTTCTACCATGGACGCTGGATTTGTGACTTGTTTTGAGGGCACTGTTCATGAATCATTATTATGGAACTTTATTTTAGGCCTTAGAATTATTGATAGTATAACTAGGCTGTGGGAAATTAGTTGTAACAATTCCACTATTGTTTCCTCTTCTACCAATGGCAAGTATTCTAAGGGTACAAAACACATGGATTTGAAAACTTGTTTGCCAAGAAAGAAGTGCAAAAGAAAAAGGTGTCAATTAAGTACATTGGTACTAATCTCATGATAGGGGATTCGTTAACTAAAGGATTACTGCCTAAAACATTTACTAGACATGTTGAATGGATCGGCATTATGGGCAAGTCCTTGTTAGCATAAAATTATGTATATAAATATAGATGATCAGCTTAAATTATTGTGACCTGTGTGAATTCAATTAAAGTTATGTTTTTGCTTTTTTATTTGTTGTTCATACTAGGTTGTATACAATAACAGTTTCTATGATATAAGAAATTTGAGGATTATAGTACTCCACAATTAAAGTTTTGTTGAGCTGAGATGAATTGATAGTGTGATACAAGAAAGGAATCACATTGTCGAATGACTAGTGACCACTATGAGCCCCTCATTTCAATTCAATCAAGAATAATTTGTTGACAGACTTAGAATATGGTGTGCACATGATTGCTATTAAATCATCAAGTCATTACATGGGGCAAGTGGGATATTTTTGGATTATTTGACAATATTATTGTGGCCATGAAATTTAAAGAATTAATTCTAATATAAATGGGGTTTAATGTGATGGTCATTAACCCTAATGGAATTAGAATTAAATCGGGTCAAATATATCAAAAGGCTATGGATAAAGATAAGTTTTCTGACCAAATCTTTAATTATATGAAATCATTAGTTGAATCTACTGTGTCATGAAGATCCATTTGTTTATTCATGTGAAATTGAATAATTTCTTTCATCGAATATACATTTCAAAATGACTCTTAAGACTTCATGTTCCTAATAGGATCCAACTATATTTTGTGGATCATTTTAGTTTGTTTAAAGGCAGATATTAACACCTATAATGTGACCCATGATACATATATGCATAATTATAAAACATTAAATAAATTTATAATTAAGATAGTAAAGTATAATTTTTGATGATTTTTATAATAAGATGAAATTATTTAGAAATAAAAATTGTATTAGGAACTTTGTATAAAAAGATAAAGAAATAGGAAGTTTGAAAAATGAAAGAATTTAAAAAAATAAAATATATTAAATATAAAAGTAAAAAGATTAAAAATAAATATAAAGAATGGATGGGCATTTTATTCAATTAACATTTTACTAACAAAGATAACTCATACCTCTTACAATATAGAATATGTAGATAATTAGATAATACAAGGTGTAGATATATCATAACATTACTATAATGTACTCAGGGTTAAATTATTTAAGAGTAATTGTGTAAATTTATGTTCAAATCCGAAGTAACCTCAAAATTTTAATAATATAGCATAGATGTTCACTTTGGTGGTATTTTTCCTATTTCTAATCTGAGATTAAATAATAAACAAAAATTGATTTTGTTATTCGTTTTAATCATTTTTTTTCTTTCGTTGCTTTAATGTTCATGTTTTCTCTTTAATTTCCATACGCTCTCTCTTCTTTACTTTTTTTGCTTTTTAGTGTTCAAATTCTGCATCTTTATTTACTAGAAAAAATATATTCTCTTCTTACTTATTTTTTTAGGAGAGTCAAAGTAGGTAGCCCTCCGTTGGATTGAATTGATTTTCTAGATCATTAGTTAAAGCCTCAGATGTCAAAGCAGTACCAAAGGACCAGTGACGTTTCAGATTTACCTATCTTAGGTTGTCCAGTATAACAATATAGCCAGATATTGCAAAGGTTGGCAGTGTCAAAGCTGATGGCGTTGATGAATAACAGGAGATAAGTACTGTTTCCATGAAACGTAGTGTGTGGTCTCATGTCATGTGAGACTCTTACATGACACTCTTGCTGAACATAGAAGCCCAGGCCTCCATGCATACCTGAATTAGGAGATCAAGTTTATAAAATATTTCTATGTCCAAGATTCTTTAGATAAAATTTATTATCTTAATATGAAAATAATCTTGAAAGACTTGTTTGGTATGAGGAAACAAATACATTAATATAATTCTCAAGCATTTTGTTGGAGCAAACCAACTGACCATGCTATTAAACCAGATTCACCAATCAACAATGATAGCATTCAATTGGCTAGAGAAGAAAATCCTAAATCCATCATTGACGAGCCATTGCACTTGTATATTGAACAATTCAGAACTTATTCAGATGATTTTGATTTTGGCGACACTTTTATTTACATTGACTAATAATTTGTATTGTTATTTAACATGTCATGTATGTTTGTGACATTTAAAATATATTTTTCATATCATGTATGTATCGTGACTAGAGCAATATGCTATTGTATGAAGGCTGTAATTTTTCTTTGCCCACGCATGGAGTCAGCCCTAATCTCGTATTTAATCCTATAAGATCCATCTCATTTCAGATCAATATGGTAGTAGTTTTTACTTTAAATTTTTACTCTTTTGTTGTCAACTAGTATTTGAAATTTAGAGCCTTGATATTTTCAGATTGAGAAGATAATGAAATCTATAAGACACCTATTTTTCTATTTGGGTGAATTACATCTATACTTCCTGAGGTTTGATCCAATAATGTCTAGCCCCCTTTACTTTGCGTAACTAAGATGAAACAACTAAACTATAAGCTTAACCTCATGAACATTGAGGCTTGAAAGTGGAATTGTGGATAACACAACAACATCAAGAGGATCTTTTTTTTCTATTGCAGGACCATGGCCATCTAATAAGCCACCTATGCTCACTTCAGCTTCCTACATCGACGAAATGATAGTTCATACATTCAAGCTGGCAAAAAGACATAACATGGACTAAGAAAAGAGCAGACACACAAACTTTGTGCCATTATCAAGCATTTTTGTATTAGAGTGATCCATCTATGGAATGCCAATGGAACCTGTATAAGCATGGAATAACAAATCAGAACTTGGTCATAAGAGAACATAAACTGCAAATGGAATGTAATAAAAGTACTTGAAGTTTTAGGTAAGTCCTAGCATTGTGCCTAAGTTTCTAACATGTCTTACATTGTACCACGTTAGACCCTTTGTGCATAGAAGCCTCTCCCACCACTATCTTCCTATTCCTTTTAGGTCTCCCTTGAAGCCTCTTAGTCATAGGAGCTTTCAAATCCTAGGGATTGGCCTCCTCATTAACAGGTGATGTGTGCCATCACTACATCAAAATTAAGTTTGTCATATTTACAATGAAGGGTTAAGTGTTTATCAATTTAACTAGAATTCTATTAGTTCGGCCGTAAAAATGAAGTGAAATGGAAATTTAATAACAAAAGCGAACACTTAAAATCCAAAGTAACAAAAGTCAAGTAGTAGAATACCATATGTTGAAGGAACTAATCCTTTAGGATGTGTTGGTTTCCGGTGTATGCCAATTTATATTAATTATTAGTTTAATTGACTCGTTATAAATTGCTAATTTTAAATTCCATAGGATATTCTTCTAAACTCTTCTAGAGTTTTAACTCCAAATTTTGGAGTGTATTCATAGGCTAAAGCGAGTTAAGTTATTAGGTTATGTAATTTACAATATGTTGCTTGTACTAATCTTATGGTTTCACTCCTGTTATTTCTATAAGATTAATACTTATAATTATATGTCAAGCACTCGAGTTTTACTTTTGTTCCTCACATAACTACAAATTAATTATACAATTAACGAAAGCAAGGTCAATTAAATACAACATTTCCACCAAACACAATCATAAGAGATTAACGAAAAATTTAACAACTCATAATCAATTCAACAAAAACCAATGCAAAGTTAATCATTATTCCAAAAGTTATGAAAAAAATGAAAAAGTCAAGAAAATTTAGTTTAAGTTTTGCACATTGCTTGGATTAATACAATTGGTTAGCAATAGTATAGATTTCTCTATCTCCACCCTTTAATCTTGGTTCCTAATGGTTTCAAAGTGTTTGAGATATAAAATTATACATATGATCGACTATTAGACATATCGAAAATGTATAAATAGGTGCATGGGGGCTAAGGTTTGTGATGTGCCTAAAAAGATAAGAAAGCCCTCAAAAGTCATCTGTAGTAGGTTTCTGCGCTATGCCTTATAACCACAAGGCTAGATTTCACCACTGTGATGCTCTTGTTGGCACATACGAACCCAAGTATTGGTTTGCATAAACCTTCACTTCTTAACTCAAATTTTTACGCCACTTCACTTTGCAATTGCAACTTGTAACATGGTGGTCATGTGCTCAACCGTAGCACATTCCACTTCAATTCTAGTGTAGTATGTGCTCTCAATTCATTGTCGCAAATAGTCCCTTTGTAGGAGCACCAAATGCCTGCCATGTTCTACTTCATTCTCTAGTGTATTCCACAGCTAACTTTGCCACTACAATTGTATCCCTCATGTTGGCGAACCTCTTCTTCAGGACTACGACCAACCTCTACTAAATTTTCCAATGTATATTGTGGTTAATTCTGACAGTTGTGACATCCCTTTCTGTAGCCACGATGTGGACCAGAAATTGCACTTAAGTGTCGATAATGCTCAAAATCAATTAACTTTAAACTAAACTTATATACCTCCAAAACATCACATCTAACATATTTCATACATTCAACACATTTTTAACCATTTTAGCTCACATGCATGCATCAATTAAACATAAGCAAGGTAAAATATGCTATAAAATCTCGTGTTATCAATAGGCCAAAAATTGGGATCAAGACTTGGATGGATGGAATGTCTATATGCCTTCCTATATTTTTCTATGGAAAAGTATTGTCATAGTAAATTTCTAACCTATCCCTCCGGTGTGTGATTGCATGTGCTGTATGCCTATAAGGCACACCACTAATGTCCCATACCTTGTAATTATATCTCCTTTCCTTCGAGGTCACAATGAAGAGCACATTTACATTTACCTTCAATTTCTTGCTTCCCAACTACAAGCAAATGTCGCTGTCCACACTTTTCCTTAATTGTGCTAAGCCTCTTCACAATGTTTGGAACCACTTCATTCTTCCATTTATGAGCTTTCCAACTTATCCTTTGCACCCTACTCATCAACTTTACCCTTAGCCAATCTACAGACGTCAAGATGGGCTTGCATCTATACTCTCCTATCCGATAATTGAAAATTTCAGAAATGTTGTCAGTCTTTCCTCTAGAGTTAAAGGCATGATTACTCCAACGTTCAACAGGTATCTCTATTAGCTAACATACACAACTAGTGTCTATTTTTTGGTCTTATACATGGCCAAGTTGAAACCTACTACATTGTATGATATAGCTGCCTATCAGAAGTACTTCTTGAGAGCGACACCACCAAACTACGACCTAAAATTAGCATATATATATATATATATATGCCTTGCACACCTCCAGTTATTAGCACATGGAACTGACTCATTAACAGCTTCCACTAATCCCTGAACATGCAAAACAACCAACAAATTATGCTATATATGCAAGCATTATTAGCCATGAAAGTCATAATTAAGTAAGAGAACATATTTGTGTATCTTCTCCAAGGAATATCTAAAGAGAAACCACCAAGCATCAAATTCTTAAAGAAAAACATCCAATTCTCCTTACAATGAGATTCAACCACTGCAAATGACAAAGGAGAATGACCATTGTTGCTATCTAGACTTATTGCAACAAGCATGACATCACCATATGGTCCCTTAAGATAGTAACCATCAAATCCAATGAGTGGGGAGCAACCTTCCATGAAGCCATTTTTCAAGGAACCTATACCCAAGAAAAGCTTTTTGAAGGATAGAGATAATGGGATGAATGACTAGCTAAAAAACACATCAGGGTAGCTACACTATAATGTAACTACATTGGCCTCATTGTGCATATAGACCACATGCATGGATACCTTGTAATTGTTCTAAGGCCCTCTTCCTAAACCCTATAAATCTAGATGTAGCTGAGGTGGACTCCCATCTTGGAAAACTTTAACCTAATCACATTGAATTGAAAGTTGCATTATCTCTCAAAATGTCAGCCTACTTTCAAGCCATCAAATTGATACTGGCTTCCTCGATGCCATCATACCTCTCAGTTGTTTGTACACATTTATATGTTTTGATTTGAAAGGAAACGCCATCTACCAAAGGAGATGCATGAATTCTCCAAGTGCATCTATTGTTAAAGATATACCCTCTATCGCTAATAGTTAATGAGGGATACTAGGGGCATTATGGTTGTATATGTACATTTTCATATTAATTAATTAAATATTGATTTATCCATATCAATATTATGACAAGTTTTCATACATGTAAACCTTAAGTGGTATAAACTTTTGCATGTGTCCATGTAATTAAGTTAAGAAGCCTTATTCATAAGGAGTTCTAAATATAGATACAAGGCTATCTTAATACTCAATTTATCTTAATACTCAATTACTAAAACTAGTCTACGAGTTGCAAACACTCCAAAGGGCATTAAAGATTTGGTATAACTTACACACTTTGTATTCATATGGTGAGTGTCATGCCATTCGGTATGAGAAACTAAGAATACATACATGTGAATACATCATTAAGGAATGAGCATTTGAATAATGACTCTTAAAACAAAGCAAGCACATGGAGTTCACTCTTGGTTGTCAATATCTTATTTCGTGATTGTGCAAAGTACGTGTGCATGTTAGACCTGAGACATAGTTGTCTTTCACGCATAACGGACAACAAGTCATTAGGGCATTAAGGGTCAATACACATCCTAGTATGGGATAGTGTCATGAGTCCAATGAACCATTCTATTAAATATGTAAGGAGGCATGTATGCATTTAATAAGAGATTAATATCCTTGAAAGTGACCAAGGCATTTATTCCACAAGATAGAAATTCTTAGTTAAAGTAGTGTGAGATCAAGAAAGAGTTACTAATAGAAACATTAATCTCATGAGGTAATATCAATTGGTCATAAGACTGAGTTTGGCAATTTGACTAAATTAATGATTCTCACTTAGTTAGTCCGTCAGGTAACATCTATAGTGCATGGTACTCAGGATCATAACAGTTCACTATGATCCTTTTTACTTTGTCTTAATTGGACTATGATATGAGCCATAAGTTAGGCGTTATCCTTATCCTTCAAACTATGCTCATTTCCAATTAAAGATAAACCTAAAGAGTTACACACAAAAAGTTAAAATGTATAATGAGTGTTAAAGTGATGGAATGTGAATGAGACTTAAAAAGTCTCGTGGATGAGTCTTGAGAAGACTCATGGAGGATTAATTTGGTAGTAATGGAATTGGACCAAATAAATTAATGTGGTGCTTGTTAACAATGAGATTGTTGTTTGGAAGCACAATGGGCCTTTAATTTAATCAATAAAAATTAATTAAATTAAAGGGACAAGAAACAAATGGAATAGTATGGATGCCAATCATGTTTGTCAATAATGTGATTATTTGCTAGAAATATGATAGCTTTTAAGTTGATTAATTAGATTAATTAAGTTGAAAGATATAATTATATTAAGCCCTAATTATTAATAGAGATTAATAATTAAGAAGTGTGTACTACAATTATTAATGAGATTAATAACTAAAAAGTCTATGTGTTAGAAATTACTAAAGATCCATGTAGTAAGTCTATAGAGCCCATCATTTTTGTGCCCTAGTGTCTTTAAGTATAAATACATGTATAAAGGAGTTCTAAGCACGCAAAAACCTATAATTTTCGTGTTGCTCTTGTCAAGCAAGAAGAAAGAAAGCTCTAACCACCCTCTCATTTTCTTCTTATCCCCAATGGCTTTTAGTCCAAAAGTGTTTGAGTTAAAGCCTTGCAAAAAGGATTTTGTAAGGTGTAGAAGGTGCACATCAATTTTCAACTATGTGAATAAACTAGAGGTTAAGGTTCAAAGACTATAATTTAAAGATTGCAAATATGTCCTTTGGAATATGATTTCAAAAAGTACATTTTTTACATGTTTTTTTGGTGCTTCTTAGTTAATGCGTATTATATGCAAATATAAAATGGGTTTAGTATGTTGTTCTACTACTTGTGCGCTAATATTTCATAGTTTTAAAATTTTAAAATTTAATCCCAAACCCATTGAAATCTAATAGTGGGATCAGAGCCACTATTTTCTTCGTACAACTACGAAATTTAATAAAATTTATCTGATCTACGGTAGTTCTCATTTAATAATTAATTGAATATGTATTTGATACTTGTTTATACTTATAAAAATTATTTTTGCATATTTTTGGATTATGGAAAGGAGTTTGGACAGTTGCCACGACAGGCACAACGAGTGTGCATAACAGGTGTTCCGCAAGCATTGATCTGGCAAATCAAAACTACAATCCTCATAGAAGAAACACCCGAAATTTCATTAAAGAAAATCAAAAACTTCAGTCCCCCAAATGGATATTTTACACAAAAGCAAACATATTATTGATCAAACACAACGGGAACAATTGTTCCTTTATTAAGACAACATCAACAGACTCACAAGACCCTGAAACAACAGCATGGGTAGGATAAGTGGAATAAGACATGTTTAAGCACAGACATGAGGGTTGGCAGCCAAGTATTCTTCACAAGCCTTGTAGAGCACCAAAGCCTGTTCCTTGCCAGCTTTGATCTCCTCGTCTTTGAGTTCAATTTCACCCTTTGTGTGGTACTCACTAGTGAGCTTGATCACGCACCCTCCATCTTCCGTGTCCTCAAACTTGATGTCATAGCAAATTTTCTCCAGCTTCTCTCCAAGCGCATCTCCTTCAATCAAAGTGTACTTGCACGAGTAGTTCTCGTGGTCAATGGCATCAATCCTATGTTTCACGTACTTGTAATGAGCACCTGCAAGGAGGCATAGAGAACGAGGATTGCAAATAATGATTTTTTTTGGAAAATTTTTATTGCAAGTCAAGCATACTCTCACTGAATTAACAAGTGTGTAGTTACAGTTATCATGTTGTTTGTACATCAATCACATAATGAATGTATATTACATAGAATAAAAAGATTTTGCCACTAAATATGTATCACTAATCAGTGATAATTCTGATAACAACGCTATTTGGCACCACAATTATATTGAGGCTTTACACAAAATTACCTTCTGGGAAATTTGTTTTCCTGACGCATCCAGGGCCAACGCCATCTCCTTCAACAATCTCAATGCTGGTGATGGAAGTGGTTATTTTCGGCACGACCTCATGTGAGTGAGCAATCAATGCCTTGAACATTCTGGATGCAGAAATCTTGGATTTCAGTTCATGGAAAAAGTGTTTGATGCCCATTTCTTGATTGAGAAGTCAGAATTTAAGACCAAAGCTACTCAGAATAATTGCTGGAAGGATAAACTGAAGAAGTAAACTATCTTTGAGTTGTGCGGAAAACAGAAGGTCACAGAGGGCATTTTATAGGCAGTGTCCAAAGGATAAGGTTGTCAAGTTCCGACAGCCCATCCGGAGATGTTGACTATTGACTAGTATTTATTTTATGTAATCCATTGTTTATTTTTGAGCATTTTCCTCTGCCAAGGCCAAAAAAAGTTGTTGGAATTGGATTGCAATGGATTGGATAATTGCTAGGGTGCGCTTTCATCACATAATTAATTAAATACTGATTTATTTTCTGAAACTAATACACTAAAACTTTGCCAGATGGGACTTACATAAGTCATTGGAGTAACTACGATTTGATCTATTTGGTGTGATAAACATGCTTTGGGGACGTGGAATTTAAATTTTTTAATAAACTTTTCAAACATTATTGTATGTTCTCAATTGGTTAAGTACATTTTATTTAAAATTAATTAACAATTGTTATTTAATAAATTTTAAAATGACGTGTAATGAATGTGTTAAGGAAAATTAGCCCATGATATACGTATGTATATACATACATCTCTTATATGTACATATGTAAGTATATATTGGCCTTAATTCTTATTAACGTTCTTTTTTATGATTTTGTTAGTTCTTTTTGTGTTAGTGATTTGCGGATAAGCCTCCCTGGTTTACTATTGTGGCCGACCCCAACGTTCACGAAAAGATAAGGACAAAGTTGATCAACTATGTGAGGCATATTATTGAGTACTATATAGCCTCGTTTTTCTTTGTAATTCTCCTGTTTCCATGAATGAATCCAAGTATTCAATGAAACACTTAAAAATCGATGTGCGCACACGTTTAAATAGGAAGAAAAAAGTAGACGAGAGAGAGAGAGAGATGGAGAAAAAATATCATAAAATTCTTTTAAACTCCTAATAGATAAAAAAATAACAAAGAAAAAAGGAAGAGGTGGATCAACTGTTCTATTTCAAATTTGTGGGGAATTGTTACACTCTATTGGGTTTCATGGAACTGATAAGAAAGATTAAAAATTTTATAAAAGTATTTTAATTTTTTTTTTGTAAAATAACATTTTAATCTTATTTTTCTGCAATCAAACAATTAAATAACATCTTAGAGTTGCACTTAATCAAAAAATTAATTTTTCCTTAAAAAATATATATTTTTTAATCGCATTTGCTCTGCAATCAAACTAAATCTTTAAGGATGGCCTTTAGATGAGCAGGACACCACCAAAAAATCTAGAATTTAGATGAAACCTATAAAAAAATGATACCAAGTGGAGGCAAACAATCATCTGCATGCAGGGAGGTTATTACAAAAAAAAAAAAAAAAAGGTAGAAGACAAGGCAACTAGTTACCTATTTAACTAGAATAAGATAAAGAGAGAGATATTATACGAGTATGTTCTCAAAAAAACAAAAAAAGAGAGATCATTTGAGAAGTTATATCATAATTTTAATCAATTCTTGGCTGAGATATTCATAAGTGAGAATCAGTTCGGAGTTTCAAATAATTTTTACCTAGGCACATTTTGTATGGGACTTACTAACTTTTGGAATACCCCCAAAGTTTTAACCCTCAAGAGTATTCAAAAAGCGCCAAGTACTGTTGTAAAGTGTATGTATTGGGAAAAAGATGCATGACTTCTAACCGAGCAAGCTTCAATCACAATTTAATCCACTCAATATAATATAGAATTAGGTCTGCCCCAGTTAGGTAACCTAACACCCTAACAACCCTCCTAGTCATCATGGCATGCCGAAGTTGAAACTTTCGACAAAATATGAACTTAATTTGGTCACCATCTTCTATTTGTCAACCCATTGTAAATTCGTCGGTGGGTCAATCCTTTACTGGATTTGCTGTTTATCATTTTATATATCTCTTGAAGCCTGACTCATTCATCCAGCTTCACAAAAAGTCAGAAACAGACGTTTAATGAACATGCTTGGCAAACACGTTCCAGTATAGCCTCCAGAAATTTAAAAAATATCCCGTGAAAAAATGTTGAGTTGAACGTTGGGAACGCGTTGACAACTAGCTGGTTGCAGTTTAGTGAATAAAACGAAAGTTGTAGCGATATTACCAAAACACACTACAACATACATGGAAACAGTAAAGAAACAAAGAAGTGAGACACGCAATGCGTTCACATAGATTAGAGAAATCCCCTTACACCTCTAATGTATTGAATAGATAAATATAATTCCGCTTTCATTAAGAGTCAGTGATTATACCAAATCCATTAAACAATCATCTCTAAAAGGAATCACTATCCCCCTAGTGGATGCAATAAACACATGCTCCTCTTATTTTGTTTATTTTATTATGTTTACTTACCTAACTTTCCATAGGCCTCAATCTTCGTTCGAGAGAATTTTCTTTCTAAGTGTTTGATACAAACTTTACTCATCACAATACTAAGTGATGAGAAACACATAAAAATAAAAGCTTACCATTTTTCTCTAAGGGTCACTCCCGCATGTATTTGATGCTCACCTAAACCACAGTACACGTTTTCTATTTATAGGTTGGACTCTTTGAATAGATTTCCAAGGATCTTCCGTAAAATTGGTAAAACAATCTTCCACATAATCAACAACCACCCATTCTTTTCTTCTAACTGATCATATTTATCCACAATAATTTTGGAGAGTTTAACCTCAGTAGTTCCATAACTGATCACATATTTTTTAGTGGTGTGCTCTGTAATGTCAAATGTTTAAACTTTTTAAGAATATAGATTGCCAATGTTAAATCTTATTAATAAAAATGATATATTATGTTATCAATATATGTCATTTTATTTGTGCATGTGAATCTTGAATAAAAGTAAAATGTTGTATATATTCATATAATTTTGAAAAAAAGTTTTAGACTTAAAAGCTATGAATTTGGATATAAGACTACTTAGTACATGATCACCTAAACCTTTCGCAAGTTGTAGAATCTCTAACTAGACATCAAAGATATCAACAAGACTTGCACATCTTGTGTTTACATAGTGAGTCCTGGGTTATTTGATATAAAATACTAAGAATACATATATGTGTGGATATATCATGAGATAATGATGCAATCAAATATTAACTTGAAGAATATACACATGAGTTTATCTTTATTGTTAATAATTTACTTTGTGATCATGTTAAATGTGAATGGATCTCAAACCTAGAAGGAGATGTTTACCTTGTGGTTAGCATGATCAATGAATCATGAGAGTGTTAATAATCGTATTTCTCTTGGGATGGTTATGAGCTCAAAGTATCACTAGTCATATATGAAAGTATATGTTCATTCAACAAATGATTTGTTTCCTTGTGAGTAACCAAGGCGTACATCCTATGGATCAATGTTCTGTGAGAAGGTAATGAATGATTAAAGAGGATTCTTTGATGCACATTAGTCTTATGAGATGTTAATTTGATCGTATAATTAAATTAGTGAGTTTTACTCAATTTATGGCTTTTATTCAATTGGGATATAATAAAAGAAATTGTTTATATCACTTTTTATTCATAATCAGAAGAGTTCTCATAACCAAATCATGTCACTTCACTTGCACTAAGTAATATCCAACTTCTCTAAGTTATACTCATTTTTAATTAAAGATAAATACATAGTTATACAAAAAAATAGCAATGCAAGGTCAAGATGCTAATTTAATGTGAACTGCATGCTCAAGACTTGAGAAGTCTTACAATCAAAATTCATATGCCAAAATGAGATTGGATCACACAAATTTTATTTGATTTTTATTCGGTTTGTTGGTAATGTGATAAATAATTGCAAATGCAATGAGAATTTAATTTAGTTGATGAAATTATTAAAATCAAAGCCAAGATATATTTGGGTTTTGATTATTAATTAGATTAATAATTAAATAGGAATTGGGCTTCAAATAAGATTAAAATCTATGTAAAAGTTTATTTTAAGTTATTCCATATACCAATCATTGTTAATTATGGAAGATGTTCATTCTATAAGAGACTGAATAAATCAAAGAATAAATAAGTTGGGAACATCATTCCAACACTAATTATTCCACGTACTGTCAGCCCACTTTTGTTGAGAGGAGAGAGATTTTCTAGCCCACTTCGTTTTTTCTCCCTTGCGTATTCTCCCGCCATTCATGCAATAGAGTTTTGAAAGAAATAATGTGAATCTTTCTTGTGTTTGTTCGTATAGATGAACCAGAGGCCATAACAGAAATTTTGTAGCTCACAGATCACAAATGTGGAGATTTGAAAGCTTAAGTCAAAGCTTTAAAATCATTCTCTTGTGCCCCAAGCTTGTGTTGCTAGGAGTGCGGCGGGCCCAATTACAAACTCTGATTGAACTTTATTGGGTCAAAAGAGAAGCTCAATCAAATTGGGAGCATCACTCATAAACAACGTATGTTGGGCCTGGAGCGGAGCCCAACAAAATTAGAGAGAACCGTTCACGGGCCTATGCGTGGGCATGTATATAAATGAGCTTGACACCATGTATTAACTCAAAACCTTAAAGCTGTGAGTTATGGGTCAAGTATCCACTTTACATACAAGTCACTTTTCTCTTTTTCTACCAATGTGGGATGCCACTTTTTCTAACTCATATTTGTTTTCCAACAATCTCACCCTCAAATATGAGTTTCTTCCACTTACTCCCCTTCAATCAGAAATTTTCTTCCACTTGCTCCTCCGCAATCAGAAACTTCTTGAGTATGTCACAGTCTCACCAAGTTACTCATCAATGCCTATCAAGTATCCACTTTACATACAAGTCACTTTTCTCTTTTTCTACCAATGTGGGATGCCACTTTTTCTAACTCATATTTGTTTCCCAACAATCTCACCCTCAAATGAGTTTCTTCCACTTACTCCTCTTCAATCAGAAATTTTCTTCCACCTGCTCCTCCTCAATCAGAAACTTCTTGAGTATGTCACAGTCTCACCAAGTTACTCATCAATGCCTATCAATTCTGTGGGCCTTCCTTCCATGAGGTATGGGCTTCCCATGAGATCTCTGAGCATACTTGCATGCCCATCACTTTTGTGGGCCTTCAATGGAATATGAACCTCCCATGCGATCACTGAGAACCGTCTTCATACTTGTCCCAAGCTGAACCATCAGCTCTGATACCACTTGTTGTGTGGTGGGCTCACAAAACAAACTTATAAGAACAAAATTAGAAGAGAAGAAAGTGGAGAAGAGAACACTCAAGAATTTTATACTTCTCAACTCAATCAATACTTTTATAAAAACTCTCTCTTCTACAACTCTATATTTTCTTTCTTCTTCTCTTGAATTACAAATGACTTGCAAGACTCTTCTATTTATACTATTTTCTATCAAGAATGGACGGTGGTGATTAAGAAGTTCTAACGGTTCAAATTAATCACCACCTAACCATTTTCACCTATCCCTACCTAACTCACCAACCACATGAATGTGGACACACACATTATCTAAGTGCATCACCAACTCTATGTACCTATACATTATTTCAATCTTCATACATACACATTCTAGAAGAAACAATTTTTAATACAAAACTATTTTTTTTATATAGAAATGCTAGAAAATTAAGCTTAATTTCTAATACGCCCCCTTAAACTTGATTTTCTCATCCCGAGCTGATACCGCGACTTCTCAAAGACTTCTCTTTTTAGGGGCTTTGTAAAGATGTCAGCAACTTGTTCATCAGTCTTCACATATTTCACCTGCACTTCCTTCCTTGCAATGCATTCTCTTATGAAGTGAAAGCGCGTGTCAATGTGTTTACTTCAATCATGGAACACAGGATTCTTCGCTAAAGCAATCGCTGATTTGTTGTCGACATATATTGTAGTCCCATCTTTCACATCAAGGTGAAGTTCTTTAAGTAAACTTCTTAACCATAATGAATGGCAGACACTTGCTATTGCCACAACATACTCAGCTTCACACGTTGATAAAGTCACAATTGATTGTTTCTTTAACATCCAAGTGAATGCTGTGTCTCCAAAATAAAATGTAAATCCACTTGTACTCTTTCTATCATCAAGATCACCAGCCCAATCACTATCACTGTATCCCTTCAATTTCATGTCTCCAGTTGCAGGATAGAACACACCATGTTCAATGGTTCCTTTGATATATCGAAGTATCCTCTTTACAGCTTGAAGGTGGTAACTTGTTGGAGTCTCCATGTAGCGACTAACAAAGCTAACTACATAAATGATATCAGGCCTTGTGCATGTCAAGTACCTTAAGCTTCCAATCAAGCTTTTGAATAAGGTGGAATTTACTGGATCTCGATTAACATCTTTTGACAGGTTCATTCCAACTTCTGTTGGAGTGCTAATGGACTTGCAATCTTCCATTTTGAATTTCTTTAGTATTTCTTTGGCATAATTCTCTTGAGAGATAAAAATGCCATCATCTTGTTGTTTTACTTCAATTCTAAGGTAGTAAGCCATCAATCCAATGTCAGTCATCTCAAACTCCTTGGTCATTGCCTTTTTAAAATTATCAATCATCTTGGAGTTGCTACCTGCAAATATCAAGTCATCAACATAAAGACAAATAATTAGTATATCACTATTCTTACTTGTGCTGATGTAAAGTGCATGTTCATGAGGGCACTTCTTGAATCCATTGTTTTGAAAGTATTGATCAATCCGGCTGTTCCACGTCCTTGGTGCTTGCTTCAAACCATAAAGTGCCTTCTTTAATTTAAGAACTTTATTTTCATGCCTGCGAACAACATAGCCTTTAGGTTGTTCAATATACACCTTTTCTTCAAGAAATCCATTCAAAAAGGTAGACTTTACATCCATTTGGTGAATCGTCTACCTCATTTGAGCTACCAATACAATCAAGAATCTTATAATTTCAAGTCGGGCTACTGGAGCAAATACCTCATTATAGTCGATTCCAGCTCTTCGCTTGTATCCTTTTACTACAAGCCTTGCCTTGTATCTCTCTTTTTCTCCTTTTGCATTCCTCTTGATTTTGTAAACCCATTTTACACCGATGGGCCTATGTCCTATTGGTAGAGTGGTCAACTCCCATGTGTCATTCTTCTTTATAGCTTCGATTTCGTCATCCATAGCTTTCCTCCAATCTTTGTCTTTTGATGCTTCTTCATAATTGACTGGTTCAGAATCTGCAAAAAGACAAAATAAGTTCTGATTTTGGCTAAGTTGATAGATTTCATCCCAAGTCCTCATTCCTTGTGATCCAATAGCATTTTCATCATCTGATGATGTGGAACATCTTGAACTTAATTTGGATTGCGAACTTGATTGTGGAGTTGATGGAGAGGAAGTTGTAAGCTTCATTTCTTCTTGAGTTTGATTTTTCTCCTCATCTATTGGATAAAATGTGAATTGCTCCTTGGCTTCCAAACTCCAATCCCATGAACTCTTCTCCTCAATGACCACGTCTCGACTAACTATGACTTTCTTTCCAATAGGATCATACACCTTGTATCCTTTGGAATGTTGGTCATAGCCGATGAAAATGTACATTTTACTTCTTTCATCAATTTTCTTTCTTTGTTGGTCTGGGACATGGACATGAGCAATGCTTCCGAACACCTTTAAATGAGATACACTTGGTTTGTATCCACTCCATGCTTCTTGTGGCGTCTTGTTATCCACACTTCTTGATGGACACCAATTTGATAAGTAGACAGCACAGTCTACTGCCTCTGCCCAAAATTCTTTAGGCAAATTCTTGCTCTTCAACATACTTCGAACCATATTTAAAATAGTTCTATTCTTTCTTTCTGTTATCCCATTTTGTTGTGGTGGGTGTGGGATAGTCAAGGGCCGCCGAATTCCATTCTCTTCACAAAATTTTGTGAACTCTTTTGAAGTGAACTCTCTGCCACGATCAGATCTCATTGACTTAATTTTGAATTCACTTTGCTTTTCTACGAGGACTTTGAACTTTTTGAATACTGAAAGTGCTTCTGATTTCTGTTTCAAAAAATAAACTGATGTTTTTCTACTATAATCATCAATAAATAGTAGAAAATACCTATTTTTTCCCAAAGATTCTGGCTCAATGGGCCCACAAATATCACTGTGGATCAATTCCAATGGTTGTTTAGCTCTCGACATTGATTCTCTTGGAAAGCTTTCTCGATGTTGTTTTTCAACAAGACAACCTTCACATAGTTGATCAGGTTAATTGATTGATGGAAACCCTCTCACCATCTTCTTCATATATAACTCCTTTAAGCTTTCAAAGTTGAGATGTCCAAGCTTTAGGTGCCATAGCCATGACTCTTCTTCAAAGCAAGCTTTCAAACATTTCGCCACATTGGTGTTGATATTCATTAAGAACATTCGGTTCTTAGTCATTGGCACATGAGCCAAGAGATTTCCTTTGTTATCTTTGAGATAGAGACTCTGATTCTTCAAATGAATATCATATCCCTTCTCCAACAATTGTCCCAACTAAGAATGTTAGTCTTCATACTTGGAACATAGTATACGTTCGATATGAATTGGTGGTCACTGTTCTTCAGTTTGATGTGAATTTTTCCTTTACCTTTGACAGGAGCCTTTAAAAGATCGCCAAAAGTAATACTTCCTATCACAGATTCATCCATCTCAATAAACATGTGCCTATGACCGAACATGTGATTACTAGCACCAGTATCAAGGTATCAAGTATGCAGTGACTCTTAGAAGTGGTTGCTTGGGCAATCTTCTCAAAAATTGAATCATCCACACTGAGTTGGATAAGTGAAAGTGCCTTTTGGTCTTTCACTTTAGCCTCTTTAACGGCCTTCTTCACATCCTTACTTGCAGTAGCCAAATCTTCTGGTACAAGAAATTCTTTTTCTACTGCATCCCATACATCTTGTCCACCAAGGAACGCCTTCATTTGGATGTCCCATTTTTCACAATTCTCTTTTGTGAGTTTTGGAATTGGAAGGACTCCACCATCAACGGCCATCCTAATTTGGCTCTGATACCAGTTTGTTAGGAATGCAACAGGCCCAATTACAAATTCTGATTGAACTTTATTGGGTTAGAGGAGAAGCCTAATCAAATTGGGAGCATCACTCATAAACAACGTATGTTGGGCCTGGAGCGAAACCCAACAAAATCAGGGAGAACCGTTCACGGGCCTGTGCATGGGCATGTATATAAATGGGTTTGACACAATGTATTAACTCAAAATCTTAAGGTTGTGAGTTATGGGTCAAGTATCCACTTTACATACAAATCAATTTTCTCTTTTTCTACCAATGTGAGATGCCACTTTTTCTAACTCATATTTATTTTCCAACATGTGTAACCCAATAGTGGTGTTCGATTAGTTAGTTTTCTCCCTAAAACCACACATTTTTAATAATTTTTCTTGTAAGTTATTTTTAGTTCTGTTTTAAATCCAAACTTGTACTCAGATACAAGTTCATTTCTGAAAAAAATAAAAATAAAAATCATGCTTTGAATCACGGGATAAACACAAACCGAAAAACAAAAAAAATGGAAAAGATGGTAGGTGTCAGCGGCTGCCATGCCGAGCAGTGACGCTTGGCAACATGTGAGCGTTGCGTGCCCGGCAGAGTAACAAGTGGCACGTGGGCATGCCGAGCTGTGACGCTTGGCAACATATGAGCGTTGCATGCCCGGCAGAGTAACAAGTGGCGCGTGGGCATGCCTGGCAGTGTTAGGTGTACGTGCAAAGCATTCCTAGAAGAAATAAAACTATCCCTAAGTTAGAAGCTTTCGAAAAGTGATCTCTAACAACGAAAACTAAGACATTAGAAGCTTGAATCATTAGGGAATCCTTGAAGGAAACTCACATTCTTAAAAACCAATTCATCTGCTGCTTTTCAACGGCTACCAACTCACCTCTCAATATTTATCCGAACTCCTACACAAGAAGTCCTATTATACACAGAAACTTGAGTCTTAAAAAGTGAGAAAAGTGTTATAATGTGCCAGCACAACATTAACTAGAGATGTAGATTGCATCTGTCTACAAATTAAATTTGCTTTAATCAAACTCTTCCAAGCATCAAATATTATTATTTGATAATCAAATTACAATTTTAAAAAATACATAAAAATTGATATATTGACAATTTGAACCATATTAAAATTACATCTTATAACTAAGAAAATAAATGATCATCAAATCATGCCATTTCACTAAGCAAATATGACGAAAGATCATCTTCTACAACTACATACGAAATTTGTATGTGGAAGTTGAACGTTTACAAACGACTTCTTTATATATAAATTTATATTATAGATGAAGCATGATAATGAGAAAATAATTATTTTTTCATATCTATGTTTAATAAAAATTGTGCCCTTAACATGTTTTTAATTTTCATTTTTCTTCTAATTTTCGTTTCCCTTCCAAAACTTTAATTTAGTATATTTTTTCTGTACTCTAAAAATTATTTTATTGATTTTTTATATTATTTTCAGTTTATCTTTTTTAATGTTTTAAAACACTATTATTTCTCTTCTATCTTGTAGTGGTTTTCTATTAATTTTTTCTTTGGTTCTCTAACCTTCATTTGACTTCTCTTTACTTTTTCCTTTTATGCTTTGTATTTAATTTTGAATTTAAATAATTTTAGTTTACATTAAAAATATCTTGTGTAAGTTATTAATTATTGAATTCTTTTTGTTAAGTTTGATGTAAATTTTTAATCAATCAACATAATTTAATGACAATAATCAATAAAAATATAGCTTATTCAAATATATTTATTTATAAAGTAATTTTTTATTTCACATGCAATGAGTATGAGATGCTAGTCTAAGATTAGGGAAAAGTAGTGCTTGTTTGTGTTAGTAATGTATCATCAAAGTTTCCTTCTAGAAATGCGATATGGCAGTATTCTCATAACTTTTGTCTTGAGAAAACCAATGCCCATTACATAAGAGAAACTAAAATCATTTATTAAAAAGTGTAAAATACAATGCTTCTAATAATTTTCAAACTTATACAAGACTTTTTGGACAATCCCAAAATATTATTGGCAGCTAAAATCAAAATTAAAATCCATTATCACATGACTCTTCTAGCTTAAAGAATCAAGATTGCAACTTATTGAAATTTTAAATAATCAACTTAATTTCCAAACAACTTTTTCACCAACCCTATGTCTACTTGCATTCAAAATCCTCACCTGCAAAGGGTTTTAAAAAAAATGTTTGTGAGCAAAAATGTTTAATAAATTAATACCCATTTTGGGGGATATGAACAGTCCAAAACATTTATAGAAAAAACATTCAATAAAATTCTATACATAAAAACATTTTCAGTAACATTTCATAAATTTTGTATGTAGTGAAAAATTCCTTTCAGCATCATTTTGTCATGTAAGCTGCTCATCAGTTTGGATATATTATGTATAATTTCACTTATGAGGACCCCAATCTTTAATCTCGATCAAGAGAGTCGCATGCAATCGAATGACCAAACAATTAAAATGATTGTCTCATTTTATAACCTCAATTGAAAGGATCATTTGAATTTCAATCTTTAACATCGATTGAAATGGTCATTTAAATCTTAATTTTTTACGCCAATCAAGAGGGTCACATGCAGCTGAATGGTTATTCAATCAAATCGGATGTCTCTGTCTATAAACTCGATTGAGAGAGTCAACTTCTTTCTCGACTGAAAGGTCTGAGTTTTTTATCCTACTTGGATGGATTTGAACTAGTTCCGCTACTTTAGTGAACATCCCAATGAGCATTTCACCTATAATGTTTTTGTAAATATTAGAGTTCGACATGAAGTTTGTAGAACATTTTTATAAATGCGTCATCACATAAAATATTCTCATAAACATCAAAATTCAACTTAAGTTTCAGTATACAACATTTTATAATGCATCGTGATACTTATTCACATCTAAAACATATTTTAAAAATAATTTCAACTTAGCGTAAAAATAACTTTCCCCATTATAAGAGTAGAAGCATTTATGAAATTTCCTAAGAATTTTCAAAGAAAATTTCTTGATAATTTGAAACTCATAATTACGTAAGTAGTTATGAAAATTCTAAATAATCCACTTACTTGCTATTAGATTGTTTTATTTGCAAGTTCACCATTTGATTCCATATTCAATCAACAATACTCAATTTAATACTAAGTCGTCAGAATTTAATATCAATTTTGAAACGTAACATAATTTTTTTTTGGAAATCCTTAGCACCAATAATCATATGGTTTAAAATCCCTTTAATCCATGTCAGTTTTCAATATACATATACACTCTCAACTCCTGAACGAAAGATCAGCGCGCACACACACACACACACACGCACATGTACATGGAAACGTGTACGATCTCCTTACCAATTGGCGAAAGATTCGATTAATGAGTGAAAACGTGACTGTTATCCTATGATATGCACTTTAACATATGCTATACATATTCCAGGCTTCTTAAAATCAGAATCGAAACAAGGGTCTTTGGTTGAAGGATTTTTATCTCAGTTCTGAAGCCGTTAAAATTTCTCTTCCTCCTTCCTGGTTTTGTTTCCTGGCCAAGCTTCCAAATGCTCCTTAAAGTTTATACATGATCGCCACAGAGTCCACAAGATTGCATGTACATTGTTTCTTAACAATAGCTGGAGGATGGTAAGAATTTGAGATAAGCAGTTTTCCTGTGGGTGGTTGGGGTTGAAAATTTTCCTTCCTGCCACTCTTCCTTTTTCGTCTGTGAATCCTAGTATTCGGGTGCCAAATCTCTGATTTCTTGTTCTTTCCTTGTTGTGGCGGGATGTTGCTCCTAGCTCCCTTCTCTGTTGGAATATGTTTTTGACAGCCACAGATACGTAAATCCTTCCTTTTGGCGCTCAACTCAGAGCCTAGGGTTATTGTAAACTCGATGATGCTGGTTCCTTCGCTCTTCGGCCAATTGAGTGTGCTTGCGCGGTGGCTTTGTTGCAGAAATTTCTGTATCTTTCAACCCCTTTTCGTAGTGTCATGGTTTTAGATTTCTCCTCTTTTAACTTAATCCTCATTCTCGCCCTTAATCACCTTTCTAATTATCTGTTCACATCAGTCTTCTACGGTTCCACTTGTTTACAAATGACCGAATGAATTTCCTGCCTCGCTTCATTTTCCGTGTTGACCAACCATCTATCCGTATGAGTTATCCTTTCCTTCTTCATTCGTTTTTCTCAATTGTTGGCCTTTAATATAAGTTTATGGTCCTTAATCTGTCACAAAGTTTGTTTGACCTGCTGTTGCGGGAGAACGACTTCCTCTCGGCTGGGTGTTTTTTTATCATCTTAATCATCCCTTAATTTTCTTCGACTTTCCTTAATTTTACGCTAGTCCAGCCGCTCAAATTTTCCTTCTCATTTTAGCGTTACATGTTAGCATCTAATTAGCACTGGTTAAGGCATGTTTATTTGACACTGATACACTCCATTTACACCCAGCCGTTAAGTTAAGAATATGTGAAGAATATTGGTTGTAAATGTAATATTTTAATTTTTTAATAAAATAATGATGTTTTATGAATATTCTGGTAGTTTATTTATGTGTATAAATCTTGTATGACTTAAAATTTTATATGCACACATATAATTGTGTTAAGGAGTCTTACAAGGGTTGTAACTATTAACAAGAAACTTCTTATTACACTATCATTAAAACTTATTTGTAGGTAAAAGATTCTTTGAATAGGGGTTGGAGTATTTGTACGTTATATTTATATGGTAAATGTTTTACCATTTAGAATGACGCATTAAAAACCTATGCGTGCGAATGCATCATTTGAAACAAGTATTTAATCATTGACTCAAAAAATGAAATAGACATTCATTCAACTCTATTTGGCCAATATCTTGCTTCATGATTGTACAAATGCACGTGGGTCTTAGATTTGAGACAAAATAATTGTCTTGTGCGCATTGCGGTTAATGTATCTTTAGGATACTAAGAATTAATATGTATTTTGATACGAGATAGGATCATAAGGGTTGCCTATGTGTGTATAAAGGCATTTGAGTTATCAGTATGAGATTTGTTTCTTTATAAGTGAGCAAGGTATTTGTTCTAATTGAGGTGATATTGATCTACTCATATGATTCAATTAGTGAGTTTGATTAAATTTATAACTCTCATTCGATTGGGACCAATGAAGATAAGAAGTTTATATTGTATAGGATTCACGATTGGGATGGTTCATGAGGTCTATTCACTTCATCCCAATTGAGTTACGACGTGGGCCTCAAATTGGACATTACTCATATCATTTGAATTATTCTCGTTGTTAATAAAAGATAAGCTTAGAGAATCACAAATAAAAGATGAAACGAAGACAAGTTCGTAAGTTAGTTTGTGGCTTAAACAAGACATGAGAAATCTTGTTGTGAAATTAATTTTGTTTTAATTCAATTAGATAGAGCCCCTTAATTTAGTTTGTGGCTTAAAGGCTTAAACAAGACATAAGAAGTCTTGTGGTTAAATAAATTTCATAGTACACTTGTCAATAATGAAATTATTAATAAAAAGCAGCCCTTTAATTTATTTATCCTATTATTTAAATTAAAGGACAGAGTACATATAGATTTTGATTATTAATGAGATTAATAATTAAATATGAACTAGACTAGAGTTAATTAAATATCTATGTAGGAAACCCATAGAGCGCATTTCATATGTGCCTTTGATGCTATACATAAAAATAAGAATCCTATTTTGTGTAAGATTATGTGTTTTGGAAATAAATAGATTTATAAGTGTTCCAAATCTTATAATATCATATTTTTCACCAAATATTCTTATGCCTCCTTTCAAACACGAGAAAAACACCTTTTAAACCCATTTCTTGCTCTCCCTCTGTCTTGTCTAAAAGTTTTCCATTCATAAATGTGTTTGTGTAAGGTCCTAATGTCAGAATTAGTGGAGGTTTTGAAGGCATTTGTTCATATGTTATTATTATGTAATAAAAATTACATGACCTATCATAATTTTTATTTTGATTTCAAAAAAGAAAAGAAATGAATGACAAGAAAATAAATCAATAAAAAAATATTTCTTACTAAAGATAATTTCCATAAGTTAAAATAGTCCAATAAATCTATACGCAATGACATAGAGAACGATGAATTTACTATTTTATGTTTACAATAAAGTTCAAAATTTCTTCATAAATTTATTCGACATTGGACTTTCCTTCAACTGAATCTTTCTCTGAGTTAGACTCTTATTTCTCATGCAGCACTTGTGATTTATGGCAATCACTTGATGTGTTAATAGTTGTCTAACCCTATGTAGATAAGCTATCTCCTACTCATATTTCAAACTAATTCCTTCATGCTGCAATTTTAAATTTTCATAAGCTTGAATTTTGTTGTTCAAATCTTGTCATGTTTCTTGTGTTATTGCTCAATCTTGTATAATTTCTTGTACAACCCAACTATGGTTGTTACCATATTCTTAAATTGTTTCAAGGCATAAAGAGATGATCCACCATGCCTTTGTGTTCGAGGATATTAAGTAATCCAACTATGTCCATTTCTATTTCACTTGTAGACATGATCTAAAATAAAATAGCAATGCACTAGATGACCTAAAATAAATTACTAATCCATTTTTATTTCATATGTAGACATAGGTAGATTAGCTAGTGACCATGCACGTAGAAACATAGTGAATCATCTTTTTAAAACCTTAAGACAATTTGGAAATATTGTGACATCTATGGTTGAGTCAAAAAAGAGATCAAATTATTAATGATATATCCTCTAATACTAAGATTCTATATGAGGCATGTATTTAGCTATTGAGCCTCAAAGTTTATGTTTTTATGTGATTGCGGCATCAAAAAGAAAGTCAGAATTTTCCATGGAAGCCTTCCATTAATTAAGAAAATATTGGCGTTTACTTTGTCAATATACTAGCAGTATTTCATGCACATAATTTTTGGTATGACATAAAATTGTGCATGTGCTAATATGATTGTGCTAAGCCATCGTATTCATAAGGGGTATAAATATAGATATAAAACTCTTATTACATAATTATTAAAACCCGTTCGTTTGTTACAAATTCTCTAAATGGGTAACAAAGAATTTTTAATAAGGATAATGGTGTAATTTAATATTATACAACTATAAATTTTTATTAATTTAATTATTTAGCATAGATCATTAGTGAAGTATGTGAATAAGTGACAAAGGAACAGAGTCTGTGGAAGTAAGTTTCAAACTCTTTGAAATCCATCTAAAAGAATGCAATTCCATCTCTCAAATTTAAATTTTTATACAACCTAATTCTCATAAAAAAAAAAACAGTAATAACTTGTAGTAATAATGTCAAATTGGATTTTTATTGTAGAAAAATGAATACTAAAAAAAATAAAAATTATACATGCTCATTGTGACATTTTAAATTTTTTTTATTTATAAGAAAAATGAGCAAGAATAAAAATGAGAAAAAAGTAAAGAATTTCTTAATTTTTATTTTAGAAAATAATATGTGGTGATGAGAATAATTTAATCAACACATTTAGTTGACATTGCTGAATCGCGAATTAAAATTTTATAGGGCGAATTGCTATCAAATTATTAAATAAATTAAATACAATAATATCAATTAATTATTTTGAATGATGATGATAACATAAGAAAAATTATATTTTTATTAAAATTGTATCTTATACTGAAAAATAAAAAAATAATAAAGTAAGAGAACTTAATTGGTAAAGAGATGGTGGAGAGATGAAATCAAATATTTCAAATAATCATGTGTGAATTTGTGAACATGAAAATAAATTGTTTCTATAAGTAAATTTTGTCAAAATTCATGAACACTCACAAAATAAATAAATAAATTTTCAATATTTTAAAGTGCATATAGTTTTCTCTTATACATATATATATATATTAACATATGCACATGTGAAAATTTAGAACTTAATCGTTACTTGTATTTAAACTTAAATTATTGTTTATCCACATACGTACAATCACATTAAAGTACATATAAATATATATTAAAAATAAATTAATATACCATCACATTGTCAAATTTTACTATAATATTTTATGAAGAGGCATTCACAAAAAGATGTTAGAAACGCAAATTGTGAAAATGTTTCGTGCATGTAATTCTTGGTCATTAACGAAATGATATTTGTTACACCTTCAATTCGGAAATACAACATGGCAATATTCGCGAGATGGTCATCTCAGTAAATACCAAAACTCAAAATATTAAAACATGCTAAACCGTGAAATTCATTTATTGCAGTACAAGTGTCTATTACATCGTAGTGGAAATTAATGTAAACTAGCCTATCACAATTCCATGTAAATCAAAACAACTAAAGCTTCTATCTCTCTTTGTCTCTAACACCCCCACGTGTGATCACTCTTGCTCACATCCTCCGTAAAAGAGTTGCGAAGGAAAAGTATGACCAATGAGTTGCCTAGTAAATTGATTCACATGCCTTTCGTTTTTGTAGGATGTGAGAAATAAAAATATTAGCTTTGCACAAAACACATTTTAAAGTAGAAAATAAAACATTGCAACATATTTCATGTTCAAGATAACATCACATATCACATAATTGCACATATTTAGTAGCCTACTCATTGGTCACAAACTTCGTGTAATATTTCTACTAATTAGGGTCTTAGTCTACACTTTAACCAAAAAGGGTCACATGAATTATCGACTGTACCCACCATGAGCCCAGAACTTCAACCCTAACTTGGTGGTAACCCAATCTATACTTCCGATTAGTGGAGTTATGTATTAGCTTCTCCAACCACCAACCCCAATATTTCTAGCCTGATTAGGAAAGTCTCAATTTATTACCCGATTAGTAGGGTCGAAACTAGCTCCACACGATCATTGGTTACCTATCATGAGTAGCTTATTTACATTTGTCACTTGTTTCTCATTCATATGGAAAATTGTTCATGAACACCCACGTCCAGTTTCAAAAAGCAAAACATTTTAAAATTTTCATAGAAAATATTCATGTCAAAAACTTTCCTTTCTCAAAGCAAGAATATTTGTAGAATCCTTTATGTGTAGTAGAAAAACACATTTCTTAAAAAAGAATTTCTAAAAGCATTTATAAAAATTGACAAGGTGCGTCTACTTATCTAATATTAATCTTGCTACTCAATACTCTAATCAATTAATATCTCTTAACTTCCTATTCAACCAGAATAATTCATGTTTAATTTCCAAACTCAATCGAAGGTTACATTCTTATCTTTCAAATCAACCCTACATGTCTGGTGTTAAATCTCTTTTAGATTCTAAATTTCCTATAGGCTAGGTTTTTTTTTTTTCGGGTTCACATTTTTGGCTTTCTCTATCCTAGTAGGCTTCATCTTAATTTCTCATGCGTGTTTAAGTCTTAAAATAGTTAAAATTTGGTTCCAAAAGCATGAAATCAAGTTTCCCAACATTTTTAGGTTCTACAATCACGAAAACATAACTAACAACCACGAAAAATGATTTGTGCTTGTGAGACAGACCACAGTGCATTTGTTGTGCCCTGTGTAGGCAATTGCGACTGTGAAAGGACCTGTTGTGACCATGGAAGAGTTCATTGTGACCATGTCCTCAACCATTTTGCATTCTGTTTTTCCCTACAACCAAACTCCACACCCACAAGAATCAACACTGTGATCATGAAATCAAACCCCATAATCGTGATAGCAAATGCAGTGTGCACTATCGTGCCTTGGTCACACTTCGCACTTGCGGGTCAACACCCCACGACCACAAGACAGAGTCTTGCAACTACAATGGCAACCAAAAAACGAGCCTACCCTATGCGTTGTGACCTGTTTGTTCCAAACTTATTTCTACTTAATTTTAATCCTTCTACTTAATAAATAAACATGTTCTATAGTTTATTAGAACCTTTTAATCATATTCCAAAAACAAAAATCCAATCTTTACAAGTTTCCCATAATAGCTTAAAAGAAATCAAAGAATTCAGAAAACCAATATATTTTCCTTTATGCATCTAATTTCCTACGCATGGTTTAACTGGCATGGCCTCAATATCATGTCATAAGTTTAATCCTTGTGTGGCCAATTAAAATTCGTGCATCAAATACCTAAATGTGTAAAACAAACTCCTAAGGACATGCACAAATTCTATGGAGCTTGGATTGAAAATTTACTATGATTCCTACACATTCTTGAAACCTGGACGAATCCCTCACTTTTCTACCTCTTTCTATTGTTCCCTTGGGATTTTGGTGGTGGAAAAATATTCTTTCTTCTTAGTTGAAGGTAATCTATATATGTGTGTGGAGGGGGGGGGGGTGAGTGGGTGGGTGTAAATAGGATGATTATGGAATTTTGGGAAGAATTTCACATGAATTTTTGAAAATTCTTCAACCAAAAATCAGCCTCAATTGCCCAAATTTAGTCTTGTTAGAGCACGATAATTATTCCCAACCAATGCCCTTAATTTTGGTATGGTTCACTAGTATAACTACATGCTTATTTAGTTCCATACATGCATTAATATTGCCACCAATATTCTACACGAAAATAAATAATAAAATCAAAAAATTATTAAATCAACTCCTTCACTAATTTTCCTAATGACATTCTTGTAATTTTTGATATCATAGTCCAAAATTTTTAGGATATTGCATCCTCTCCCTTACATGAAGTTTCGTCCTTGAAACTTGGACTAATCTATTCAGAAAACAAATGGGGGTATCGACTCCTCATATTGTCCTTTAATTCCCATGTAGCCTTTCTTTCAATGCAGGACCACTAAACTTTTACATATGGTATTATGCTAGTCCTCATGTTCTGCTCGTTGTGATCTATGACTCGCATTAAACGTTCCTCGTAGGTCAAATCTTCCTTAACAGTTAAAGGCTTGGGTTCTAATATGTAGCATTGGTCTAACACGTAAATAGGATATATGGAAGACGTTATGTACCCTTGTTAATTCTAGGGGTAATATGCTACCTCACCCACTTTTTCAGGTATCTCGAAGGGCCCCTCAAATAACAAAGTCAATTTCCTAGCTTTTCCAAACCGCATTACTCTATGAGTGGGGGAAATCTTAAGGTAGACCTTTTCCCTTGGTTAAAACTATAGTGGTCTCTTCTTCAAGTTGACCTAGCTTTTTTATCTATTGTCGGCCTCCTTAAACTTCTTTTGAATTATGGTCACTTTCTCAATTGTCAGTTGGACCAATTTTGATTTGGCAACCTTCCTCTTGCCTACCTCGTCCCGTCATACAGGAGACCGACACTTCTGTCTATATAATGCCTTATAGGGAGCCATCTCTATACTGCTATGATAGTTATTATTACAAACAAACTTGACTAAGGGTATGTAAACACTCTAGGTTCCCTTAAAGTTAAGAACGCTTGCCTCAAGCACATCTTCTAGTGTTTGAATGGTTAATTCGGAATGTCCATTAGTTTAGTGATGATAGGTCGTGCTAAGCTTTGCTCTAGTTCCTATAGCCCTTCAAAAGCTATTCGAGAACCGCGATACAAATTGAAGGTCTTGCTCTGACATAACACTTGTCTTTATGTAATGAAGTCTTACAATATTATCAACACACACCTTGGCTAGCTTTTCTAGGGAGTAGGCAGACTGAATATGAAGGAAATAGGCAAATTTAGTCAATCTATTGATGATCAGCCATATTGCATCAAACCCTTGAAGTGTACATGGTAAAATGACTATGAATTCTATCGTTATACATTCTCATTTCCATTCGGGTATCTTTAGGGATTGGGGATAGAACCCAGGTCTTTAGTGTTCAACTTTAATCTTCTAACATGTCATACACTTTGCTACAAAGTCAGCTATGTCCTTCATCCTATTCCACTAAAAGTTCTTTTTCAAGTTCTTTTACATCTTTGTATTACTTGGGTGCACCGAGTATTTGGTCTAGTGCACTTCTTGTATAATCTTTTCCTTATCTCCTTAACCTTCGGGACACACAGCATTCCCTTCATGCATAAAATGGCATCTTCTCCTACTTAGAAGTGTTTCATTTGGCCCTGTGCAACCTTGCCCTTGAGAATCTCTAGTTCAGGGTTTGAAGTTTGAGACATCTTGATCTCTTCATGGATCAGCGCTTAAGGTTATAAGTACATCATCTGTTGACTCCACTATTTCCAAGTGCAGCAAGTTAAGCTTCCTTGCAAGTTTTGCTAACAGTACACCCATGGCCATACGGCTTAGGGTGTTTGCTACTCGATTCATCTTATCGGGGCAGTAGTTGATGACTAAGTCGCAATGCTTGATCAATTCAAACCATTGTAGTTGCCTTATATTTAACTCCTTTTAAGTGAAGAAGTAGGTAATCCCCTAGAATTTTGGACAATTATGGACATTTTTGTGGAATTTTACGGAATTATAGTTGAAATTATTTCACTATAATTTTGTATTATTTTCAGTGAAAGTATTAGAAATTGAATGAGAAATCCTAAGAAGGAAATTTGGCATTTTAGGTGGTGAAATATTTGTCATATGATTTAATAAATTAAGGGAGATCATTTCCAAGCCATGGAAATAAGAAAAATAGAATTAAGAGTTTAGAAATCAGCTGAAAATAAGCCTAAGATCAGAAAAGTGTGAAATTGTATTTTTAAGAATGTAAAATACCAGGACTAACAATCCTAGGCAAAAACCAATTAGCCTAGGGTATAAATACCATTTAAAAGGGGGTAAACACCTTATTCATCACTCTATGAATAGTGATTGTGCGCAAAGAGAGTGAGAGAAATTCTTGGCTTTCAAACACGTGGATATGAGGTAATTTTTGTGGCTAATTGCTTGGTTATCATACATACACGTAGGATTCTCAATTTTTCATATGTAAGCACATTAAAAATGCTAGTTTTTGAAGGTTTACATGTGTTTCAAATGTGGAAACTAAGTAAAAGACATGTAATGATATGTAGAAACCGTAGGAGCCCTAATTAGTATAACATGCAAGTAGTTGAAAACATGTTCATGACATTCCAAAATTTGTAAATAAACGTAGAATAGGTTTTCCATGATTTTTATTCCATTAAAACATGCCTAAAAACTATGTGAACAAGTGTATAACTGAGTTTAAAGGATTGGATTGAAGTAGAAGATGACAACTAAAATGAACAATATTATGTGCGAAAACTAGCATGCTGCCGTACGTCCCATGGTGAATGTCATGAACGCGGACTAGGACCCCATGGTCACAGACCTATATGTCTTGGTTGCAACGAGATAGTAGCCACTAAATAGTTTACATGTTTGGGTGAATTTAATCCAAAGTTTCTAACTTTGGGACCAAATAAGGCTTAAACCTATAGTGTAAAGAATAATAGAATACAAGAAACAATAATTGAAAGGATAATATCCCAAAATTTTGGGTAATTATGGAACATTAATTTTGTGGAATTATATTTGAAATTATTTCAATATAGTATTATATTATTTTCGGGGAAGTATTAGAAATTGAATGAGAAAGCCTAAGAAGGAAATTTGGCATTTATAGTTAGTGAAATTTGAAATTTAGCATTTTTAGTTGGTGAAATTTTTCTCATGTGATTTAATAAATTAAGGGAGATAATTTCCAAGCCATGGAAATTAGAGAAATAGAATTAAGAGCTTGGAAATTTGGCTGAAAATAGGCCAAAAATCAGAAAAGTAAGAAATTTCATTTTTAAGGAGCTAAACTACTTGGAATTAATAATCCCATGCAAACACCATTTAGCCTAGGGTATAAACACCATTTAAAAGGGGGTGAAAGCCCTATTCCTAAGAAATTCTCTGCCTTCAAATGTGTGGAAATGAGGTAATTTTTGTGCTTGATTGCTTGGTTATCATGTATACATGTAGGATTCTCGAATTTTCATGTGTAGGCACATTAAAATGCTAATATTTGAATTATTACATGTGTTTCAAATGTGGGAATTAAGTAAGAGTCATGTGATAATGTTTAGAAACCATAGGAGCATACATTGGTATAACACACGAGTAGTTGAAAATGTGTTCATGAGGTTCCAAAATTCATGAATAAATGTAGAATAGGTTTTCCATGATTTTTAATCCATTAAAGCAAGTGTAAGGACCATGAGAACAAGTGTATAAATGAATTTTAAGGATTGGGTTGAAGTAAAAGATGACAACTCAAATGAATAGTGTTCTGCATGAAAAACTATGCACTACTGCGATCACTATCATGATCATAAGACAGCGACGTCGACACTAAACAATTGGGCACAATCGTAGACCTAAGCACGAGAATTGCTAAACACCCCTAAACCTCAAGTGCAGTCATGAACCTTGGAGTTGCAATTGCAGAGTAGCACATCGTAATTACAAGAAAAAAAGTAGAGATTCTAGTATATCTCGTGGTTGAATGTCACGAACACAGACTAAGAACCCATGGTCATAGATCTACATGGACTGATTGCCAAACGAGTCAGCGGCCACTAAACAATTTCCATTCCTAGGTGAATGTAATTCGAATTTTTCAAATTTTGGGACAAATTAAGCTTAAATCTATTGTGTAAGGAATACTAAAATATGAGAAACAATAGTTGAATGGATTCAAGCAAATACAAATGCATAGGGCATTAATAGGAATGTATCAATAATGAATCAAGTGCTAAATAAGGATCATATATATGATTGAGTAGGTGACCTAGAGGCAACAGTTGAAGAACCCAAAATTTAGCTAAATGACAAGTTAGTGGTAACTCCTTGCCAATTTTTTGAATACTTTCTAAATTTGTTTTACCTCTGTAGCTGAATGTTTGATACACATTAAAATTTTAAGTTTTTAAATGATTTATAATTGCAAAATGTGGAATTTTGTATTGATTATAACATTAAAGTTTTATTATAAAGCCTAGATGTGAGCCACATGTTAATGTGTGATTTTAAATTGAGTATTTGGAATTTGAATACTTGCAATGTGAATTACAATAGCCCCTCATGAGATTGCTAATGAGCGTAAAGAATGTGTTATGCCCTACCAATTGAGTATTAGATTAGGATCTGCCCAATTAAGGTGAAGATTGGGACTAGAAGTGAGTAAAGCTAATACTTGGCCCTACAAGTTAAGTAGCAATAGTTTAGGTTACCTTCCAGATAAGGTTGAAGCCCTAGGGCCATGGTGCCACAACTGGAATTAGACACACCCTTTCTTAGTAGAGAAAGTATAGACTAAGACTTTGATTAATGGATAACTTGCACAATGTACATAACTATGAGTTGGCTAAGAAACAAGAAGAAGTGATACATGAGAATAATGAAATGAAACAAACAAATGTATCTTGCTTTCCAAATGTAACATGAATGTTTTTCAATATTGTACTTTTCCAAAAGTAATCCTTTTCTTTGAAACTATGTATTCTTGAAACTATTATTCTCTTGCTCGCATCTATTTTTGAAAGTGAATCGATAAGTGTTATTATTTATTGGGCGATTCATTACTCACCACTACTAGTTGGCATTTTGCAGATGGGCGAATGATAGAGGGCAAACCTGGTGGTGATAGAACAAGAAAGAGGATCTTGCACTTTACATAGCCTTAAGCTCATTGAGATGTAATTAATAGGTTCTTAAAATTCTTAGGATGAAGCTAGATTTCTAGGGACTATTAAGATGTAATAGATAGGTTCTTTAAATTTAGTTGCATAGTAAAGACCAATGTATTATGGAGATTTTATGGTTGCTATGAATGGCTGTTGAATTTCATTATTAGATTAGTTTTGCTCTATTTACATGATTAGCTTTGGTATTTGATGGGTTGGTTTGCAAATCATGCCACGTCATGGTACCAGGTTCAAGGTGTGACAAAATAATTAAAGCTTTTGTGGTCAATGTATACCTTACACCTTTCGCTATATAAACAGTGCCTCTAGATCTTTAGGGTGAATATTACTACTAGTAGTTCCAAGTCATACGTTAGGTCATTCAAATCATACGGCATTAATTGTCTGGATGATTAGGTGATTACCTTATCATTTTGTATCTAGATATATCCTAACCTACTTTTACTAGGCCTCACTATAAATAGTGAGTCCACCCTAATACTAACACCAAGGTTAGTTTCTCCTTCAATTCCATGAAAATTATCTCACATTTTGGACTCCATTAAAATTTCATTCACTTTTGTAAGATTTGAGATAGGTATCACTCTCCTAGCAAATCCCTTAATGAATTTTTGATAATACCCCACAAGTCCCAAGAGGCTTCTCACTCCAGTTACATTCATGGGCCTTAGCCACTGTATGATTACTTCAACCTTTGTAAGATCTACCGAGACTACTTTCTTAGAGATTATGTGTCACAAAAAGGCCACTCTCCTTAACTAGAGCTTTGACTTGTTAAATTTTGCATAGAGTTGCTTCGCTCAGAGCGTTTGAAGGACAATCCTTAGGTGGTCTACATGAGCTTCTTCACTAGGTGAATAAACTTTGATGCCATCTATGAACACCACTATGAAGTTGTCCAAATGCAACTTAAACACTTAATTCGTGAGGTCTATGAAAGTTACTAGGGCATTGGTCAACTCGAAAATGCACACTCAATTATTATTCTTCTCTTTTATCTCTTTTTGTCTCTTACTTTCATACAATTTTTGAGGTAAAATACCTAAAAATACATACTATAATTGCAAAACAAACAAACTAGTGCCCATATTAGGTTCTAAAGGTTGTTTTAGATATATCTTCAACCTATATATTTAGTTGGTGGTACCTTAATCTCAAATCAATCTTTGAGGATACCTTAGCTCCTTTAAGTTGGTCAAATAAATCGTCAATTCATGGTAAAGAGTACTAGTTTTTTATGGTAATCTTGTTAAATTCCCAATAGTCTATGCATAGTCTTAGGCTTTCATCTTTCTTCTTTACAAAGAGCACAAGGGCTGCCTAGAGTGATGTGCTCGGTTGGATAGAAAATAAAAGATATTACCATGGTTAGGGAATTTTCAGATATGTTCTCAATGACCTACCAAGACCTCCCTAGAGTGATGTGCTCTTTGAATGTGGTTCCTTGACTAGAATTTGCCATAGGTACGATCTTGAGAATTGGGTTATATAACGTCTATGCCTAGGTTCTCGAACTTGGAAAGATACATCACAGACAATAAATTAAAGCTCTTGACTAGAAGATGCAAACTAAGGTGTAGTTAAGTTTTTATTTTAATGGTCTATTCATAAACCTTAGCCTAATGCAACTATAGATACACCGTCTAAAATGGTTAGGGAGAGCATTTACTTTTTCAACTTTTAACTCCTAGAAAACCTAAGTTGCAACTATTGAAGAGGTTCAAGAGAATGAATTCGCACCAAGTTGAAGAGGTGTTCATACTTCCACATGGCACATGATTTTTAAATTAAGTATTCCCAAAATTTTTCTATTAATTTTGAGTCGTTTGGATTATGAACTCATTAGCAATATTTTTTTGTTAATTATAACATGTATTAGTTATTTATTTTCTAATTTCTTGTATTTGTGAGTGGTGAAAGATGTTTGCGTAATATTGTGATTTATTGTCTTTACTTGTGTTGTTTAAAAATAGCCCTTTGACTAGTAATTTTTGGACTTGATCAACCTTGTAATTGATTTATAGTTCTCCGAGAAATAACAGTGGTGAAGCTTGCAAGCTAAACAACCAATTGTAAATATTAATCTTATGGGAATAATAGGAGTGAAATTATAGGATTAGTATTGGAAAAACTATGTTAATTACAGAACTAAATTCCTTGACTCAATTTGGCTTGAAAAAACCTACTAAAACCTTGAGTTGAAACTATAGGAAAGTGTGGGAGGATATCCTAGAGACTTTAAGATTAGCATCACCTAACTAAGGCAATTAAATTGATAATTGACATAATTTAGTATATATTGGAAATCGACACAACATAAGGGGCTAGACTTTTTGATTATTGGTACTTCGTCACTTCAACTTTGTGATTTTGTTGTCTAAGTGCTCACTTTTGTTTTATAGCCCTTATCATTGATACATTAGGTTGGCTTAACTAATGGAACTTTTGTTACATTGATAGATATGCATCCCTCTCCATGGATACGATACTTGTGCTTATTGCAATACTAGTTCAGTATAATATAATTTAGTTGTGGTGATAACATACATTAAATTTTGGCATTGCTACCAAGGAAGGTGACGAGTGCTATTAAACGCTCTAAAAGATTGTTGGATTAAGCCACTTTTATTTCTTTTATTCTTATTTCTCTATATTTCTTCTCTCTCTTATTCTCTATTTTTGCTAATTTAGTCTAGAAATTTTTTTGCGGTTTTGTGGTTTTCTAGAGAATTATTATAGGTAGGAGAGCAAGAACACGGATTTTGATTTTGATCCAAAGATTGAACAGACATTACATAAGAGACAAGCTCTACTTAGGCGTAAACAAAAATAGAGATGGAAAATAATCCACCGCCACCATAGCCACAAGAATAGCTATCTCTGCCAAACCAATTAGTTATTAGAGATTATATGCAACCGATGATGAATCCTCACGTGACTATTATTGTTAAACCACGGGTAGTTGCAAACAACTTTGATTTGAAGTCTACGCTCATCAACATAGTATATTAGAATCAATTTGGTGGAGCCCCACACGATGACAGTAATACACATCTTGCCAGCTTTCTAGAACTCTGTCACACGATAAAATTTAATGGGGTTTTAGATGAGGTTGTAAAATTATGACTATTTCTGTCTAGGATAGGGTAGATCAATGGCTATAATCTCTACTTCTTGGGAGCATTGTTACATGGGAGAACATAGTCAACAAGTTCTTGGCAAAATACTTTCTACTTGCCAAGACCATGCATCGGAGGCTAAATGTTGAAATATTGAAACAGCTAAATTTAGAGACCTTGCTAGAGGTGAGGGAAAGGTTCAAAGAATTACACAAAAAGTGCCCACAATGTAGTTATCCACTTTGGATACAGGTATAGAATTTTTGTAGTGGGATTTCTAGTAAGTCGAGAACAGTTCTAGAAGCAGTTGTAGGTGGTTCCTTGATGAATTAATTGTTTGAAGAGGCTTAGGTGTTAATTGAAGAAACGGTGACAAATGCCTACCAATGGCCAGCAAAGAGATCTAAAAGAAGATGGCTCGCTAGTGTGCATGATGTGGATACTTTGACAACACTTTTTTGCCGAAATGATGCTCTTTTTAGAGAAGATAGATAATCTTGTGATCAGTAACACTTCCTCTTCAATATCTATGATTCAAAGCTCTGATATATGTGCAACTCCATACCCCACGCATGAATGCCAAGGAGAAGGATTGAGTGGACTTATAGACATGTCATTTTTGTAGTTAATCAGGGAGGCCAAACAAACAATCCATACGTAAATACCAACCTCGACTAGCAGAATCACCCTAATTTCTCCTAAATGAACCAACAAAATCCACTACGATTCCAAGTGCCTTACAAGGAAGAAAAGAAACAATCACCAGCAGACATTGTAAGCATCCTTGCAAAGTCCATTAATGAGATGACAAGTAACCTCGCTAAGGTTATGCAAGAGTACACTAATCTTACTGACACTCTTTCACAGAATTAGCAATCTTCTGTCAAAAATTTGGAGGTGCAAGTTGGATTGCTTGCCGAGGAAATAGCCAATCAACCTAAAGATACACTTTCTAGCATTACAAAAAATAATCTTGTTGAACATGCCAAAAGTGTGTAACTAATGGAAGACACCAAGAAGGAGGACAAGTTAAGAAGATAAGGTTAAAAAGGAAAATATCTTGCCACCACCTTACAAGCCAAAGATCCTACACCCATAAAGGCTCTATTCAACAAAAGTAAAGAAGCAAGTGAGTAAATTTCTGGGTGATTTCTAAAAGTTAGATGTGAATGCTTCTTTAGTTGTAGAACTAAAGAAAACACCTAGTTTTGTATAGTGCTTACAAGAGGTAGCGTCAAGGAATAGAATTTTGAAAGAGCTAGGAGACAATTTGGAAGAGCAACAAATATTGCCACCTAGATTAAAAGACCCAAGGAGTTTCACCATACCTTGCACCATTGGGAATCTTTCTTTTGATCATATCTTATATGATTTGGGTGCCAGTGTAAATGTCAAACTTATTCTACTTTTCTAGCACTTGGACTTGATTTAGTGAAGCCTACTGGAATGCTAATGAAGTTGGTAGATAGGTCTACAAACAAGCTAATGGGATAGATGGAAAATGTGCTAATGAAGGTAAGTGATTTAATTATACCCATAGATTTCATTTTGCTAAGCATGACTTCCCTTATCTTGAGACACCCAATCTTGACTACCGCAAGAGCATTGATTGAGTAGAAAAAGGTAGCTTGATTTTGTATGTTGGCCCCATGAGGTTACCTTTCTCATATACTATATGCCTTCTAATTCTATTGTCTAAGAAGAAAAAGAAAGTGATTCTATGCTGCACAGTTGACAATTCTACTAATGAGTTTGGTGACGTAGCAAATTGAAAAGAAGTAAAAGTGCAGGTATACGGAAGGCATGACAAGCCAAGTGTCGAGAAGAAATTAAAGGACTATTGGAGGGTGATGGATGAAGAAGAGAGGCATGTGATGAAGAATAATA
Source organism: Avicennia marina (assembly GCA_019155195.1). Lineage (NCBI taxonomy): Eukaryota > Viridiplantae > Streptophyta > Magnoliopsida > Lamiales > Acanthaceae > Avicennia > Avicennia marina. Next base: position 3,423,412 of record CM032772.1, read on the forward strand.
AGACAAGAAAGAGGAACCGAAGAGAAAGAAAGAGGAGAGAAGTTACTACAGCTCATGAAAGGTTGTGGATCCTCAAAGTCTCAATTAATCCACCTTAGGCATGTGTATTTGTTGGGATATAAACAATAAACATAAAACTTCTTGGGACATAACCCAAGCTTTTTATTTGCTTTCAGAGTTATTTTCATTTGTTTTGTTATTGTTTAATTTTTGTGTTGTATAGAAATTATTTTGTGCCTAGCTTTGTTGTAAGAATAAGTAAGACCTAAGGACGAAAGGTGCATGAGTGCACCAATAGTGAAGGAAGAGAATGTGATAAAGTTCACCAAACCCCACCAGTTTGTGTCTTTCCAAGTTGCTTATTTTACTATTGAGATTGTATTTATATCAAAGGCAACAACATAAGTCTAGGGAAGGAGCAACTAGAATTGTAGCTAAAAATATACTAAACTAAGTGCAATTTTTGTGTCTAAAGTGTTAAAATTCTATTCATGCATGTGCATGATCTACAAGAATAAAATGATGGCATGAAAATTCATGAGATTTGAGGTCACTGAACTTAATTTTTGATGAAATGTTTTGTGTGCAAATTTGTGGTTGCATAGTCTCTAATTATTCTTGAGGATAGTTATCCTAGCCTAGTTGTTGAAAATGTGGTTCCCATAAATTATGCACAACACTCTTCAATTTTTAGTTACCACATCGCTTGTGAAGTTTTATTGTGAGGATAGAATGGGTTATTCGAGAGTGTAAGTCTTATTTTAAGTGTTGATGTATTCTTTGGAGAATGAGTAAAATTGATAGAAGAATAGAGAGAAGACTTGAAAAAAAAATTAGTGAAAAATTTGAGAAAAAAAGAGGAGAAAAAATTGTGAGCATGGGCGAAAATAATTCTAGTCTATTAATTGGTGTGACTTAGTAATTGGGATTGCATAGAGACTCTTGTTCATTCTTACTTAAAATGGCCACTTAATTATGAGTATATAAGGTATCTTGAATAAGTTGTGAGTTAAGTAACTAGAGCTGTGAGGGAACCCTTGTTCGCCTTTGTATAAAAGGCTCTCAATGACTTAAGAAAAATTATGAAGCTCACAAAAAGATGAATAGAATAAGTGTGGAAAAGAAAAAAATATAAATTATTTAGTCCCGCACTTGTCCTTTGAGTTACAGTTGTTGGTTGATTAAACTTATTCAAAGGAGAGTGAACTAATGCTTAAAGTGAGTTATCCTTGAATTGATTGTACTCGAATTGCAATAGGGTTATCAAGAGATTGAAGTGATTAAGAGTTTAAGAATGGCACACATACGCACATGGAAATTCATATTGAAAACGTGAGAGTTTAGGAATGGCACACATACGCACATGGAAATTCATGTTGAAAACAATAGGGTTAAGCATGTTGTAATCTTAAATGATGTGGACTATGTGACATATGTGTGCTTTGATTTCTAAAATTAAGAGGAGTGGCTAATTTCCTAGCTTTGTGGATGCATGCAATGATAATTTAATTTGAAAAAGGAGTTTGCTTGATGACAAGCAAATGAGTAAGTGTAGGGGTCTAATAAGTTATAAATCTATAATATAATTCTAACCCTGTGTAATGTAATTTTGTATGCATTTTCGTATAAAATGGTTGAATTGTGCGCGTGTGCATGTTAAGATGGTATTTGTGGTAATTTGAAGGAGTTTGAGTGAATATTCGATAAGATTTGAGTTAAATTGGACACTACTTGCACATAGACAATTGTTGGTTCAAATTTCAAGGTTCGCAATTGTAGAAAATGAAGTTAGGATTGTGAGAACGATGTTCATAAGAGCGAAAGGGATCATGGTGCATTCAGGAATCTGCTGCATTTGGAGCTCATGATCACAAGTAGGATGATCACAACCATAGGAGAGCTTTCCTCAAGCACAGATTGAAGTGCAGTTGACACTACAATTTGTCATGGTTGAATACCTTTTAACACCTTCTGTTTTAGTTTTTCACCTTTCATCACCTAGAAAACCTAAGTTGCAAAGATTGAAGAGGTGCAAGAGAAGGAATTCAGACCAGTTGGAAAGTCATTCATCCTTCCACACAATGCATGATTTTTAAATTGTGTTTTCCCAAGCATTTTCTTTTATTGAGTTGTTTGTACAATGAACTCACTAGCAATGGTTTTTATTGATCATAATATGTGTTGTTAATTTATTTTGTAATCTCTTGTGTTTGTATGTGGTGAAAAATGTACGTGTAATATTGCAATTAATTGTCTTTACTTGTGTTATCTATATGATGTTTTGAATAATAATTATAGGATTTGATCAATTTTGAAATTAATTTGTAACTGTCTAAGAAATAATGGGAGTGTATGCGCTAGACAACTAATTGTAAATAGTAATCTTGTATGAATAATGAGAGTAAAACTGTAGGATTAGTGAAGAAGAAACGTTGTTAATCATAAAACTAATTCCTTGACTTGATTTGGCTACAGAAAACCCACTAGAATCTTGAATTGAAATTGTTAAAGAGTCTAGGAGGATATCTTATAAATTTTAGGATTAGTAACTTGTAATTAAGACAATTAAATTGATGATTGACATAATTTGGAAACCAATACAATACAAGGGCTAGACTCTGTGACCATTACTGCTTCATCACTTCAACTTTGTGATTTTGTTTTTTAAGTGCTCACTTTTGTTTTATGACCCTTGTCCTTGCTACTTTCGACAAGCTTAATGATAGAATTCTAATTATATTGATACACCCTCTTATCCATGGTCACAACACATGTCTCACTATAATACTAGTTTAGTGTAATGATGACACATCAATTTTTAATGTTATCTACTTTTTTTTTTTCTAAAGGCATTAAATTAACCGCATATGGTTCAGATAAATTCAGAAAAAATTTGAAAACTCTGAAATATATTTTACAGTTATTTGATTTATTTAGATTAAAGAAACATATTAGATTATCTTTTTGAATACAAAATGTTTCACGGATACAAGAATTTAAAAAGTTGAAGTTCCCTTCGTAACAAGAAAGAAGGAACATACTTTAATGTCATTTTAAAATGCCAACAAACCCAAATTTCCATGAAAATATGTTGACTTTCTCATAATTTTTTTCTTTCGCCCTAGATTTTCCATGAAATCAAATTGGTTCCGCAAACAAGTAACTAACTGGAAAATCTATACTATATAGAATGTGGGAGGAGTAGATAGTAACCATCTTTATTTTCAAAGTCATCTTACTGAAATACACTCCTTTTTATTTTTATTTTTTTCCTTTTATTATATTTTATCTTTTTATTTTTAACTTAACATTTTTTCATCTACTTATTCTTTTTCTCATTCTCATTTTCTAAAAATTGTGTAATATAATATTCATTTTTGATAACTTAATTTTATTATTAAAGTTTTTAAATATAATTAATTTATAATTTTTTATATTAATAAAAACTATGTACACATATAAAATTAATTATTTTCAAAATAAAAAATCCTTAAATAAAATATACATGTACTGTATTCTATCTTGTTTATATAATAAAATTGATTTTTATATAAAACAAAAATATTAAATTTTGAATTAAAATGCATATGTGCAGTTACAGTTTATAGCTAGTATTAATAGACAATCTAATGTTTTGACCAATCTTATCGAAGCAACAAAAAGAAAAAAACCAACCCAAATTTCAGTCGTAAAGGCGATATTAAATTAACTTAGAATATCTAGAACCCAGGCCCCTAAAGTCCAATTTGGATTCTGTCAATCTTGAAAGCCAGTTTGGAAAATAGCAGTAGCAGGAATAAACCGACTACGCCCTCATCTATAATTCCATCACAACTTCCTGCCTGCTTTCATGACACGACTTCCATAAAACAAAATCCTTGTACTTCTCATCAACTTGTCCAAAGTTTTCACTGATTCAAGCACAAAGAAAAACATGGCCATCACGAAATACACCCAAGACATCAAAGTCCGAGTGCCCAGCTAAGAGGATGTTCAAGGCCCTGGTTACTGAAAGCTACACTATCTTACCAAAAATAATTCCGAGTGCTATCAAGAGCATCGACATACTCCAAGGAGACGGTGGGGTCGGAACTATTCGTCAGACCAACTTTCCGGATGGTTAGTACTTTATCCATGTATACGTAAAAGGTCGATGAAATTAGAATTTCCAATAGCTTAAAGTATTTAACGATGGGTTATGTTATGTGCATGACAGGTGCTCCGTACCCTTATGTTAAACACAGAATTGATGCACTTGACGTTGTGAACTGCATAAGCCAGTACACTTTGATCGAAGGAGACGTACTTGGAGACAAACTCGAGTCAATTTACTACGACCAGAGATTCAAGGATTCCGAGGACGGAGGGTGCATCGTCAGGATTGTAAGTGAGTACCACACCAAGGGTGATTTCCAACTCAAAGAAGAAGATATCAAGGCAGGCAAAGATCAGGGGCTCATATTTTACACTCTTACTGAAGAATATCTTCTTGCCCATCCTGATGTGTGTGCTTGACTGTGATAAGATTTTGGGATAGAAAAATCATACCTATACTGTTTTTATCATATAAAAGGGAATGAATCACATCTTATTTTGACATAAGGTGTTTTTCTCTTGTTGTCTGTGTGCAATAAGGATGACTGCAGAAGAACATAAAATATAGTATTGGTTTCGAATTTCTTTTGTGCGTTTATGGCGTGTGCTAAGTAAGTCTTGACAGATTTGTTACATTTGTATTCTGTTTGTGTACCATTTAATTTTTCCAATGTTCGAAGATGAAATAGTACCACTCAAGTGGTAAATATTTAATTATGACAATGATAAAGGTTCGCTCTGAAACTTGAAGATAATTTTATAAGAGAATAAATAATATTTTATATTATTTATAAAATAAGAAACAAAAAATTAAAAAAGAAATAATAAATCAGATTTAAAATAGTTTTGTGACAAAAGAATATATGCACAAACTTGTATTGGATAGTAAATTTCAGCAGTAAAATAAATCATGTCAAAGATTCAAAAGATCTCCTTATTATGTTGCCTAAGGATGAAATTTTAAACATGAAAAAAGAAATATGGGACAATTTTTTTGTACTGTAAATGTATTTGATTATTTGCAATTAATCAAGGATCGACAGGCCTAGCCATGAATAACAACAATCTTATAAAATACAATTGTTTTGTGCAATTAAGAGTAACCAGAAACAAATTGTCAAGGAAAAAGACGACGAAAGAATGCGAACCAAAAGCAAAAAAATACGAGAAATGAAAAAAATTAGAATATTCACAGGCCATGGTGAAAATGATAAAACCAAGACAAAAAGAGAAATAATTTATAATACTCCAGGGCTGTGTTTACTGATATAATTAGATATTTTATTTTACATATATTTATCAAATATTTTTATAGATAAAAATTCTTGACATGTAAAAGATTTTGTACAAAATTATAAAAGAGTGCTATAAATAAATTATATACTTGACAACAAATTTGTAAAATAATCAAGGTATTAAACCCATCCATATATTTAATTTTCAAAGTATCAAATTATGCTTATTCTATTGATAATTGAATTTTTTATATATTAAACTAACTATGAACAAAAATGTACATAAAATCAGGTTTAATGATAAACTTAGTAAATTTAATTTTAAGAACTAATTAATCGGAGCAAATTTTCTTGTCATTAAAATATCGAATATCGAAACCAAGAAAATATTAAAAAATAAAAATTGGATCGAGTGACTTTATTTAGCATTCTGTGTTATGTTTTGGCACACTAAATATTTTATTTTATGAACATTTCCATTCCGTGTGAGTTTGCTGAATGGAGGTCTCTCAAATAAGAAATCACAAACAATCTCCCACAACAAATCAAGATGGAGAGGTTATGACACAATCGATATGGAATTCATATATATGCCTTGAATTGGCAAAGATTTACTGCGTAAAAATACAGCCAAAAGCAATGCATAAAATTGACCTAATACAGATACCCAGGCAATAACATTTTAACATCAAATTTCAGAGAACCATATTATGTATATCTATTGCAACAAAGAAAAGTGCTAAAATGGGCGAGAACCACTGAACAATGAAGCATTTTACAGTGCAACTGAGTGACATTCCTAGGCCAAGAGCCAGAAGTTTTTATGCAATTTACTGTTGAGAATATATCCAGCATTTTGTCCCTTTTTCTGAACTGCAATGCAGGTGCATTTGCTGTTCTCAACCAAATAGTCTGCTGTGTCGAATCCCCTAAGTGATAACCCTTTTCTGGATCTGCTCAAACATATCAAAAATTGTTATCAGTTTGACTACGTAACTGCGAATAAGTTAGGAAAATAATGCCTTTTGTGTTCTTTAACTATTGTCATTTATGGATTAGAAAATTTAATTTGTGCACCGGCAAAAATAACAAAGAAAATAACGTTTTTCTGACAGCTTGCTCACTTTTCCAGCACCTAATGTTTGTGAAATGGACATAGTTGAAAAGATAAAAACGCAATTTTCCCCATTCATGACTCATTAAAAGAAGGTTCAATCCACACCCCACCCCCTCCTCCCTCTCTCTTTGTTTTCCTTCCAATTAATGGTCATAGATCGGTTTCTTCAAAGCATCCAAAACTTTTGTTAAATGTTGTCTTGCTAGCTTTTCGTTTTCTTCTTCTTCTTCATCTTTTTCCTTTTTTTTGGTTTAATAGAAGAAATCAACATATAACAATTATTTAGCTGGATTTTAGAATGTGAAACACACATTTTTATGAAAAATATTTACTCTTGTTCAAAATCTTCCATTGCTTCCGTGTATGGATCCTAAGGCATGTCAATCGTTTTGGTTCAGCCAAATCAAATTCAGAATAGAATTTTCAAAATTTTGAATATCCTTATTGACATGTCCTTAAACAAAATCTATTCCAGATCTCTACTTTTATATTATATTAATAACTAGGATTCCATTATAGTAATGGTCATTTTAATACATTTATTAAAATGTTATCATTAATAAATTTAATTCTATATTCTTTATTATGACGAGCCTTTTTTTATGCTATTTAGAGTTTTAAAAAACACTTAAAAAAAAACTAAAATGCGTCTCTTTTGTTTATCGTTTTTACCATTTCCTCACGTTTTTTTATATCTTCTTTTTTAACCTTTCCAATTAAATTTCATTTAATTTTTTCTCCTAAACTTTTCTTTTTCTCTCATTTCATTAAAATTTTTAGTACTTTTTTTAAAACATAGCAATCTATATTTTATTGTCATTATTAAAAATCTGTGATTATTTAAGTTAGAAAATTTTTGTTAAATGATAAATTAAAACATAAATTCTTCATGTATATAATACAAAATATTTATATGATAAAAACACAACTTTAAGAGTAGAAATGATAAATTATATTTGAAATCGTATATAAAAAAGCAGAAAATGTTCACAAGTTCGTAGCTTATTATTAGATGAGAGATTTTAAAAAGTCCCACTATGTTAAATAACTTAAATAGCCTTCCCGTCTTAGTTTTAGTATTTTTTCCTCCTCTCCTCTTTTGCTTTCAATTCGTATACATATTTCTTTCCCTCATTCCTCTACTAATATTTTTTCTCACCCGTTCTCTTTCTCTCAGTCCTTATTAGGTCTATTTTTTATTTTGTGGATCGTTTTTTTTTTTCTCATGCGTTTAATTTTAAATAACACTAGTAATTTTACGCATGTATTTGCAGGTAAAACTAAAGATACCTTTCACAATCTAACCTTATATTTATTTTTTTTCAATTAGAGAAAAGGAATAATAAATATCGAAGCAATTTGGAAAACTCACCCTAATATCGAATTCCGACGCCTCTTTTGCCCGATAATGAGAAGATCAACTTTACAGGCTTCGCTGTGGTTAAGAATCACAGAGGCCTTATCCTTTCCCTCCGCCATCTCCGCCTTCTCCACCACCACCTTCACCTTCGGCTGCTCCGACACGCATAACCGCTTCATGCTGTCGACAAAATTGGGTTCTCCTCCATCGCCGCCACCCTCCATCTCCGACACGGACCCCAAGCTGCCGCGCCTCTGACTCCATCCCGGCGATAAGGCGGGCTTCTTGAATAACGCGTCTAACGAGTTCTTCCACGCGTTGGGGTTCTCGACGTGAAGGAGAACCAAGGTGTCGTTGTCGAGGACTGCGTGGGAGAGAGCGTACTGAACTGCATCGGCCGACTCGCGGTTGGGCTCCACCACCACCATCACCTTCCGCGGCGCCGTGCTGCCGTCTTCCATGGTGTGCTTTCGTGCGGCTGAGGGTTACACAGTCAACGGCCGCCGCAGGATCCACCGGAAACTGCTTCCTCGCACGCTCCGCTGCGTAACTTATTTGCTTTTTGTACGTTGATGGGAGTGTCGGAAGGAATGATGGATGAAGGGAATGTTTAAAATATGCTATGTATATAAATGTATGTACGTATGTATGTATGATTTTTTGTTATTTTGTCACATCTGTGCTTCACAAATTCTCTAGCCCTTAGCTAAATTTGTGGGATTTTGTCAATTCAATGGGCCATTAAACTGAAATATATCAATTATCAAGGGCAGCCACTCAAATGAGATGAATTGCGACTTCGGTCCTGCGAGTTTTTTTATAATTTACATGTTTCATTCTACTTTCTTCATTTTGTAATTTAGTCCATATCACTTTGTTTTAAAATTCTACTCCAATTCGGCAGAAAATTCAATATTCCAGAAACGTTTAGGCTGGTAAATGGCCCATTTTAAAAATTATTATTGCGCAATTTAGCCCAAAATAATTCAATAAATCATCTTAGAAGTCCCTCATTAGGTTAGTTCATCCTGAATTTTCAAAATTGGTTTTACAGAAATTCGTGTTGGCAAGGCTTCGGCCAGAGTTTTTGTGATTATGTGATTAATTATCAACAATTTGGAAAGCATTTTACCTCATCAAACGTGTCTTTTGTATTTGAAATGCAGTTGGTTCTTCTGTCCAAATTTAATTAGTTTGATGAGATTTTCTTTCACTCGAGGCCAATTTTTGCCATCGTTGTAGATGGTGCAAGGCAACATTTCTTAGATTCTACTGTTGCTGGAAATCCTATTCCTTGCCCTACCATTCGTCTTCAAAAAATACAACAAAGAATTCTTTTGAGACTCTGCATCCCACGCACATGGGAATCTCTCGCGATTAAACAATTGTTGGATTAGGACGGCTCCGTGGACTGATTTTGCCCAAATATAAAAGGTTTAGATGACTATGGAATAATTTTGAGTCAGATCTTAAAATAACTGCAAATAGATTTGGGATGACTTTCTCTAAATAATTCCAAATTTAGGGATTAGGATAAGTCTTTAGTACCTTTCCAAAAGTCATCCATCTCAAATACTTAGATGAATTTTGGGATGATTTTGCAATAGTTTAGCATGAATACTTATAATGGGTTTGAGACAATTTTTATAGGACAACTTTAAGACAGCTTGATTAACCACAAATTGGTTTTAGGGATGGCTTTTTAGAGTTACGGACTTGGAATGTCTTAGTTTAAGGATGGTATTGGGATGAGTTGCTTTAGGGATGGTTTTGGGACAAGTTATTTTGAGACAACTTTGGGATAGTTTATGTTAGCACAAATCCATGACAGGTTTATATTGGCACGAATTTGGAATAGCTTTTTGTGACGAATTTGAAATGCTTTTTATAGGATGACTTTGGAACAAGTTTCATTTAAGATAATTTTGGGACTACCTTAGCATGACTTTTTGGAGGAATAATTAAATTATTGGCAAAGATTTGAGATAGTTCTGGAATAACTTTAGAACAGCTTTAAGATGGTTTTTCCAATTTATTTGCATTTTTAAAAATTTTTATTAAGTTATTTTCTAATTTATTAACCCCCAATAACATCACTAGAAAGCTTCCCTTCCTAAAACCCCCCAAAACAAATAGGATAAGATTGAAATTCAACTGCCTAACGTCTTCAAGGATTTTTGCTATCATCTCATACACCATATAAAATATAATCAAATAATTAATATTTACTTATGTTATTTGATATGTAACAATGTAAAACTTCAACTTACACCTTAGGATTCCTCACGTCCTGTCCATTGTCTAGCTCTATTTTTCAAAACCTTGGAATATTGCTCCAAGGGAGTGTAGAAGGTCCCCCCACAGTCATTGCATATTGTCTATTCAAGTATGCTCAACTAATAGATGTATATATAATGTAAATCAAAGAAAATATAAAAAGATATAGATCATAATTTTACCAGTCAATTGCTTTGAACTATCACCAATATAGATCAACCTCGATAGATTTTTGAAGCTAAAGTGGAGTCTACAATGCATTTGGCCTTGTTTTTCTCACATACCATATATATATATATATATATGGTATATATATATACCATCTTCTCCACTAGGCTAACATATATACCATCTAAATGGTATATATATGTTTTTCTCCACTGGGCTAACATCTTCTCCCACTAGTCCATGTCAATCCATTTAGGCTTCATTTAAAAAGACAAGCTACGGGCTTTGTTTAGAGAAGTACCTTGTATTTTTAAACCAAAATTCTCAAATATCCATTGCCATGTTGGAGAAGCGAATACAAGAGAGCCATTATAATTATTTGTTATAATGTACCTAATAGAGTTTGTCACACACACACACACACACATATATATATATATATCTTGTCTCCACTAGGCTAACATCTTCTCCCACTAGTCCATGTCAATCCATTTAGCCTTCTTTTAAAAAGTCTTGTTTGATTTAAGTGCTTCCTCAACAATTCACTTGTTCTTTTCATGAAAGACTTTATTGTCATGTCGTCCTTATCTCAAATGAATTGTTTCTAAAAATAAAATTAGACAATATAGTAACACTTCACACAAACAAAATAAATGAGGCAATGTAATTGCACAATGGCATATACTTAAATTTCAATGTATTACCAAACAATTTTGCAAACAAAGTAGGAAAATTATGGCCGGTACAAATTTAAAAAGACAAGCTACGGGCTTTGTTTGGAGAAATACCTTGTATTTTTAAACCAGAATTCTCAAATATCCATTGCCATGTTGGAGAAGCCAATACAAGAGCCATTATAATTATTTGTTATAATGTACCTAATAGAGTTTGTCACCTCTCACATGACACTATACATAAGCAATAATGCAATTATATTTATATATATATATATATATATATATATATTTCAAGTGTATGTGCAACATAAGCATAATACCATTTGGTGGTTTAACTTAATCTTTTGGAAAAAAAAATTTAACTTAATGAAATGAATGAGCTGAGTGTTATAGACCTCACGCTCACTAATTTCATATGTTTCAAGCTTGTTTGAGTAATAGCTCATGCTAAGAATAGCTAAAAGTTTTATAAAAAGATGTCATTCATTTAACGAGAAATAAGGAGAAGTACTAAAAATTTGAGTGACTGAAATTGCAAGAAGTAACAAAAAGAAAAATAATGATTGGAGTGTGGTAGAGTTAGAGTTGAAAAGAGAATTTCTCATTTCTTTCTCTCGTTCAAACTTTTGCTTGAGACATTTAAATTAAATGTTACTTTTCACGTTCTTGTACCAAAGTTGATGTATGTGACATTCACTTCCCTTTTCGTCATACAAACCAACGCAAAAAGATACAAAACAAATAACATCAAGTGAAGGATGTATTTCTACCATGATGGCGCTAGGCAAGGCAGGATGGATGTCAAAAATGGTTGAGCAAGTTCAATCTATCATCTGAAGCTAACAAGCAGAACTACACCAAAAACAAGAAAAGAACGGCAAGAAGAATTAAAAGGTACAAGCTCACTATCAACCTTAGTACTTGAATATCTATCTCACGTACTTTGATCAGCCATTCCCTACATTTATATCCATTCAAAAAGTAGTTAGCCAACTGAATAACTGTGTGTAACTGCAACCTTAACAAACTAATGCCACATCATCAGATCAGCACCAGGCAGTTGCTCTGAGCAGTTCCTCTAACATGCTTTGTTCTGATTTCTTTAACACCCCTTCCTCAAGGTGAGCATGGACATTCTTCATGCTCATCTTGCCTAGTAAGCTATTGAGTTGAGCACTGCATAATCCCTTGGTCAAGAGGTCAGCTAGTTTTTCTTTGCTTGGTATATGTCTTACTTCAAAAGTTCCATCTTGCACCTTCGCCCTAATGAAGTGTATATCCATATTAAAGTGTTTGATACTTTCATGGTGTGTGGAGTTTTTATAGATTTGTAAAGCACTTTGATTGTCGCAAAAGATTATCACAGGTTGAGAGTGTGTTACTCCTAAGTCCAGCAACAAATTTTTGATCCAAACAATATCACAAGCACAAGAAGTAAGAGCCCTGTGCTTAGCTTCAGTTGAGCTCCTAGCCACAACTCCTTGTTTCTTTGATTTCTAGCTGATGATTGTCCCTCCAAGAAAGATGTAAAAATGAGTCATAGAGCTCTTCGTGTTAGGACAACTTCCCCAATCACTGTCTGCAAATCCCTTCAGCTCCAGGTTTGGTTCACTTTCTAGCAGAACTTCTTTTTCTAGTTCATTCTTCAAGTACTTAAGAACTCTGTGTGTTGCTTCCATATGCATTTGTTCAGGCTTGCTCATAAATTGGGAGAGTATATGCACTAAATATGATATATTAAGGCATGTGAAAGTCAAGTAGATCAACTTTCCTACCTATTTTCTGTATGGTGTTTCATTCGGTAAGAAATCTTCTCTAATTACATTGATATGGTGATTTACATCATTGGAGTCTTCACTAGTCTTGACCCCAACATCCCATATTCATATAATCGATCAAGGTAGTACTTTCTTTGGCAAATTAGAATTCCATCATCTAACCTTGTAACTTCCAATCCCAAAAAGTATTTTAGGACTCCCAACTGCCTCAATTTAAACTTGCTTCTAAGGTATATTATGACACTGTCCACCTCCTCATGATTGCTGCTCCCTATAATTATATCATCCATGTACACAAGTAATGCAACACTCTCCTTTATCAACCTATTTAGTGAATAGTGAGTAATCTTAGATTGCCTAAAACCATACTGATTGAGGGCTTCAGTTAATTTCACATTCAATTGTCTAGACGCTTGTTTTAAGCCATATAAGGATTTCTTCAACTTGCAAGCTGTCACCGTAGATCCGGTGCTGCATGTCTTCTTGCCTTTTAAATCATATCCTTAGGGTAAGGACATGTAGACTTCCTTCTCTAATTCTCCATAAAAACAATCTCACAATGCATTACTTGACCACAAGGTTGAAAGTTTCTTGATAGTCAAAACCTCCTACTTGGTTATATCCTTTGGCTATTAATATTGACTTGTATCTTTCAATTGAACCATCAGCCCTCACTTTCACCTTATATACCCATTTACATCCAACCATGTGTTGTCCTTTAGGTACCTCTACAATGTCCCATGTCCTATTTTCTTCCATGGCCTGCAGCTCCTCATTCATGGCCTTAGTCTAATGCTCAGACTTCACTACCTCCTCATAGGTGGCTGGTTCCTTTATGTGATTCAATGTAGTCAGGAAACAAATGTATTTGGGTGTGAGCTGTTTTGTTCTAATGTGGTTAGCAACAAGATGTGTGCAAGTGTTTGGCTACTAAATGTTATGTTCATACACTGCTAAGTATTTAGGCAATGCTTTTATCCTTGTGGATCTTCTCAGATACTGAGTGGCTTGAGGCACTTGGTGTTGAGATGATAAAGGTTGGTTTTCTATTAGAGAATTCATTGGTGATAGAGGAATTAATTGTTGTAGGTTTGTATGATTGTCATCAGTTAGACTTTCCACTAGACAGTGTTGTTGTGTGTCTAAGCCATCATGGTCAGGAATATCAAGATACGTCTGTTTAATACTAGACTAAGGAGGTGCATTCAAAAGGGAGTTGTACTTCTTGCTGAGAAGGAAGGCACTCTCAAAGAAAATGACGTCTCTAGAGATGAAGATCTGATGGTTACTTAAATCATATAGTTTGAATCCTTTGACAACAATAGGGTAGCCAAGAAAGACACATATCCTACTTCTAGGCTCAAACTTGCTTCTATTCTTTTTTAAGATTGATGCAAAACCTAGGCATCCAAAAAACTTAAGGTGGTGATAATCAAGTGGTTTCTTGAACAGACACTCATGTGGTGAACTATTGTTTAGGGATTGAGATGGAATTCTATTGATAATATGTGTAGTAGAAAGGACTGATTCACCCCAAAATTTTGCTGGTAAGGAAGCTTGGTACAAGAGAGCTCTAGCAGTGGACACTAGGTATTGTTGTTTCCTTTCTACCACCTCTATTTTGTTGTGGGTTTTCAACACACGATTTTTGGTGAAAAACACCATGGTCAGAGAAGAATGTGTTTAGCTTGAGGTCTGGTGCATTATTAGACCTCACAGTCCTAATTTTTGTATCAAAATAGGCTTGGATAAGGTTGTAAAAGATTGGAAAAAAATATGATAGATATCATTCTTTTGATTCATAAAGTAGGTCCAGGTGGTTTTTGTGAAGTCACCAACTAGAGTTAAAAATAAATAAAAACCTCCAATGGCTGGTTCCTTATAAGGGCCCCAAACATCAAGATAAATGAGCTCAAAAGGTACTGCTGTTGATTTCTCATGCAAAGGAATGGGTAGCCTTTTTTGTTTAGCCTTTGGACTAATTTCACACACTTTCTCAGGCACGACAGTAATAAAAAGAGATTGAACCTTAATTTTGTTGACTACATGATGTGATGTGCGGCCTAATCTATAGTGCCATACATCAAAGACACCATCAGAAACAAAATTAGCTGGAAGAAAAGTGGTTTTATTCATTTTTTGAGGAGATGATACAATAGGTTTCAAATCAGAGATGGTTGCATAAAAGAATTTAGGTGCCTTTTGTTCCAAGATGAACAACCCTTGCTTGAGCCTAACAATGCCAATCATCATCAAGTGAGATGGGGCCTGGATATAACATGTCTTAGAGTCAAATATTAGGCTGTAATTTTGGCTTTGAGTAAGCTTACTAATAGACAGAAAGTTGTACTTGAATGAGGGGATATATAGCACATCAATCAACAACCAGAAATTGGAAATATGCACTGTGCCTGTGTTGCAATCCTAGATCCATTTGGAAGATTGACAAAGGTATTCAACATTAATTTATAGGAAGGAAACAGGCTCAATTGGTTGCACATGTGGTCAATAGCTCCAGTGTCAACTATCTAGTAAAATAAATAATTTGATGCACAATCATTAAAGGACTGTTGTGTAAGAATTTTGGAGCAAATTTTTTCTTTGTGTGGCTTACCTACAAAGTTTGAAATGGACTGGTGGGATGCCATGATAGTTGGATCACTGTCAGTCACTTGATGGAGTTGTGAAACCTCAGCATTGCATTTGGCCAAATCCTACGAAGCCAGCCATGCAATCAGTTTGCTCATCTAGTCTTCGCTCAAAGACATCTCCATTGTTCCTTCTGGTTCTCCATTTCTTTTTGCACAATTGGATAAGCCTTGACTTGTCATCCACCAATATCCCCTTCCTTTGGTCTTTGTGAATTTAAAATTGGGAGGAAATCCCACCAATCTGAAGCATTTCTCCCTAACATGCCCTCTTTTCCCATAGTGACTACAAACCAATTCTGCCTTCTTATCCTTCCTCTCACTTTCAGCTGCCATTATGGACACCTTTGTGCATGTTTGCTGCATTATTCCATTAGATCTTTGTAATTCTCCATCATGATAGTGTTATAGGCTTTATGTAGAGAAGGGAATGGCCTTTGATTTGATAGTTGTGATCTGTTGGCAACATATGTGTCATTCAAACTATTTAGGAATTTGAATATCGTATCCTTTTCTTTTTGCTCCACAAACTTCTGGAAACAATTTGGATTGCATCTTCCACACATTCAATGTGGTGGTGGTCTGAAATGATGCAATTCTTCCCAGATACTCATCAGATCATTATAGTAGACATCCATAGCCTTGGAGACTTGCATTATGGCACACAGATCATTTCGCAGCCTGCACACGCTACTGTCATCTGGCTTAGAGAACCTCTTGTGCACCACATTCCATGTCTGGCAAGCATGCTTCATATAAAATACAATAGAGGTGATATTAAGGCTAATGGATTTCAACAGCCATGACACGATTAAGTCACTGCACCTCCACCATGCAGAGTGCAAAGGTCCTCCGAGTCAGGCTTTTTGATGCTTCCATCCACAAAACCTAGCTTGTTCCTAATTGATAATGCTTAGCTGAATGATCTATTCGATGTCTGGTAATTGGATCCATTCAAAACTGGAGCAACAACCATAGTGACAAGATTGTCAGCTAAGTGGATGAAGTAAGGGGAGCTGCCATCATCTGCTTTGAGATTGCGAATCGGCTAGTTGATTGAAGTCCCGAATCTTAATGCCATCATACTGATTATGGAAGGAAAAATGGAATGTAAAAATAACAGGTAGGTTGGTTATGGATCTTATACCATGTGAAAAATGTTTAAGCAAGTTCAATCTGCATGAAAGCTCATCATCTAAAATTGACAGGTAGAACTACACCAAAAATAGAAAAAGAACGATAAGAAGAATTAAAGGGTACAGGCTCAGTATCAGCCTTCATACTTGAATATCTATCTCTCGTACATTAATTAGCCATTCCCTACATTTATATCCATTCAGAAAAGCAGTTAGCCAATTTAATAACCGTCTATAACTACAAGCTTAACAAACTAATGCGACACCAGAAAGCTGCTCAGCGGAGCAGTTACTCCAGCATGCTTTGTTCTGATTTCTTTAACAATGGATATTTAAAGTTTGATGGACCAATTACTAGACTTTCTAAGGTAAGAAGATGCGCATTGTACTTCACGGAATTAGGAGATTTCAAGTTTTTGTGGTTGTTGGATTGATATCCAAGCTGACAATGACACGAGAAAAATGGTCTTTTCAGCTCATGTTGTCATCGGTTCACGAGAAGAACAGTTAATGCAGATGAGGTGACGAGAGACAGCTCTATTGATGCCAATTTTTTCTTTACAACAGCAATCACAAGGTGGGGTAGTCTTAGGTCAGGTTGAGTTGGGGTGGTGGCTATGGGTAATGACTAAAGAAAAAACAATGAAGAAAAGGAAGATAAAGTAAAGAAATGAAGAGGAAAACAGAAAGCCAAAAAAAGAAGAAAACAAAGCGAGGTTGAGTTGGGGTTGTGGCATGAGGTTGACGAGTAAAGAAAGAGAAAACAGATAAGGAAGATTAAGTAAAAGAACAAAGTTGAAGACGAATAAAGAAAGATTGAAATTGTATACTTTGTTATGAACATATTTAATTAATGATTGTTAAATGTATATCTGGTTAGATTTAGAGTTAATCTTATACAGTATTAATGTTGTTAAAATTATATTTACTATAAATGCTTACTAATTTAAAATAATTTTTGATTAATTTCGTTGAATTTTTATTGTGTTTATAAAATTTAATCAAATTCCAAAACAAAAAAAAATGAAGTTTAAAAAAAATTATGCTGAAATTGCTTACCGATTTAAAATTAAGTAATTTTAATCAGTCATTGTTGAAAGCAATTAATAAGATTATACATTATAATATACTAATAAAATTTAATTAATTATTCAATAATATAATTAATTGTTTTGAAATGAAGCAGTTTTTTTTATATTTATTCTTTGAAAATATACACTTTTAACTCTTTAAGTAGATAAAAACAATTAATTCTGATGTAATTACTAAAATTCTTTAAAGAAATATAATTTATTCAAAATTGTAGTTGGAATTTTTGTTTGATGAATTATCATTTTTGGTTGTTCATAAATGTATTAGATTATTTACAATGCATACATATAGTGCATAATTAATATATATTATTTATTTTTCAATAGTGCATATTGAGTTAATTTAGAAAGTTCAAATTTTATTTAAAATTATATTTTGGATGTACTTCCATGATTGATCTAAATTCGAAGTTAGAGTTTTAGGATATTTTTAATTTAATATAAGACTCCATAAATTCAAAATAAAAATAAAACATCAAAATCAAACTTTAATATGTTGACTATGCATACATACATACATGTAATGATTAATATGTGGTCGTATAATGCTAAAAGATTATAATTGTATTAATTTATAATATTCTACAATTAATTTTAAATTTGTTATCTCTTTTATGAATTTTCAAATATTTTCTAAAGTCACATTGGAACTTTTGAAGTTTCTCAAATTTATTGTAGAAAATTTAAAATTTTTAAATTATAAAATATGCTTCAAAATCATATGCATATATCATACATGCCCAAACTTTTCAGCAAAAATATTTAACAAGATAAAATTCCAAGGCCAAATTTTTTGCTTGCCACATAATTTTGAGATGGATTGTTCACTGCACCAAATTTTGGAACGAATCTTAAAGATATCCCAAAATTTAGGATGACAAATAATTCATCCTAAATACTGGGATAGATTTTGAAACATACCCTCAAGGTTAGAACAAATTTCAAATTCATCATAAAGTTTGGGATTGCTTTGATATGAACTCTACTATATTCAAGATGAAATTTCAAGCCATCACAAACTTTGGGATGACAATTTTTGGAATGTATTTTTGGATCCCTTTGACAAGATCATGGAAGTATAGAAAGAAGTTAAAGTTGTAGCTCGAACCCAATAGAATCCTACTTGCATGAACCGTAGGAAACAACTGTTGAGTTTCAATGAATTTGAAGTAAAATTTTACAAATTTTAAAATATACATAATCAGAGTATATGAAGTAGAATGGCATACCAAACTCAAACCATTCCCACCACAAAACACCTGTAAATTGAATACGTTTGAAAAGCATAAAAGTATATTTCTTGGAATTGTATTCCAATTAAAGCAAATGTGTGATACACAAATCACATCCCTCAAACCTTAACCTCTACTTTGTCCACATAGTTAGAACACAAACAAACACCTTCAAAACCTTGATAAACTCCTCGACAAAATCCTAACATAAACATTTTTGGATATAGAGGCTTTAAGACAAGAAAGATGACTAAGAAAGAGGCTAGAGAAATTTCTCTTTCTTTTACGGGAGGGGTGACAATTTTTTGTGATTTTTTAAAGTAATTCTAATCTCTTGTAATTTAAAAATCTTCCAAATCTATTTATTTTCAAGACACATCATATTACACTTGGTAGAATTCGTATTTACTTGTGCACCACCTTGAGCATATATGACTTGAACTCTATAGGCTTCCTATGTGAAGCTTTAAGTTGTTTATTATAGATCAAAGAAGTCAAAGTTGTTTATTATAAGCTAAAAGTCCAATTTATTATGCTGAAATATAGCCAAGAGCCCTAAAAAATGTGCAAAATATGGATTTTATTGAAGGGCTTTCTACATTAGAGGGTAAAAATGCCATCATAAGAGTGGTGAATAGGCTTAACAAATATAATCACTTCATTGCACTATTCCACCCCTACTCAGTCAAATAGGTAGCATAGATTTTTGTTAATATCTATATATTGCATGGGCTATCTAAAGTGATTATTAGTGACAGGGACAAAATTTTACCAGGTTCTAGAAGAATTTGTTTCTGGCAGTGGCCATGAAATTGAATATGAACATTGTCTATCATCTCCAAACAAATGGTCAATCAAAATGGGTCAATTAATATCTTGAATGCTACTTGAGATTCGTGACAGTAATAAGTCTAAGAGGTTATCACTAGCAAAATGATGGTACAATACTAACTATCATAGTAGTATAGATTTTTAGGTTCTATATGGGCAACATCTCCCTAGTAGAAACTCCACATGAAAAGGCTACTAGATTCATCAAAGATCATGTGATGGAAATTAAACTACTTAAAGAAAAGCTTGCCAAAGCATAAGAGAAGACAAAGAGGCTAGTTGACGAGGCATAATTGAAAAGAACTTTGAGGTAAGGGGACTTAGTTTATTTGAAGTTGCAACCTTGCAAGCAACAATTAGTGGAACCAAGGTGTAATCAAATTAACTACCAAATATTTGAGGCCTTATATGATTGTTGAGAAGATTGGACTAGTAGCATATATATTACAATTACTTGAGGGTTCCATTGTTCATCTTGTGTTTCATGTTTCATAGTTAAAGAAACATATAAGCCAACATGCATCAACAACCACAAAGCTACTAGTTACAAAACACAAAGATGTAATAAAACTGGAATTTATAGTTATCTTGCAATAGAGATAGATAAAGCGAAGAAGGGGCGTTGCTACACAAGTCTTCGTACAATGGTCCAACATAGAACTTGGGGAAGCCATATGAAAGGACTTATTCGTCCTCTAGTGACAATTCCTAGAATTCCAACCTTGAGGACAAGGATCCAATTAAGGGAAGGGATTGTTACAAGCAAGCATAATCATCCACATCATCATAGCGTAACAAAAAGCCTAGACAGCTCGGACAAGCACAAATTTACAATGGGGGAATTTAGAATTACATTTTGGGAGAAAGATAAAAAAAATAGATAAAAACATCTCATCTAGGCCAAAATCAAGGAAGAAATAAAGGCAAAATAAAGGCAAATTGCATTAATACATGAGGAGCACACCATTTAAACTTCTTTTAACTGCCAGATTTAACCAGATGTGTTCAAAATTTACTACTTATGTATAGAAGAAATAAAATCGAAATTAGGGTATTGTCAATAAATTGTCAATAAAACTTATCATTTTCCTTCTTATTTCCTTTTTGCTCACTCATCTCTATTGCCTTTCCTTCCCATCCCTCTTCTACTTCTTTTTATTTTATCATCATCATCATTGCCCCATCATTTGTGTTTAGATAACATAGGCGCAACAAATCATCTTAGGGATTCGTAAAGATCACCAGAAATAGCTAAGGTTTAGACTTGAAATTTCCAACCTTTGCCTTTTTACAAAATCTATTCCAATTAAAAGATTCAGATAATCAAGAGGATTCCAAAAAGGTTAAGTTTGCCTAGGAAAGAGGTCTGCCACTAGCAAAGGCTCAAACCGGAAATTTCCAACCTAAATAATTTTACCTTAACCTTAGTTTTGAAATTTCTTAATAACCCTTCTATTTCTCATCGTTTACCAAAACCGTGGTCTTGAAACTTCAGTTTCCTAGGCCAAAAATAATTTTGGACCATTGAATCAGTTTTGGCCATAACATCATTCCTATGTACAAAGTGACGCCTTTCCCTGCCACGTAATGACTCATGAATGGGCAATTTTGGAGGTTGAGGACTGAGGCAGAAAATATAGTAGACTGCAGTTTGATAATTCCTGGTTATTGTTAATCGTAAGTTACACGTTCTATTCTTTCTTTATTTATTAACACGTCTTATTCATAACCGACCAATAAAATTACACGAGAAGAAGTTTGAGCAGACCTAATACTTGTATGGAATCGACAACACAATACATAATACGTCTTTGCACTACATCGAAAACAAGTAGACTCAATAAATCTATAGTCACAAATAAAAGTTCAACTTCAACAAGCAGATAATTATGAAGAAATCTATCTAGTACCTTCTTGTCTGAGTCTTCGTTTCTAACTAGACAGTAGACAATGCTTTCTACAATTAGACAACGGAGCCTTCATTTAATTGGTTTGACTGTGAAATAGGTCTGGATCATAGTCAAGATAAGAAGCAACAGACCAACAAACCAAGCAAGGATAGACCATGGGCTCCTGAAATATTTGTGAATCAGCTCAGCCATCCATGTCTTTGCCCGACTATCGTAATGTTTCTGAACGTATCGGATCATCGGCCCGGAAAGGATTGCACCCACTCCGTGAGTATTCAAGTCCCTGTAAAACCTAACGACTTCTTCATCACATCCCAGTGATGTCAGCAAAATCCCCTTCTCCCTCAGTTCTTTCACATCAGCTGGGCTATCAATTAGTGATTTCATGAAGGACACATATGTTATCACAGTATAGTCAACACTATTGCCGGGATAGAGTTCATAGGCAATCATGTTCAAAAAGAAAACTCTTGAAAGAACGGTAAAATACCAAGTGGGGAGTTCTAACTGGCCATGAAAGGTGAAGGATTTGAAGTGTATGTCATTGAGATATTTGGATTTGCTGCGCCTGAAATGGATCCCCCTGGCTTTCATATCCTTAGCTGAACGAAATGTCATGGGAGTTATATTCATACCAGTTTCTTCTTCACTTTGCTCTTCGTGAGGGGCTATGTTCTCAGATGGAATCCGGTCCCGAACAAGAACTCTATGATAAGCTTCGAAGAGAGTGAGCGGGAGTTCCTTCTGCCGCTGATTCTTTTCTTCAGTTTTTTCCTGTTTGTGCTGACCCCATATTGTCATGTGCAAGAATTTGCTGACTATTTTTTCCATGTCCTCGTCGTATCTCTCTTTTACCAATTCAATCACAATTTGATATGGAATTTGATTCTCTACCAAAATTATATCACGTAGTACCAAACGTAAAACCATTTCACCAAGATAATTATCCATCCTCAGAGAATTTTGCGAGATCTGTGTGCCTAAACAACTATAAATGTACCAGATGAGAAAACAGGCATCAAGAAGCATCATTTCCGCAAAGTCTTCATCAGAGAAACTGTCCATGGAGTCCGTGTAGCACTTCTTGGCATCGTTGATTTGTCGCCGAACCAGCTTGTAGAAGTCCTCCGGGGCGCGATTGCTGCCCTCGACAAAGATTTGTAAAGCAAGATGCTTGGCGTCTTGGCAGTGTTGGAGCTCTGGTTTTCCATAGTGATAAGGGCCGAAGGACACCACCTTGGGGTCGTAGGCGTTATTGCGCTCCTCTTGCCGCAGCAACTCTGGAACTTTATGGATCTTCCGGCCTTCTGGCGGCCACAACGCTATCGTATGATGCGCAGTTGGACGTGGAGCTGGCCTTCGGTGTATACTTTCATTGCCCGACTCTATATCTGTATTCATTGGAAGTAAATTTTGGTAGGGATTGATTTCTGGCGTATGGTCGTGTAAGTAATTCAGGTGTCTTTGAGGTTTCTGAGATAGTGGAAACTTCATGTGCAACACGTATAGCCCAGCAGAAATGTTTAAATAGAATCCTCAACATATATTGAGGTGGTAATTCGTTCGTGTCGTTGCTTCGCGGGTTTAGAGACAACCTTTCTATACAAAAATATGTCAATCCAAATTAATTCCATTATTTTTAAGAGTCAACGTCTTTGTTTGTTCTTAATTTTTTATATATTTGTTTTGTGTTTTTATTGAAAATTATATAAAAATAAAAAAATAATAAAAATAAATTTTTAAAAATATAATGATTATATCATATATTTTAAAATAAAATATTTGAACACAAACACAGCAAATTATTTTAATCTGCATCTATGTTATGATCTACATTAGCTATTTGAAGGGTTTTTTTAAGAAATAATTTTTTTTATTTTTTAAAATTACCGAGTACTGGATTTGTACTTGAAATATGCTCTTTTTTTTTTTTTTCATTCCGCCTTTTTAAACGACGGAATGAATTTATGCATTTTTCTTATTATTTTTTTATTTCAATTATAATTTCTACTCTTTTTTTTTTTTGAAAAAAATATTTTTGAATTTGGACACTAGAAATCTCCGCCCTTTTTTTATTTTTTTTCATAATGACCTTTTTTTAAAAATTAATTATTTTTTTGTTTTTTATTATAAAAGTTTACTAAAAAATTTGTAATATTTAAATTTTATTAAGTTGTTATAATTAAATATTTTTTTAGTTTTTTATTATTAAAATATTTAATTATACAATAATTGATATATATTTTTAATAATTATTATTTAAATTTTTGTTAATTTATAATGTTTAAATTTTTGCAATATTTAAATGTAAAATTTTGATAATCAATTTTTTATAATAGTTATTAATTTTATTAACTTTTTTTAAATACAATGTTCTCGTATGGATGCAGCACAGAGGTTTCTATATAAATATATTTATACTACGCTGTCCTAATTTTATTGAGATGTACGATCGAGATCCTCAAGAAATGACCTAATGCAGGCCAACATTATCAAATAACATTGTGGATACCAGCATCAACAACGTGAATCTCTATGAGTGTTAAACTATCTATTTTAAAGAACTATCTAACTATAACAATCATCCAAAAGGCCAATTAGTTTTACAAATCTAACTATAACTATCTCTACGAGTGTTTGCATAAATTTATTTCAAGAATATTACTCGGTACTAATGTTTTACTTTTGTTGTATGTAATGTGTTTTTTTGTAAGAGTTAATTAATATAATTCATTATTGTTATCATATTATACGTTATTTATTAAATTATTATTCTTTAATCATTTTCTTTTTTTAATTATTTGTAAGTCAAATAGTTAAATTTTATATATATGAGTTTATTAAAGCAACTCATCTATATTTTATCGTGTATTTAATTATTATTTTTTATATTCTTTTATTTTTAACATTAGATATATATATATATATATATGAGTGTAAAAAAATAAAATAATTGACTTTTGTACCTTTCCGGAAGGGCCAATAAAGTTTCAGTAAGACCTGCAACTTCACGAAATAATTGCCCGTTCTCGGAGAGAGGGTAGTGGAAGACTTCAGGGTTCAAAGTCTTCCTGCACGCGTTCTCTCTATGAGGTAGATGGCACTTGATGGTCAAGAAAAGCGGCATCTCTAAATAATATCTCATTTGGAATTAAATTCAACTTTTTTCCATTATGATCTCGTTAATAATTTTTAACTGACCATTAATTCTTTATTACGTCAGGACTAAAATAATTTCTTCCTTTAACTGTAGGTGTTTGCTTCTGAATTTAGGCTTTTCAGTTAACTGTAACAGTCGGTGATTTAGTTTTTCTTTTTTTAAATTATATTGAAAATTTAAGATTGTGTCATTAAGCAAGCTGGCTTTGGAACCGACCAAATCAAGGGTGAATAGGCTTTAATTTTGGGACCGTTCGATTCAATAACATCATCCGAATCATGGGACATGTTACAGCGAAGTCTGCACCACCACGTGATTTTTCAGAATATTTTACATTCCTAACTTTATTATTTTATTTTAAAAAATAAAATTACATTGCATAAATTGTTAATATATTGTGTTATTATACAATAGTTTATTATGAAATTTCATACCTTTAAAAATTATAAAAGTAAAAGGAAGCATGGAATAAAATAATAAAAAGCACTAAACATCTTGGAAATGTTCTTATATTAGTAAATAGGCAGACAAATAATATTGGTGAAACTACAAAAAGAAAAGGTGTTACGACAGGTAAGAGCAGGTAGCTCAATGATGTTTAATGATTTTGGTCCTGTCAGGTAGTCAACGATGTTTAATGATTTTGATCCAATTTTCAAGTAATTTTAGCATTTATAAAATTATCTTTTATAAAGATACTTTATCGGAGAATTTGAAGAACTTTTTTTTTTTCAAATAATATGTTATTCCATTTTATTTATAGATATAAACAATATGTTGATCCAAATAGATATATTCATGTCATTTTTATAAGAAAGCATTAAATGTTTAGTGTGATATAAAAAATTTATTATGTTAACACATCATGTGGATTAACCTCTAATTTATTTGACCATATGAGATAGGGTTGTGGTGGAGTCAAGGTCAAGTAGAAAGAGATTTTTAAAATCAGGTTGTTATTTTCTATCTTGAATATTCAACTCACCAATTAACTTTTTGTAGCATTTTCTATTTTTTATTTGAAAATTATATTAGTAGTTATTGACGTTTTTTCAAATTTTTTCACAAATCTTTTTGAGATGATTTTTTTTGTACAATTTTAAATGTAAAGTAAATCTTTTTTTTTAATTTAAATGGTGAAACTAATATTTGATATTCAACAGACTTCTGTTTTCTTTTTGAAAAGTAATAGAAATGAATGAATTAACTACCATAAATAAAGAAGTTTCAATTAAAGAAGTGGGGCACGATTCCAATAAATTATTGTATAGTAACTTGACTTTTCAAATTTCAATTTGTCGGAGAAATTTTGACAGATCTGCAGCCGTGTTTCAACTTTTCTTCAAAAAAAAACTCTGAACAAAGATTTTCAATCCAACAGGGTCAAATTTCTCTATCCACCTTTCTCTCGAACACATCTCCATTTCTTCTCTTTTGTGTAGCTGTTTTCCCTATCCTCGCTGCAAAATATGGACACACAGATTTTATGCGGAAATTGACCCGTTCTACCTCCATTCTTTACAGCCAAGAATTCCTCCAAAGGTACACATTAAGCTCCATTTACTCCAATTATTTTAAGGTTCCAGATGAAAAATAATCATAGTTGTGCTGTCGATTTCTACGATTGAAGACCCATGGTGGTTTGTGGGTGGAAGGATGGAGGAAAGTAGGGGATCGGTGGAAGAAAAAGACAAAGAAAGGGGGGGAATGCTGGGCCGACAATGTAGACGAGATGGTGTGAAGACGATAGACAGACGCAGAGGAAAGAAAAAGTAGAAGTGGAAAGAAAAGAGAAGAGAACAAAATCAGTCTCCATTTTTCTTAAAAAGTTAAATTTATTGCATTAATAGTATTTTAAAATTATTTTTATAGATTTAATTTTAAAACATATTATAAACATAATATCACTTTAATACACATCAATAATGACTGCAAGAATAAAAAAAAAAAGAAACTAATTTGCTTAAATAAATTTTTAAATATCATACTCCACCGACTTATCACAGTAAGCTATAATAATGATAAAAATAATATTATTTTACATCAATAATTTTACATTCAAGATCTTCCAATCACGCATTTGAAGTAAAAAAGGTGTCACCCAATGAGGTGACATCTTGTTCCATTCTAACTTTTTTTACTTAGGATTTGATCCCATCCATAATTTTCACGTGAGCATTATTAATTCTTTTCTACTCCAAGGCTAAAATTATTTCTCCTTTTAATTGTTTGTTCTTGAATTTAGACTTTTCAATTAATTGCATCAGTAGGTAATTTGATTTTTTTTTAATTGGAAATTGAAAACTATCTGTAATTAAGCTACCTTTTTCTGAACCGACCGAATCGTCAAATAATCTTCAATTTTGGTACAGTGTCTGCAAAGTCATTCTAAACGTGGGTCATGCACCTAGAATTTTTTGGTTCATTAAATAATTATAATATTTTCTTTAATACCTAACACATAATTAGTTATTTTTTAAGTGTGCATGACAAAACAGAATCTATTCTTATATTGACAAAAAATTACACAAATAGTGCATACAACAGTAATATAAAGGTTACAACTTTTAGAATATTGCATATCCCTAACTTTTTATTTTTTTAAAGTATTGTATTATTGTACAACACTTCATTATATATTTTTATGTAAAAAAAATAATAAGAGCAAAATGAAGCATGGAAGACACTGACAAGAAACACTAGGCAATTTTGAAAACTAATGCTCTTTGTAAATTTGGCAACAATTTAGTTGAAAGACAGGCTATGATTGGATGCAAATATTCTTTACTTTCTTAATTCCATCAAAATTTATGGTTCCAAACGTATTAGTCAATAAAATAACATTTATTATTATTATTTTTCTTACTTTTACATAGTTATTAAGTTTTTGCATCATTTTTCTTTAATTTCCAACCATATAAAGTTAATAGAAAATATAAGTTTCCATAGAGTAAATATGGAGGTAACCAATATGAAAAACAAGATAAATAAATAAAGGAAAACTAATTGTAAAAAGAAAAGAAGTGTGAGGACAAGTGAAGTTAGGTATGGGGTGAGTACTGGATAATTTTGATCACCATTTTTCTAACTTTTAACATTTAAAAAATTATATTTATAAGAAACTTTTTTAGTGGGAGTTGAAGAAAAGTAGTTTTGACAAATCAAACTTTATTCCATTTCATTCATATATACAAATGTATAAAAGCATTGGTTGAAATAGACATATGTTATTAGCTTCGACTAATACTCGAGATGAAAGGAGGCATTCTCTCTATAATGGAGTGACATTTGTAATGTCGTAGAAAGATCAATGAAGTTTCACTTAAAAGGTGGGATATCGACTCAAAGAAATTATTATTTCTTTATCAGAAAGAGAGGTAGGGGAAGACTTCACGTGTGATTATACAGTAAACTGATTTCTTAAATCTCATCTTTTCTATCTTGGAGCGATTTTGCAACCATGCTTCAACTTTGGCTATGAGTTTTTACACTGCTAATTCTCTCTATCGCTACTGAACCACTAATTGATTGATTACACCGTGCACTGAATTTCCAGGAAGCTCACAAAAATGATTGGAGAGGTGGGCATCTATTTAGCTTATTTCTAGGAAAGAGAAGTGGAAGAAGACATTCAAAGGTGATAGCCGTCCTTTATTTATGAGCTGGATGACTGACACTTGAGAAGAAATAGTTGTTTTACTGTCCACAAATCAATTTACTTTTTTTTTCCTTTAATAATTACAATCTATGTTCCATCTTGTGTGAAATTGTTCGGTAATGTAACGGACATCAAACTCTGCTATTAACTGAAACAAAATTATGTAAATTAGTAATATGATAAAATCTCTCACACATGCACGTGCGGATATGTATATATGTCTTTTTCTTTTTCTTTTTTGACACAATTAAAATAGAGTAATTACTAGCTAAGTTCATCATTTTTGTTTTAAAAATATATATTGTGTTGATATAAGTAATTTTGTTGTTTGGGTTATACACACACACACACACACACACACACACATATGAGCTAATTAATGCTACTCATCTAGTTACTGTTGTGCTTTGATGACCTACTCAGAGTTACCATCTAGGTTAAAGTTGACATCAATCGAAGCTAAGAAGAAAATAATTTGAAGTATCGTAGGCCAAGCTCCAATTTAAGAACTAAACAACAAGGGCCACTAGTTGCAAGTCTAATCAACAAGAAACCTAACCTACCTAAAATGGGAGGGAACTACCTCTACTGCTTGAGTGCGCTCTATGCTACTGTTGATATACAGGGACATGTCGTAGGATCACCAGCGCATGCTTTAAATGTGGCTAGTAAGGCCACTAAACGGTGAAATGCACAACCAATGCTATGGTCTCAATATGATCGAGCCATAACAACTATAGTAAAGGGAATAGCACTAGCTGCTACACTAACAATTTGAAGTCCAATCAGGTGAACCCTAGACGCAGAGGGAATGCTAGAGAATTCATCCTAACCAGGAAAAGGTGTAAAATGCCGAGGATGTGGTAGTAGGTAACATTTCTATTGACTAACTAAGCACTAATACTTTGTTTGATTGTGGTGCTTCATATTCATTTATTTCCAAAAGTTTCGCTAAGCACCTAGAACATAAGCCAAAAACATTAGAGCAACCTTGTAGAGTAGCCGCACTGAAAGGTGAAGTACTGGTAGCTAGCTTAAGATATAAAGATTGTGACTTGAACCTTAGTGGGAACTAGGGACTGAAATTTAACTTTATGTGGCTTAATATAAGGGACATTGATGTAAATCTTGGTATAGATTGGTTGGACAAAAGGTTTGCCCCAGTGGATTATAGAAATAAGGTTGTAAAATTTTATCCAGCCTTAGGTGACAATTTCTCTTTTTATGGGAACCCTAGGGATTGATTGGGTTGACTCCGTTCACTGATCTCTATAGCTCGAGCTAAGAAAGCCATCAGGGTGGAATGTGAGGCCTATCTTAGTTGCTTCACTGACACCCAAGAACAAGGATTAAAAGTAGAAGATAGTTCCATAGTTAGAGAGTTTCTGAACGTGTTCTTAGATGATCTACGCAAGCCACCCCCAGATGTGAAATTTGATTTAAAATTAACCTAGTTTTGGGTGTTACGCCCATCTCGAATGCACCTTGTTGAATGGCCTTGGCATAGTTAAAGGAACTAAAGGTGCAACTATAAGAATTCCTAGATAAGAAACACATCTAATCGAGTGTCACCCTGAGGAGTCCCTATGCTCTTCGTGAAGAAAAAGGATAATAGCCTTAGGTTATGCATAGACTACAATAAGCTCAACAAGATCGCCATAAAAAACAAGTACCCCTTACTAGGGACTATGATTTATTTAACCAATTAAAAGAGCTAAGGTGTTCTCTCGATGGATTTGAGGCTAAGGTATTATCAATTAAAGATAAAATCTGAGGACATACCCAAAGCAACCTTTAGTACGAGATATGGGTACTATAAATTTCGAATGTTGCCCTTTAAGTTAACCATTGCCCCGATGGCTTTCATGGTTCTTATGAATCCAGTATTTAAGCTATACCTAGATAACTTTGTAGTGGTGTTCATAGATGGCATCTTGGTCTATTCTTCCAATGAAAAGACCCACAAAGATCACTTAAACATTGTCCTACAAATGTTCAAGGAGAAGCAACTTTATGCCAAATTTAATAAGTGTGAATTTTAGCTGAGAATCATAGCCTTTTTAGGGAATGTAATATCTAAAGATGGAGTTTGTGGATCCTAAGAAGGTGGAACAATTATACAGTGGTCAAGACCTATGAATGTAACCAAAGTGAGAAGCTTCTTGAGCCTTGCAGGCTATTATTAGAAGTTTATCGAGGGATTTGTCAGGATAACGACACCATTAACTTAACTCTTACAAAAGCAACGGTAATTTGGATGGAGCCTGGAGCGTGAGATGAATTTTGTAAAGTTGAAGGAGACGTAAACAATAGTGCCAGTCTTAGCTTAACTAAATGAGGGTTGTGGATTCACCATCTATAGTGATGCTAGAAAGAGTGGCTTGGGATGTGTCTTGATGTAAAATGATAGGGTGATTGCCTACACATGTAGGTAATCAAAGTCATATGAATTGAACTGCCCCATCTATGATTTAGAGTTGGTGGTAGTAGTATTCAAATTGAAAATTTGGAAACATTATATCTACAATGAGAGGTGTGAGATATATACTGATTATAAGAGCCTCAAATACATTTTTATCCAGAAGGAGTTAAACATGAGGTAGAGATGATTATTGGAGTTGATCAAAGATTATCTACAACGAGAGCTATGAGATATACACTAATTATAAGAGCCTCAAATACCTTTTTATCTAGAGGGAGTTAAACATGAGGTAGAGACGATGATTATGACTTGGTCATCAACTCTTAGTATCGACTACACCCAAGGCAAACTGAATGGCAGATGTCGTATGCTAAAAGGGCATAGGACTAATAGTGGTAATGTTCGTGAGGCAATTGGACTTGTAGCTCTTAGAGATGGTAGACTTGATTGAAGTTGTACTCGCTGCCTTAAGCAATCTTGATCTATGCGTAGATCAAAAAGTCATAGAACTCAAACTCTTAACTAGAGACATTTTAGGGTAAGGTTAGGCTAAGACAAATTTAAGGCATTTAAGTAAGGAAGGATAGAGTTTTACACATGAAAGGAAGGTTATGTGTCTTAATGGTTATGGAGATCTAGTATAAGATTATGCAAGAGGCACACAAATATACGTATTCGATACATCTAGGGAGCTTAAAAAAGTACAAGAAATTAAAAAGGAATTTCTAGCAGAATGGGATGAAAAGGGGCATAGCTGACTTTGTAGCAAAATGCATGATATGCTAGAAGATTAAGGTTGAGCATCAAAGCCGTAGAGGCTATCTCTAACCCTTAGAGATACCTAAATGGAAGTAGGAGTGTATAACAATGGATTTTATGGTAGTTTACCATAAATGCTCAAGGACTTGATGCCATATGGGTAATTATTGATAGACTAACCAAGTATGCCCATTTCCTTCCTATTCGGTCAACCTACACCTTAGACAAGCTAGCCAAGGTTTATGTTAACAATATCATATTGCTCCACAGCACACCAACTAGTATAGTGTTAGATCGAGACCCCTAATATGTGTTGTGATTCTAGAGTAGATTTCAAAAGGTAATGAGAACTAGAATGGATTGAAGCATGGCTTATCATCCTTAGATTGATTGAAAATTTAGACGAATGATCCAAATGCTAAAAGACATTCTTAATGGTTGCATTCTTGATTTAAAAGGAACCTGATTGATTTCCTACCTCTAGTTAAGTTTGCCTATAACAATAGCTGTCCCAGCTGCATAGGGATGGCTTCTTGTGAGGTATTGTATGGACATAAGTGTTGCTTGACAATTGTTGAGATAATAGAGTGATTGGACTAAAGCTGGTCCAACTGACCATAAAAAGGTAGTTGTAATTTGAAAGAGAATCAAGGTGGCCTGATATAGAAAAAAAAGCTGGGCCAATTTGAGGAGGAGAACCCTATAGTTCCAACCAGGAGAAAAAGTCTACCTTAGGATCTCTCCTTTACTCATAGTGTAATGTGATTTGGGAAGGCTGGGAAACTAAGTGCACAACTCGTCAGACCCTCTGAGATATTATATAAAGTAGGTGAGGTGACCTATTGACTAACTATACCTCCAAAGTTAGCTAAGGTGTACAATGTTTTTCATGTGGCTCAATTGATAAAGTATGTACTAGACTTGAGTCGTATATTTAGGCTAAAGCCCTTTGCGATCAAGGAAGACTTAACCAATGGGGAATTCTCAATTAGGATCATGGATCGCAAGGAGCAGAACTTAAGGACTAGGACAATTCTATACATTAAAGTTCAGTAGTCCAACTACACTAAGAGGGAAGCTATGATAAGTCAAGCCCTTTAGCTTATGTAATGCATTGGCCCCTTTTCAAAGGTGCATGATGGCCATTTTTTCTTACTTAGTTCAAAATATTTTTGAAATTTTTATGGATGATTTCTTAGTGGTAGGTGATTCCTTTGATAATTATGTACATAACCTTTCCCTAATCTTGTAAAGATGTGAGGACACTGACCTAGTATTAAACCAAGAAAAGTGTCAATTATGGTATAGGAAGGGATTGTGTTAGGACATAGGATTTTAGCAAAGGGTTTTGAGCTAGACAAAGCGAAAATGGATGTCATTGCCAACCTAGCACCATCAACTATAGTGAAGGTTTTCTAAAGCTTTTTGGGGTATGCTAGGTTTTATAGGCATTTTATTAATGATTTTTTTTCAAAATTTCTAAACCCCTTTCTCATTTGCTTGCTAAAGATGCTCCCTTTAATTTTAATGATGAATGTTTGTCAGTTTTTAATAGGTTGAAGGAGACACTGATAAATGCACCAATCATCACTCTTCTTGATTGGTCCTTGCCCTTTGAGCTAATGTGTGATGCTAGTGATTGTTCCATTGGAGTAGTTTAGGGGTAGCGGAAGCAAAAAAAGCTCCATGTCATTTACTATGCTAATCACACACTTAATGATACACAATTAAATTATGTGACAATCAAAAAGGAGCTTTTAGCAATAGTTTTAGAATTTGAAAATTTTAGACCATATCTAATAGGAGCTAAAACCATTTTGTATACTGATCATTTGGCCATAAAATATTTGTTTGATAAGAAGGATGCTAAGCCTCAACTAATTTGTTGAATCTTATTGTTGTAGGAATTTAACATTGAGATTAAAGATAAAAAGGGCTTAAACAATATAGTGGCCAACCATCTATCTAGATTGAAAAATAGGGGGTCAACCAAGGATCAAGAAATAAATGAATAATTTTTAGATGAACAGTTGTTTGCTTTATTCACCACTCTTATCCCTTGGTCTGCTAACTTCGTAAATTATCTGGCTTGGGGCATTTTATCCCTTGACTTGTCTTTTCAGCAAAAGAAGAAATTTTTATCTAATGTCAAATATTATTTCTGGGATAAACTGAACTTATATAAAATTTGTGCTGACCTAGTTATTCACAGGTGTGTCCTAAAAGAGGAGATAGAAGATATACTATGCCATTGCCATGTGATCAATTCTGGAGGTGACTTTGGATCAAACTGTACGGTGTATAAGGTACTTCAATTTGGTTTCTATTAGCCTACTGAATATATAGATGCTTATACATTTGTCAAAAAGTGTGATAGGGGAAAAGGTTGGGGAACATTTCTAAAAGAAATGAGATGCCTCTTGTGAACATCCTTAAGGTAGAATTATTTGATGTATGGGGCATTAATTTTAATGGCCCATTTCCCCCTTTCCATGGCAATGAATGTATTTTGGCTATAGTTATTTATGTTCTAAGTAGGGAGAAACCATTACACTTTTTACTAATGAGTCTAAACATGTTTTAAAATCTTTGCAAAAGAGTGTGTTCACTAGGTTTTGGGTCCCCAAAACAATCATAAGTGATGGGGGTTCTCTCTTTTGTAATCAGTGGATGGAGTCTTTATTTAAGAAATATGGTGTTTCCCATCGTGTCGCTGCCCTTATCACCCACACAAAAAAGAAAAGGTCAAGTTGAGGTGTCTAATAGAGATTACTCTGAATCAAAGTAGGAAGGATTGAGTTAGGAAACTAGATGATGTGTTATAGGCATACATAATTGCATTCAAATAGCCATAGGCATGTCCCCTATAGGTTAGTCTTTGGCAACATGTGTCATCTTCCAGTAGAATTAGAGCATAAAGCATATTGGGCTATAAGGTTAATAAATTTTAATATGTAAAAAGTGGGATAGAAATGGTTAATGCAACTAAATGAGAATTGTCAGGCTATACAAGGAGCACACAAAGTAGCATGATCACCAAATTCTACCTAGGAACTTTAAAAAAGGAGACAAGGTGCTATTATTCAATTCTCGATTGAAATGGTGCCTAGGTAAGTTGAACTCTCGTTGGTCAAGACCTTTGAAATTTCTAATGTTTTAACCATGGTGCAGCGGAACTAAAAGCTGGGGATCAAACATTCAAGGTAAATGATCTCAAGCTTAAGTCGTATTTTTGAGATGAGGTTCATGCCATTGATGTATGGATTTTACAAACCCCCTTGTTCAAAATTGGTAGAAGTCTAGTTACTAACATAAAATGTAGTGCTTCTTGGGAGACAACTAGTGTTTTATTCACTTTCTTTAGCTTTTGTTTTTTTTTTTATTTATTTTTGGTTTTTCTTTGGCTTGAATTTGTGTGTTAAGGAGTCATTTAGGCTTAATTTTGCAATTTTTTGGATTTTTCTATTCAAATGGTATGACAGGGCCAATCGTGGTTGCAAGGACCTAGACCGTATTCGTGACATAGCCATTCGTGCTGGCAGAGACAAACCATGGTAGATTATAGAAGTTTTGCCATTTAAAAGCATAGTTTCAAGTTCGCATTTCTCTATCACAAAATGTCATACCATGAGCGCATTCACAACTGAATACCTCTTTGGAAATTTCATTGAATAAGGCCACAATCTTAGGTTCATAGATTGTGGTTGAGAAAGGCCACCTCTGATTGCAAGGGCAAGTGCTGGATGTACTTTTAGGTACCATGATTCTCGTCGCCTTTGCATACTCTTAATTCATGATTGCGAAACTTCATCTTGCGGCCCTAAACCAACTCAAGTGAGCAGCACCAAGTTAGTTTAAAACAATTTATGGCTCAATTTCTTTCTCTCCTTGGTTTCCTTCACCCCCACACAACTCTTTTCCACCATCACACAACACACACACCTACATGCCTCTCCCTCACAACCCCTCTTGCACATGCACTTGTGCATATCATCTTTGCGCACTTGAGCCATCTTCTTCGAAGGACCCTTGAGGTTTGAGCCCCCAACAACACAGTTGTTCTCCACACCTAAAGATGTCAGGTATGTGTCTCATCTTTTCTATATCTTTTTTGTGATACCTTGCACGTAGTTTATGTGGCTTGTTATCTTTCCTTCATTTGGTGGATTTTTAGGGCTGGCATTATTCAATCCTTATGGGCATATTAAAGCTTAGATTTTGGGTGTTTTCAAACATGAACTGCACCATTGTGCTAGAAAGTGTTGAATTATGTTTACTTCTTGCTAATTTAATCATGAACGGTTGCTTTCCTCTTGGCTTTCTACATCAATTCATAGCTTGTATAGAGTGCCTACTGGATGTTCGATAAAATGCCTCATTGAACTTGTTTTTATTTTTATTTATTTTTTGGTTTGGGTTGTTTGCCTTAGTTTTTATATTCCTACACTAATGGTTTATCTTTAGATTGTGGTATTGAGCCTTTTCTAGGTTTTAGGCTTAGCAAAATGCATTGTTGTGCCTATTTATCAAGAATGACCTATTCCACTAGAGTTATGTTAGGAATGTACTTAGTTATATCTACAGCTATGAGTTGCATTGTTTTTAGACTTTGGCATTCATAAAGAGCATATATAAAATGCATGGTATGTGTCTGCGTAATTACTTCCATGACGTGCTAGCATGACTGGGTATGCTCTTGTGAATGTGTGTGTTGGATGTTTAGTGCTTTGGTTCATAGGTGTTGTATTGAAATTCGTCTAGTTGAGGCATACTAGTTGGTTTATGATTGTTGGGCATGATCTACTTATGTTTTAGGAGCAAAAAAGAGAAGCAAAAATGTTGGAGGTGCTAGTTCCTCTCATTCACCTCCATTCCCTCTAGTTGTTGTCTATGACACTACCTACTTCATGTTTGAAAATGCATAGGACAACCATTGGAATGATATGATCCACAAAAAGATAGTGGATTAGTGAGGCTTTGTTGAGGCCAATAATGTTGATCCAAAGTTCATTTGGTTTGTAGCCCAAGGAGGGTGGAGGACCACCATATAACACTCAAAGAGCTAGTCTTAGAGAGCTCTTATGAGAATTTTATACTAATGTGCCTGATCAAGAGGACAATGAAGTCACTACTAGAGGCATGCTAGTTTCATTCAGGCTAAATGATATCAACCAATTGTTCAAGTTGCACCTATTGGCATTACAACTCTTACTACAACAACTTGCCATAGCCAGTGAGAGTGTGATAGGTTTTGACATGTGGCTGCATCTATCTTAACTAGCACCACACCATAATTAACATTGATTAGTTCATGTTGCCCAATGCTATTTGCATCGGTATTCCTTTGGACTTAAGTGGACTTAATTTTGACAATATTCTAAGGATTGTACAGAAAAGAAAGGCATCTATAGCTCACATGTACGTCATCACGAAGTTATGCTAAAGGGCTAGAATAGACCTTTGAGCCTTCCACATGGGCATAGCACCAATGGGTCCTATGAATCCCTAAAGGTTTAAGGTGTCCAAGGGGTGCCAGTGGAAGGAGTGGTACCTCAGTGAGATTACCACCAGAGTAGGCTAGTAGCTGAGTCCATCATTGAGGATCTTAGGAATAAGAAATGGCACAATTTCCATTTTTTGGGCCAACATGTAGATCATTGCTTAGACTGCTTGAAGAATGCCATGTCTACTTTCCACACTCAGGCTATAGCTTATCTTGAGGCAAATTACCCGAATGTTGTATGGCTCCTCTATTAGTAGCTACCTTCAGCTTTGCATTATCAGTTTAAGCCGTACAAGCCACCGCAGTTTGCTGGCTACTACTCCTCTAACAAGCTATGTAATCCTATTTCAAATAATTTTTTGAAACTCATTATGTTAATGTAAGGTGTAAACCAACCCAAAGATTATAGAAAGCACTTTTTTCTTTGCCTATTCTTCATTATTACAAAATAGAAATAAATACATATATATGATTGTTTTTAGACCTCTTATCATTTGCAAAAAGCACGCCAAAGGACGGATGGACCCAGCTATAGAGAGACAGCCTTACACTGAAAAAATAATTCTGTTAAAAATTTGAATATAATTGGAGACAGAATATTATAGGATAAGTGGACAAGTTATAACTGCTTCTAAAAACCCTCTGGATTTTCTTGACATCCTTAATGTCATGTTAAGCAAAAGGGATTATGTTATTAAGAATTGTTTCTCCACACATAGCGTCTGGCGTGCTCACCTATCCTGATCTATAAGAAGATGAAAACTAGTAAAATAAAAATCGATTAAGAAAAATCTATATTGGTAGTGTTTGCAAATGAAGTAATTCAGCAAGTATATGTAACTGCATGTTAATCATTCCATATGGATGAAAATGATGAATTTAAGTTTATTAACTATAAAGTTATTATTGGCACATTTTTTGACAACATTATAATTGTTGTGATGGTGTTAGATATTGCAGTGATAGAGTCATACATTGATTAGGACTAAATGATGAATGTCCTATGTTGATGTCCAAATTTTTAGTAGAATAAAGAATTCAAGTGGGACATCTACAAGGGACATCGAGGGATGATTGGAGACTTCAAAAGTTTGAAGAAACCTAAGAGACTTATAGGAAGTTGGATCAAACTTGGATACCTTTGGATAATAATCAAAGAGTTTGATTCTATCCTGAATTGTTACAACATGACCCAATTGAGAATTAACTTTTGTAGATGAAAAGTTAACCCAAAGGAACCTCTAGGTGAGGTATAAAAGTTTTCTCAACTATAAGTGTCTGACATTGAGATAAGAAAGAAAGAGCGTGCACTTGGAAAGACACTAGCCATGTGAGAGTTGCAAGATTTATTGACAGTCATATTTATTCATATTTATGATTTTGTGTTAAACCTCATGAGTAAATTCTCAAGTGAAAAACCCTCTTGAATAGAAAGTTAGGCCTAAGGGTAGAGTTAGATAAAGCTAAATGTATGGATTGAAGTTTTGGAGTATCTAACTAGTCATGAATCTTGGAATTCAGTAGTGGGTTTTTGTAAGAGAGTTGATTGACTTGGTAACTTGTCTTCACTACTTTGTTGAGTTAATGGAAGATGTTTTTGTTTGGCTAAGTGTTCACAAATATACGAGTGTATCTCTAAATAATGTTAACACATTGGTGTTTAATTTTTAATTTTTGTTAGTATGTGTGAATTTGAGTTCGAACAGTCCTAGCATTCTATTAAACCATTGTTGCAACCTCGTCCCTACCTTTTTTTACATGACTTCAGAGCCAAGTTGTCATTATTCCTTGGTTTGAAAAGCAAATTGATCTTGGTGATATTTGGTGATTTGACAACATGAGTGTTAATGAATAAGCATCTACAATACGCCCTCTACTTCTTGATTATACTAACTATTCCTATTAGAATGCACGTATGTGTGCATTCATCAAGTCTCAAGATGAAAAGGATTAGTACATGATTAAGAATGGATGGCATCCACTAACTAAGAAGAATTTTGATTGTGCCAGAGTTGTTAAAGAATAACAAGTTATGTTAGATAACTCTAAAGCAATCAAGGAAATTTTGTAGTCATGGATGAGGAACCATTCAAGTTAATATCCACATGTGAGATAGAAAAAGAAGCTTGAGACATTCTAAAAAACTTTGTAAAGGTATGATTGTTGTCTGAACTTCAAATTTTCAAATGGTAGCATTTCAATTAGAAATCTAAATAATGAGAGAAGATAAAACTATTACTGAATTTAATGGAAAGTTATACCACATTGCTAATAAAGCCTTTCAACTGGGGAAAACTATTTTGAAGCTAAACTTGTGATAAAAACTTTACATTCTTTGATTGAAAAGTTTGTCCCCGAGGTTGCTATCATAGAAGAAGTAAGAAACATAGGTAATCTTCACCTTAATGAGCTTATGGTATTACTACAAACTTATGAAATAAACCTAAATCATGATATGAATGAAAAGGAGTTGGCTTTCCAGACATTGTAGAACAATCAGGATGAATGTTGCAATACTGATGACAACATTACATTTATAATTATGGAGGTAAAATGGCTCTTGAGAAAAGGTAAGATAAAAACATCAAATAAGCCTAAAAATTCATCCAATAAGACTCCCAAAGAACATGATAAGAATTCTAAAGAAATTGAGAAGCTCAATCTTTAAAAAAAAGAATTTAATGTTATGAATGTGATAATTTTGATCATGTTTAAGTAGAGTATGCCAGTCATCTTGAAAAGCAAGGAAAATCAATAAGCATGATTTGGAGTGAAGATGGATCAAAAGAGTTAGAAGACGCATTCAAACAAGTAACCACATGGCTTTCAATTCTCTTAGTAATAAGGGAAAGATGCCGTACATGTTGTTGCAACATCAATCACAATAGATAATGACCAATTTGAAAATAGCAGTCACAGTGACATTGAAGTTATTAAAGACAAGTTTCTATTTACTTATCAATTAGCATGTGATAAATTGATGTTTTTGCACTCAAAGAATAAAGTAGTAAAGGATGAAATAAGTTCCTTAGAAGAAGATTAGGAAAAGTTGGAAAAGGCCTTCAATAGTCTAAAAGAATAGTACAAAGTTGAAAATAGAGGAAATGAAGCTACCATTGCAATTATTAAATTGAATTCAAGAAATGCTAAGTTGGAAGATATACAATGCATGGATTTTTAGAGAAACTTGAAAGTAGACATGTTGATAAGAAATAAATAAAGTTTGTGAAAGGAATTGTTATTGTTGCTAATGTTGTAGCAATATTGAAGACAACAACAAAGAAGAAGAGGCATCAGTTCAAACCAATATGTAATTATTGTTTTAAAATTGGTTATTCTATGTCAAGATGTTTCATTTTATTGACCGACACCATGCAAAGATGACAAGTTGGTATGAATGTTGCTACTAAAGATGGCTACAATAGTGCAAGTGAAGCTAAATGTAAGGAGATAAGGTTTAACAAAATTCACCATTTATTCAAAACACAATTGCAATGATGACCAAATCTAGAAAGAGGAAAAAGTTGAGAATAAAAGCATTTTGTGGATTCTGTTAAAAATTGAGACATTTGATTGGAAGGTGCTTTACATGGTTGAAGCATGTGCCATAGGGAATATGTTTTGCACCTAGTTTTCCCACCAAACTTGGTAATTGAGGTCATGTTAGACAATGTGAGTCAAAAAATCTAACCTTAGTTATTTTATTTCTAATGCATCCTTAGATAATTATTCAAAAGACGCATGGCATATTAACAATAGAGATAATCTTTTAAATTATAAAAGCTATTCCTATAGGCATATGTTTTTTGGAGTAGGTCGAAAGAGCTATGTTCAAAGGGAGTGAACAAAATTTTGTATGTCAATTGTGGTAACAT
Organism: Avicennia marina; assembly: GCA_019155195.1. Lineage (NCBI taxonomy): Eukaryota > Viridiplantae > Streptophyta > Magnoliopsida > Lamiales > Acanthaceae > Avicennia > Avicennia marina. Next base: position 3,464,344 of record CM032772.1, read on the forward strand.
GGACCTATTATAGATCAATTCTATTTAGATCGCATGCAGGTTAAAAGCACATCTCTAAAGAAGATTGAAAACAACACATTTATTAGGAACCTTTTACAGCAAAAGGAAAACAAAGGGGTGCTAGTGCAACATTAAGCACAAAATTATATACACATCAAATAGAAAGTACTAATGGTGGTGATGTCCTTCCCTATGGTCACACACTAGTTGATGTAGCTAGTTCTTCTCATTCGTGAGGTAGCTTTGGAATCCCTTTTGTATTTGCTTACCTTTTAATAAATGTGGGGTACAAAGGAGCAAAAAAGTTCCAAAGGGAGAAGGGAGTGTGATTGTCTAGCATAGTAGGAGTCTTTTATTGTTGACGTCATTACTTAGCAAGCTATTGAAATTTTACTGATGTTATCACAATTCCTTTTGCTAATATTACCTTGTTGGAAACTTGGTATGGTTGTAACACAAATGTACCAAAAGGAGAAATTATCAATTGTAAAGTTATTGTTGGCACATTTGTTAATAACATTATAGTTGTTGTGATGTTAGATATTGTGATAACAGAGTTTTAACTTGACTAGAAGTCTATAATAAATTCTATTGATTTCCAAATTTTTAATATAAGGATGAATTCAAATAGGACATTTATGGATGATTAGAGACTTGAAGAGCTTAAAGAAACCTGAATGACATGGAGAAAGTTAGATTGTCCTTGGATACTTGGAAATAAGTATCAAGGAGTTTAATTCTATCATAAACTATTACAGTATCATGTGCAGCAGAAGTTCAAGATGACTAGGAATCAACTTTGGTAAACAAAGAAGTTGATGCATCTAAGTTTTCTAAACTATAAATATCAGATACCAAGTCAAGAAAGAAAAAGCATGCACCTCCAAAGAGACCAGTCGTGTAAGAGTTGCGAGATTTTATTGACATTTATATTTGTTTATGTCACGACTTTGTTAAACCTTGTGAATCAATTCTCAAGTGTGAAACCTTCTATGACGAAAAGTTTGGCCTAAAGGTAGATTTTGGTGAAACTCAAAATGTATGGATTGAAGTTTCGAACCATCCAAATAGTCGTGAACCTAAAAATTGAGGTAGCGGGTAGGAGCATATATTCGAACTACATTAACACATCAGTATTCAATTTTTAATTTTTTGTTGGTATGCATAAGTCTATGTTCAAACATTCTTAGCATTTTGTTATGCCATATCATCACTGCATTTTTTAAAAGCTCATATTAGGATTTGTTTTCTTAGTAAAGCCCAAAGGCATATACAATAAACATCACCACAAAATATTTGCAAATTGTCCTATTGATTTGAATGTATTTGCTTTTTATCTTATTTTGTTTAATCAATCTATCTCGTTACAACAAAACTATTAAAATTAAATTTTTTTGTGGATTAGTTTAAAGAAGAAAACTGAATATTTTCTCCTTCACTCACAATTTTTTAAAGCCAGACTGGTCATTAAACTGACGAACTAATTAGGTCAGTAGGTCACTAATTAGACTAGTCCAATCATTTTTAAAAATCGGTTATTTTCATTTAAATATAATATTATAGACACACATAATAATATTAAATAAATTTATGTTCAATTATTAATATGCCAAATGATTAGTTGTAGATGTAACTTTAAAATTTAAAAACTCAATAAAAACAAAAAATATTATAAAAGTAGAAAAGAAACTAAATTAAATTCAAAGCAAAAATATAATTATTGAAAATTGAGTCTGGTAAAATATAAACAACATAATTATTATGAGAAAATTTAATTATAAGATGCAATATTTAAATTTTCAATAACTCAATTACAATAATATATAGATAAAATTAATTAAATAAATAAAATTAAAAAAATAGTTAGCGAAAATTATACATACAAATAAATATTATATGAGGTAAAAAATTTATAAAGCATAAAAATATTTTTATTTTAAGCTGGGAAATTTTTTAAATTTTTATTAAATTTTGACATATTCATGTTGGGTCAAATGTTTATCTAGGTTTGTGATGTACCCAAACTCGAAAACAGGCTGGTCAGGTCTAGGTTGGAAAACCTTGTTCAATAGTGGTTGATTTATAAATAATAAATTATTAATATTTCTTATATTTAACAACTTTATATCATGGGGATTATCAAGTAAAACAAATATAATGGATACCGCCTAATCAAGTATTGATTTATGTATTCTTCAATAAATGTTTAACAAAAACATCTTTGGTACTTTGAAATTTAAAACAAAAGAAAAGAAAAGGAAATTGAGTTGTGGGTTGCAATGTACGAAATGATAAAGTCTGGTATTAATACAATCAAATTCTTCTTGTAAGGATCAAAACACAATATTTTCAGATATAAGGGATTTGAGTGGCATATTAAATTTATTTATCGGGCAACATTGTATCACGTAAAATGATGAAATATTACATAAAATGATGAAAACACCATGTAACGTCAGTGTTCCAATCCAGAGTGTGGTCCACACCTCCACTTCATATATTCTTTCACGAATTTACAAGTCATTTTCATGGCTGTTCACCCTTTAATTGGGTTAAAAAACATTTTGTGAAAAAAAAATTTAAAAAAAACATTATTTTGACCTTCCCATTCGCCCATAGAACGGATTCTTTTATTTTTTTTGTAAAAGAAAAAGAATGATTTAAAAACAATACACAATACCATTGAAAACCTTAAGTTTTCTTTATAGGGTGTTGCTAAAATTATGTAAGTGCTATGACAACTTTTATTTTATCTCAGCAATTTATTGCTCGTTATGCGTGTTTGTTTAGAAGCTTTTTCTCTTATGCAGAATGCTTGCTCCATGCAGTGGTGGCAGATCAAATCCACTTAGGGTCTAATTGTGTTGCCAGATAAGCGCCGGATGTGGAGCAGTCATTAAGTTGGAAGATATTTTAGATAGTTCAAAGATGATAGCTAGACGTATTGCTTGAATGAAAAAAATCCCAAACTTTCTCACTTCGTGTCTTTTTCCAATCTTCTCTGCAGTTAAGATATTCATCCACGGAGTGCAATTTATTTTGGTTCATGATATTAGAGCCAAGTTCGTGATACCAATAGAAGCAAAAATTTGTCAAAACCATAAAACTTCACCGACGGAAGCTGAAATTGCAGAAGAGCCTTGAATTTACCCCGATAGAAGCTAAAATAGGTGACAAGCCCTGATTTTGCAGCCATGGAAGCGTCAACCTCCGTAGCAGGTATGAACAATGCAACCAGTTTGTCTGACCCCTTGAACCCCTATTGGGTTGGGTTGACAGCGGAGTCAACCTTATGATTCCTCGGGTCTCCAAACAATTAACTATAGACAACTATATATCTTGGTCGAGGAATATTAGAAGAGCTCTCAGAGGCAAAAATAAGATAGGCTTCGTTTCAAGTAAGCTTCCTAAACTTGCTAGCTTGAATGATCCGTCAATGGATTTGTGGGAAAGATGCAATGATATGATTGTTTCCTAGTTGCCCAATTCAATTTCACTTTCAATTAAAAATAATTTGATATTTGTGAATAATACTAAGGAATTATGGGAGGGATTGCATGAAAGAATGTCATAAAAAATTGCTACTAGAATTTATTAGCTAAAATGAAATTTGGTTAGTTTAAAACAAGAAAATGATAGTGTGCGTATTTGCTATGGTAAACCTAAGGGAATATGGGATGAATTGCAATTATATGATGAAGTTCCACATTGTAAATGTGGACAACTTAGGATATTGGCTGAAAGACATCAAAGGGATTGCGTAATGCAATTTCTTATGTGATTAAATTATACTTACTACCAAATTAGGGTTCAAATTCTTATGATGGAGCCACTTACACGTGTTAGTGTTGCTATTGTTTAGCAACAAGAAAGAAACCCTACTATAGTAGGTGAAATTGAAGGTTTAGAATTAATGGCTATAACTGCACAAAGAAGTAATAACAATTTAAAGAAAGAAGGAAGAAAAGAGAGACTTGCACTCACTATAAGATTGTTTTACACACTATTGATAGGTATTTCAAGGTAAGAAATATAGAGATTCCAACATGTACATACTATTAAATGAATGGTCATACAACTAATAAGTGCTATAGGTTGAAAGGCTACTCACCTGGTCAAAAATTTTATCAAAGATCATCAACAGGAGGGTTTTTTGGACATGTTGTAGCTATTGATTCCCTAGAGGTTGAAGAAAAAGTGGCTTCAGCTAAAGTCAATTGGAACAGTTGGTTGCATTACTCAATGGAAAGGAAATAGGAGTTCTAGTGCTCAAGGTACAAGAATAGAGGAACCTAATGTAACGAGTCAAGCAACAGCTACATGATGCCTTAATGCATAAGGTAAATAGCTCTATACCAGTTACCTACAGTTTGATACTTTAAACCAAAAGTGTGAAATTTGGATTTTAGATTACAGGTGCAATCAACGATATGATATGTAATGTGTCTCTATCAATGATAAAGAAGTATAGATGCTTAGCCAAGATACTTGACTTTCTTGCCTAATCACTGTCTTTTTCAAGACTTAGTAACAGAGACAATACTTGTTAGAGATGGAGTAAAAGATGTAATTTATCATCTAAATAGGTATGAGACATTTTCAAAAGAATTGTTGATGAATGTTCAGAACTATCGAGTGACAGTTTACTTGCCTAAAGTTCACTTTGCACAAACACAAAACTCTTATTAGCTTTGGCATAGTAGGCTAGGACATCCTTTTGATGTAAAACTAAAGTTGATTGATGACAAAAATGTGAACATATCCCCTAGCGACAATAGTAGGATTCCTTGTAGCGTATGCCCTATCGCTAAACAACATAGGCTTCCTTTTTCAAAAAGTTCACATGTTAGTTAAAGTTGTTGAAATCATATGTTGTGATCTATCGAGGCAATGCAATCAAATTGCGGTGCTAGATATATATATATATATATATATATAAAGATATATATATATTGGCTATTGTTAAAGATTTTTCAAGAGCTACATGGGTAATTCTCTTATTTCTCTTTAGAATTTTAGTAACTTAGTTAATAAAAACAATTTGAATATAATATTAAAATAATTAGGAGTGAAAAAGGGTCTGAGTTTAATCTGAAAACCTTTTGCCATGAAAGAAGCATAATCCACTAAAAATTTTGTGTTGAGACCCCTTAACAAAATGATATAATGGGAAGAAAACAAAGGCACATACTTAACACAATAAGAGCATTGATGTTTTAGTCACGCATACCTCTTACATATTGAAATGAATGCATACTCACAATTGTTTACATCATCAATAGGTTGCCTACTAATGTTTTGAAAAATAAGACACCATTTGATCTTCTTTTTAAGGCCAAACCAAAATAAAGTCATATAAGAGTGTTTGGATGTTTGTGTCATATTGCAACTCTTCATTCTAGTAGAAAAAAGTTTGATTTAAGAAGTAAAAGAGGTGTGTTCATTGGATATCCCTTTAGAATGAAGGGATACAAAGTTTTGGACTTATAAACAAAGTCAACTTGTGCTTCCAAGGATGTCATTTTTAATAAGTCTATAGTTCCATTCCTTAATAATGATTAGAAAGAAACTGATGGCCATAATGATTTGTGAAATGGCTTTTGTAGTTCGTCCCTGCAAGGCTATCATCATGTTGATCAGAATTTCTTTAATTTGCATAATAGTATACAGGGGTTTGAATGTCATGTTGAGAATACTAATAGAAGTGTTGATAATTCTTAACAACCATCACTACATTTTGGAGATGATGTATCACAATCACAAACTATGATGGAACATGGTTATGAATTTGTCAAAGTTGAAAACTACAATGAAAATGTTGATAGATTTCAACCTAGAAGATCAAGTAGGACAAAACATCCACCAGCTTATTTAAAATACTATGTGTGTCAATCAGTAGAACATGTTCCTTTTCCAATAATTCAAAATTTGAAACTTAAAAGTTCATCGAAGACAAAAATATCCACTGTTAAAGAGTCCTTTATTTCTTATACTAATTGTTTAGCTAATTTGTGTTGCTATGAGCGTTCAAATTATCAACAATCTGACAGCATTAAGAGTAGTTTGAAGCTATTCAAAAGGAATTAACAGCTTTGGAAGAAAAGGAAACATAGACCATAACGGACCTACCTCTAGGGAAAAATACTATTGGATGTAAATAAGTGTTCAAAATAAAGTACAATCCTGATGGCATAATAGAAAGGAACAAAGTTAGACTTATGGTCAAAGGAGACACTCAAGAAGAAGGAATAGATTACTAAGAAATCTTTTCTTCAATGGCTAAACTCACAACAGTCAAGGACCTTCTTGCGATGGCAATAAAGAGATAATGGAGTTTGAAGTAGCTCGATATAAATAATGCATTTTTACATGGCAAATAGGAGGAGGAAATTTATATGGAAAGACTACTTGATATAATAAGGGTCAACCTCATCAAGTGCGCACATTGAATAAGAGTGTATATGGATTGAAACAAACTTCAAGGCAGGGGAATATAACTTTTTGTGAGATATTCACAAAGTTTGGATTCATCTAGTGCAAGGTAGACTATAGTTTGTTTACAATGGAGAAGTCATTCATAGCATTTTCTTTGTATGTGGATGATATTATCCTAACAGGAATAGATGATAGGCTAATTGAGAAAGTGAAGGAATTCTTGTGCAATACTTTCACGATTAAAGATATTGGAGAACTCACCTAATTCCTAGGAATTGAATGCTTAGAAAACAAGATGGTATATATTGAATCAAAGGAAGTATACAATGGACATGTTGAAGGATAATGGGATGTTTGGATGTAAGTCTACAAAAGTACCTATGGCTCAAAATTCAAAGTTCAGTAAAGATGATGGAGAACCATTGAAGGATGTGGGATGCTATAGAAGATTGTTTGGCCGACTCTTATATCTTACTATAACTAGGCCTAACTTGTCATAATGTGTGTAGGTTTGAAGTTAATTTATGGAGAAGCCTACTAACAAATATTTTACGGCAACCTAAAGGATATTGTAGTATATCAAAGGAATCGTAGATCAAAGTTTGTTCTTGTTAGCAAAAGAAGACTTTCAACTCAAGAAATTTTGTGATGCTAATTGGGGTTGATGTCCTAATACAAGAAGATTGATTATAGGTTATAGAGTCATATTTAAAGATTGCTTGGTATCATAGAAATCAAAGAAATGGTCTATTGTCTCCAAGTCCTTAGTTGAAGCTAAATATAAAGCAATGGCTTCAATATATATGTAGAGCTAATATGGATCAGATATTTACTTAAAGGTGAAGTATGATCAACCTATAGATGGTTATTATGATAATCAAGTGGCGTTGCATATAGCATTCAATTCAGTTTTCCATGAGAAAACTAAACATATTGAATTATATTGTCATTTGATACGTGATCTACTACGAAGAAAGGTGATTGCTACTAAATATACTAGCACACAAACACTAATGGTTGATTTATTTACAAAATCATTACCTTCACAAGTGCTTAGAATGCATTTGAGCAAGATAGAAGTTTCATTCATGCATTCCCATCTTGAGGGGGGACTGTTAAAATTATAAAAGTGCTTTGACAACTCTTATTTTATTTCAACAACTTATCAGTCATTATGTGTGTTTGTTTGGAAGCTTTTCTTCTTATGTAGGATGCTTGCTACATGCAGTGGTGGTAGATCAAGTCCACTTGGGGTTAAGTGTGTTGCCAACTAAGCGCCAACTGTGAAGCAATTATTTAATTAGTTAGAATATATTTTAACTAGTTTAGAGAAGTTAGCTAGATGTATTGCTTGAATGAAATAGCCCCCAAACTTTCTCACTTTGTCTCTTCTTCCAATCTTCTTTGCAATTGAGATATTCATCCAAGGAGCGCGATTTACACTTAGAAATGTTTCTATCCGCTTTCCAGGGATCAAAACTGGGAAATAGTCATCCGTGATTGTGAAAAGGGATTCACACCTGTGAAATTGTCCGTAGTGTATTCGAGATAATGCTACAGTTAAGGCTCACCACTACGAGCAATAGCGCTACAACCACAAGTGGGTATTTCATGCTTGTAGAAGCAATTATGGTATGTTCTACTAATTACTATCGTCAAGTCTCACAACCACAGTTACAACCATAGTGCACATTGGTCATGTCCAAAGTCTGGCCCATGCCTACGATGGAATGTGTAGCAACCGCAAGGCGTAGTTTGTTTGCACGCGAAGGTTTATACAGTATGTTTTTCTTTTACGCGACTTTAGTCATCTTATCCAATAAGCACACATTCTCTATAGGTTTTTGGAAGTCTTTTTATGAACCCATGGCATTTAAATTCCTAGAAATTGATAAGAATCTGAGAGAAACATTGTGTTATGAGTTTATTTTGTCTATATCTCGTCATATATCATAATTCTCACTTGTAAGGCATACAACATAATTCTACCTACCTATTTATCAATTTAACTATCATGTAAGCCTTCAAATTTTCATGTTTACGTGCCTATAATATGCGATATCAATTTCCTATGACACATACATTAGAATTACAAGGTTTGAGCTAAAACTTACATCAAATTCTTCAAGTTCTTGGTGGCTGTAATTTTTCCTCTTTCTTCTACTCACTCACTCTGTCTGGCAGCTGCACTCTTTCTTGGGGTGGGGAGAATGCCAAAATTTTATCTACAATTCCTTCGGGGTTTTTTGTATTTAATTACGGTATGATATGTATATTTAAGACTTGTTTGATCCTCCTTCACAAGGCAAATATTTTTCTGTGAAATTCCCGTGCCAATTCCACCCCAAAAATCTGGCTATTACAATAATGAAGATGTGTTTTACTTCTTACTATTGCAAAAACAATTAGGGGGAAAATGAGAAAATATGAACACGTTACAAATCTTTCGATAGAGATGCACCAATGATATCTTATTTTAATAATAAATAAAGCAGTCTCTTACAATTCATCATTTTAGCACCGCCTGTCCCCTAGTGACGAATTAAGAGTGTTCAATCCATTAATTAAAGACCTCGGTGCTCACAATTAACAGCAAATAAATCTTAATTTAGTTGGCGTGATAGTGATTACGTTGCACCTGTCACCTTAAGAAGTAACCTAAGATAACAATTTGTAGAATGCCATATGCCTTGCAGTGCTTTTCAAGGTGAAAGAATTACGCACCAATTTTTTTTTTAAAAAAAATTAATTGGGATGATAAGACAAAGTGCTTTAAGAATTTTTTGTAGAGTGTCCAGATGTACAAGCTCTACGTGGCCCTTTATGAATGAAACTCGAACCTTTCTGGGTACAACAACATCAACAAAATATATTCCTCATTTGACTTTGGCAATATTATATCTTGTCTCCTAATGCCTTGGCAAATCTTTCTGTTTCCTTAATTGCCCTTGATTTAGTAAGACTTAATATGATAAAAAAATATCGAAGAATTTTCAGTTATTTATTCAATAATTTGCTCGCGATTTCACGTTTATCTTCTAATGAACATGCAAATAAGAATACATTACCATGAAACAGATCTATCTATATGGGCATCTGAGTAATTTAAACATGTTATTGCGATATGATAGAGCAAATCTTTGGCTTATGTTACTGATGAATTGACAAGGACATAATTTTGACTGAAGGGAGGAAGCAAGGACAGGAAATTGCCAATATTAATATTCAACAAACACAAGCGCCTTATGTCAGGGAAATTGGGCATGACATTGCAAACCTCTTACAAACACACACGCATATATACATAGATTTCCCTTCGTCGTATATGTCAAAGGGATTAATGGCTCAACAAATGGGAATATGGGGAGGCATAGAACAAGGGTAGAGTAAAGGGCCTTGGATTGCTGAAGAAGGCAGGTTCCTCTTTGGTTATGTGACATTGCATGGTGAAGGAAGATGTAATAATGTGGCCTGGCTTGCAGGTACCTAACTATAAAAGCCTGATTTTTCCTCCCTACGCATTGACATACGGACTCGTATATTTTTGAAGTATGTTAAAACTCATAATTGTTTCAAACTGTCCCCTTGCTGTTTGCATTTATCGTGTGATTAATATGATTGATGTTCCTTAATTAAGAAGCCCCTTTCCGAATGATTTTATTGCAGGGCTGAAAAGGAATGGTAAGAGTTGAGATGGGTGAACTGCTAGAGGCCAGACCTAAAGAGGGGCCAAATAACTCCTCATGGAGAGAGATTTTTAAGCATGGGGATAGTTCGAAATTTGCTAAAAGAAACTTGTTCATCGTACAATTGTTTTTCTCAAAGCAGATGGTCAACCTTTGCTAGAAGCCTACCAGGAAGAACAGACAATGAGATCAAGAATTATTGGAGGACACATTTCAAGAAGGGAAAAGTCTCCTCCCAAAGCCCTGAAAAAACACGGGCTTGGTTACATAGTAGACAACAATTTCAATTGCAACAACTGTTGCAGCAACAACAACACCAGCAAGATCAAATGGACATGAAAAAGATCATGTCATTGCTATAACGTGCCAACTTCCACTCAGTTGAGGCAAGAAATTGTCTATCTAACTGCACGAGATGAGGAAGGGTTCCTCTATTCAATGATCAACGAGTACACAACTGTGCCTGAGGCCTATTCAAGTGAGGACACTATCATATGGGATGGCTTGGGGAACTTGGATGATCTCCATGGAAATATGACAGGGAGTGCTAATTATCAGCGTACTTTAGCCCCAGCTCTCTATTAATCTTCTACGATTACCTAGAGTACTGCTTGTTACAATTTCTGAGTCTCATAGCTTCTGAAGTTGTACTAAAACATTATATAAGAACCAAAGGAGGTTTTCAGTGGAGAAAGATAATGACTGCTATGGAATCTGGATTATGAAATTTGTCTTCGGGCTAATTATAACTAGTAAATCATCTGGAAGTGGATGATATAATCCCTTTTCAATATGTTAATCGGAATTCGTTCCTACTAGGGAAATTTTGTGAACTTTATGTTTTGTTTATATCATTGTAATGGAAGCGTAGTACTTTTACACGCATGAATGATAAGCGTGTCACAGTACTAATAGAACAGTGTACTTTTCTGCACCAGAATTTAAGCAAATTAGAAAAAATGCACTTGCGTCGAAACCTCATTCTTCGTCTAATATAAGGAAAATCAATTGAAGACAAATGTTATATCTGTCATATGTATATGTGACTATATAAGGAATTGGTCAAGCAGACGGTAATTGAGAGCTCTAATAAAAAAATTAATGTGAGGTACTGCATAAGATGAGGATATGTATCACTAAGGGAATGCTAGGATGTTTAAATAATTTGCCTGTGTTCGAGGTTTAGGTTTCAAAATCTTTTGGTTAGAATGTTAATTAGCGATCAGAATTACATTGTAAATGTTGGTTTCATTTTTATATGTAATTATATATTCTATCCATAAACTCTATCAAAAGATAAACACCTGTCTTAAAAGTTAAAAAAAAAGAGGTAAATCTATTACTGACACCTTGTTGAGAATTATTAAAATTATTGATCACTTGATGCAATTGTTATAAGTATAATTATTTACGCTAACTTCCTTAATATCTGGATAATTATTTGTTCCTCGGGCTTTTAATTAACTAGACTTAGTTTATACTACAATAAACATGTTTATCTTGCGTAAGGGTTCTAATTATCTCGAGGTTCGGTTTAAAGGCAAAAGGTAAGTCACCCCATTAAAAACTACACTATTATGGTTGGCAAATGTGTTTTCACTATTGTCGATATATTATGTGTAGATTAATCCAAAGTTTGGTTTGAAAATGTTTCATAGTATTCTTTTAATTATTCAACCTAATAAAATAAATCATTTAGTTTGAACCCTTTCAAATTTGTTTTCCCAAACTTAAACAGTCATGTCAAAAACTTTCTCTTAAATGACACTTCCATTTAATTTTTATAAAAAGGTGGAGCATCCATTTGAAAACATTAAATTATGAAGGCATCATTCAATAAATATTAAATAAATGGAGATGCCACAGGATGGGATCTACATTAAACAAGAATAGAATAGAAAATATAAATGTCAAAATGCCATCTTGCTCGTATTTTTAGTTTTTATTTTTAATTTAGTGTTGAAATGGAATCTTCATTTTTCTTAAAAAAATATGAAAGTTATGACGGATCAATTTAATAAAAAGGAAAAATAAAAATGGGTTGACAAAACTTCTTTTCGTTAATTTAAAATGTTAAAAAGGCCCATCCTTCATAGGTTTTAAATATAAAATTCTATTTACAGTTAAATTTGTGATATGTAATGTAAAACTATTAGTATACTTGTCAGAATTATCATAACATAGTTAGCTTGATAATTTTCGACTATTTTTATTTCATTATTTTAAATTTATTAAAATTGGAGTAATATATCAATATTACTGCATTTTGGCTATATAAATGAATTAAAAAACATATAAATATACTGTTTTGTATTAGTCTCTTCGTATCAATCTGTTTTCAAACGAATTATTTAATTTTGATTTAAGAATGAGTTAGAAATATCAAATGTCACAATGTTGTCATGAAGTAAAGCTATAACGTTGTCCCAGACAATGCTGGTAACTAAATGGCGTGGTCTCTTAATTACAATTGATAAATGTTGGCATGTGTGATTATGTAAATAAAATAATAATATTTTCAAGTATATATTTGATATCGTTTATAAAATAAAACAAAAACTTACAACAGGCAATAAATAGAATAAATTAAATTTGAGAAGAAATATATATTATACTAAATTATGGGAATAATGTTCAATAAACAAAAAATTGATGGATAGAATGAAAAACTGAAAACTGACTTTTTTACCTATTATAGTATATATAATTTGTTCCAAAAATTTTCTGAAGCCTAAATAATAAATTAGAGTCTTTTCTTGCAGGGTATTTAGACAAAGGATTAATAGCCAAGGAACCCATTGAATAATAGTACGAGTAACTGGTAAGTGATTACACCTTACTACACTTTTGAAACTACTTTTTAAAATGTTTTGCCATGCACAAAAATTTTAGATTGTGTGAATAAAATTACTTTTGGGAATATTTTCCTGTTTTATAAAAGCATGAATTATTCTATTAATTTTTTGAAAATTTTAAAATTTTATTTACAATTTTATTGGAAATCTTGATGTGAGTCATTGAGAAGTAAAACAATTTTACATTGAACATTGGAAAATTGAAGCACATGCAATAAAATATAATAGCCACTTATATAATGCTGATAATTGTGAGGAATGAGTTCTATTTTACCAATCAAGTAATAGATGAGAAGCCATTCAATCGAGATGTAAGATAGAGACCGAAGCAGGTGAAGCTAATACATGACCCTACCAATCAAGTTACAATAGATTAAGATACATTTTAAGTGGGGTTGAAGCCTTGGAACTACGGTAGGAAAGCTATAGCATGTGATCCTTTTTAACTAGAGTGTAGACTAAGGCCCTAATCAGTAGAAAAGCATATGAAATATGCACTGGCATGAGCTGGTTGAGAAATTAGGATATATAGATTATATGGATGACAAATGGATGGAGTGCCTAGGTATCACTTCTTTTCTCTTAATATTAATTGTAAATTATTTATTTTACCTTATTGAAAATGTCATTATGCGAACTGTTATGTTCTTGCTCACACCCATTTGAAAGAGAGAGAGAGAGAGAGAGAAAAAAAAAAAGCAAGTGCTACCATTTAGTAGGCGACTCATCGCTTATCACATGTAAATGATGTTTTTACAAAGGAAGTCAATGACGATAGACAAACAAGGGGTTAGCAGATGAGAGGATGAGGTATTAGAATAAGTTACTTAGTTCATTGTCATCACTATTTATCAAGACAATTTCTAATGTAATAATTAGGTTGCTTTATTTTCATTGCGTAATGAAGTTCGAATGTTACTATAGATAATACATTGTTTTCTTTGGATATTGTAATGAATATTATTGAATTAGTTTGTTTTGAAGCATATTGACTTTGGTATTCATTAAGGTGATTCATATATATTGCCATATTAATGATCCCAAATTCAGGCCATGATAGTATGGGTATAGGCATTATATTTTAAGTTGGATTTGGATTTGGATATGGATATGTTTCATGAATATGGATAGGGTTGCCTTACACAATTACACAAGTAGTCATTGCACACAATCAATTCATTTTTACTTTTGCTACTGAGTTGCACACATGTGCGTTGAGCTTGAATTGTCCTTGAAATCAAGTTATCCAACAATGGGGGGATCAAATTTCAATTCTGTTAGTGATAAGATGCCATTTGATTTCTATTTCCTTCTTTTTTAAGCCTACAAGACTTCATATGATGCGTCTACTCGTGGAGACGATAACACAAATCTTGACAGGTGGCTATTTTCCAGCATGCTTCTCTCACATCCCTTTGGATGAAATTCTCACTTAATTGATTGGTGGATTTGGTACTCCACACTCTCTTTACCGAACTTTGCATGAAATCAAGATACCAAAATTTTCACAACATATTTTAAGAGGCCTTGGGTGCATTGCTTGGCGAGATACTGAAAGCAAGCCATCAACTAGGATGAGGTCATCCAGAACTTGCTATTTCTGACATGGTTTAACTAATACAGTGGTGCAAAATAGTTTCCCAGCTTTGCTTAAATATAATTATAAAACTATCTTATTTTGAAATAATAATATAATTAATAAATTATTCAATTTTAAATTATGTATTATTAGTTGTAAAAATTAATTAACCATTTACAAAAGAATATGTAATCAACCAGTTTACTCAGTATAATATTACGTATTAAATTTAGAATTTTATATTTCTAAATTTATGCTTCCAAATTCTTCAAATTATGTTTTCTAGTGGATCATGCCGAAAGTTCCATCATTCAAAAAACATGTGGAGAAACGTACTGAAGTAAGGAGTAAGGAGTATTGCTTTAGACTAATGGCAACTATGGCAAAATAGTTCATCATTCAAAAAACTTAAACTCAAAGACAAAGTATGCAGAAACTTAGTCTTAGCATGTGGTTTGCGTGGAAGTGATGGATTTTCTCCAACTTAGTATAGATTCGTCTTTCTTTGCTTCTCTTGTGCTATTTCCTTGATCTTTAAATGTTTTCTAAGCTTTGAAACTATCCAAAACTCCATTCTAACTATGTTCGAATCTTGATTTATAAGTGTTGATGGCTAAGTTAAGAATATTATGAAGGATGGACCAAACTACCCTCCAAAATCTACCCCTGACTGTGCTATTTCTCTCAACTATGAGCCTTTTGGTTGTGTCCGCACTTGACTATTTTGCTCCAACAATCCCAAGCATGAGTTTTTACAAACACACCTTCTAAAGCACATAGCCACACCACCCTTCCTCGTAATCATGCCTTGGTCGTTTTTACTTTGACAAGGTGCATTTTTTTGCATGCAAATTTCTTGTCTAGTGCCAGATTGGCCTAATGTTTGTGTTGTTTGAAAGCCAGTTCATTTTGATTTTATTCTATATAATTTAAGATCAATTGAATACTCCATAAAAAACATGGAAGCCTTATTAATTTATTGCTAAGTTTTTCTTTATGAACTATTTACTTTCCCCAGTGTTTCTCCACCTCTTCAAGTCAAACTTATTCAAAGATTTTTTGACATGCAAAATAAGTGAAAAACATCTCCATCATCCATAATTATGAATGAATTAAATAAATTAAGATCAACTCCTCTTAGTCACACAAAATATACAATTCGTCCCACAATGTGCTCAAAAATTCAATGATTATAGCCCAACTCACACGAATTACATATGATAATTGACTCCTTCTAGGAAGCCATCAACAGCCAATATTGCTCACTCATATGGAGTAATAAGTAGGTTCTTTCCAAATTGTGATAGGAAATGTCGCTATCAATGTTAACTCAAGTTGATTTCATTTGTAGAGATAGTCATGTCATGGTGTAAATATTAGCTCTCTTAACTACTAAAGTAAGTTTCATTACAAGAACTAAAGCTTGTGAAGATGTGCTATGAGTAAAAATATTTTTTAAGTGAATATAATTTCCATCATGGGAAGTGTGAGTGATTCTGTGACAGTCCAAGTGTTATTTATGTTAAAAAAAAAAAAACTATCCTTTCATTTTATGTTAAAACATATTAACGTAAAATACCATTAAATCACAGATGTAATGGAGGGAAGCTGTATGTCTCGAGAAGATTTGTACCAACAAAAATGATTCAGACATGTTGACTAGGATTGTTTCCAAGATAAACACGAAAATTGTTGGCTAGCAGCCAAACAAGTGGAGCTTCTAACGTAGTGAGAAGGGGGAGACTTGCTTGTTGATCCTACTGAATTAGTGGGGCCCATACACGCATTTTTTGAAAAAAAGAACATATATATTAATACACTGTATTATCAATTGTTTGAGTCGAATTTGATTTTACATTGTAAACTTACAATATTACTCAAAATTAAAAAATTTACGTTATTATCTTTAATTATGAATACCAAATACAGCCAAATATAATTATAGTTACTATTCTGTCTGTACTTCTTTTCTTTATTTTGTATCTATGCTTATATCTTTATGAAAATTATTTTTAGTTGTACATTCTAAAATTACACTACTTTTAATTATTTTTTATTTTTGTATCATTTTCTTTTTCATTTTTAATTTTTTTTTATTTTTTTCCTCCAATTTTATCTCATTTTAAATTCTTTTTAGCTTTCTTTTTTAATTATATTAAATGTTTTTCATACTTTTAGTCTATATTTATAATTTGTTGTTACAGAAGTAATGCTTTTTGGTTGAACACTGTAAAATTACAAAATTATCATTAATTTTATTTTTATTTTTATTTTTTCATCTTTCTTTTTCCTTTCAACTTAATAATTCATTGGTTTTTCTGTCAATTGTCTCTCTTTCTGGTTTTTATCTTGCCTTTTTATCTACTTTAAATAGCTTTTTTATGTTTTAATTTTAAAATTTTTATTATTTAAATACATTAATTTTCTAACTTATAAATTAACTTTTCACACCTGTGCAACTTTTACTAGTAAGTGTGTGTGTGTGTGTGATGAGGCAAGGCGTGGTTGCTACCCAGCACCATCAATTGAATAGGAGTTCCCACCTCCATTCTTGGTCAATAAAAAAAAGTGCAACCTCCTCTATGTATGGGAGGAACTAATTTTGTCTTTTGGTCATTTGCAAGGTATGGGCAAGTATTCAGTATTGCGAGGTTGAGAGAAAAGTGAGGTTTTTAGACAAATTGCTAGAGCAAAGGCAAGAAAAAATAATTTGTAAGAAATTTTCGTGTGAATTAAATAGCGGTATTTTGTTTTGGTGGTTTGACAAACACTTGTGTATTACCATTCTAGATAGTATATCTAAAAATTTTCTCGGGAATCCTCTCTATTAAACTCTTTCCATTGAAATAATGGAAAAAATAGCTTCGAAACTTACCCATGGATGTAAGCCATCAAAGGATATTTTCTGTTCCTTTATTTATTGTTCTTATTTTGTTTGCTATTTATTTGCTTCGTCTCCAACGGTCAATATGTTCTATGGCCAACTTTGCATTTTTGCCATGCAGACATTATTGACCTATACTTTAGTTTTGTCACAATAAAAGAATCAAAAGCTGATATTTGTTATCAATAAGCCCAACAAATGTACCCTAGATTCATGTTGATAAATATTCTTATGGTTTTAAGTTAGAGGTACCTTTTCATAATAGTTTTTCAAGGTCACGATAATTGTGGAAAAGTATTTTTGTTTATTATAAAATAAAGTACATTGACTCTGTCTCCTTTGTGCCCAAAACGGACGTAACACAGGAGAAAAAGTTGATACATTTATTATTACATCCACAATCAACAACACCAAACATAGTACATCTTAGCACAAAAGCCAATACAACACAAAGGAGAGTTCAATACCTCGATTGTTACATGAGAAAGAACGCCACATAAATTGGGAACGTAGATACTATCAACAAATACTTCATTACCATATTTTCTCAAATCTTTTTTTTATATTTTTTTAGTTCAGACAACAAACAAAACTTGCTGCACTTACTCCATAGCATAATTAGTCTTCAATTCCTCGGATAGACTGTATAATAGGTCTGGATTATTGTCATGACAAGAAGCAACACACCAGCAGACCAAGCAATGATAGACCATGGGTTGTTGAAGTATGTGTACATCAACTGAACAATCCATGTCTTCGCTTTACTGTCATAGTGCTCCTGAATTTTTTGTTTCACGTCTCTGAAACTGCTTGTGTTGGCCATCCCATAAGTATTCAAGCCGCTATACATCTTAAGGATTTCTTTATCACTTCCTAGTGGTGTCAACAAAATCCTCCTCTCCCTCAGCTCCTTCACATCGGCTGGAGTGTCCATCAGGGATTTCATGAATTTCACGTAAGTTATCACAATTGGCTCGATAAAGTTGTCGGGCCTGAGTTCATAAGCAATCATGTTCAAAAAGAACACTTTCGTAGTGCTGGAAACTAACCAAGTGGGGAGTTCTAACTCGGCATAAGGGATGCAGGATGTAAAGCGTATGGCGTTGAGAGATTTTATCCGGGTGGGACAGAAGTGAATCCCCTTGGTTTTCAGATCATTCGCCGAACGGAAAGTCTTGTAACGTTTCTGAATATCGGCTTCTTCTTCCCTTTCATCTTTCTTGGTGACTTGAGTCTCAGTCTTATTGGGATTCCAGTTCCCAATAAGAACTCTATGGAAAGCTTCGAAGAGAGAGATCGGCTTGTACTCCTGCTGCAGCTGCTGCTGAATTTCTTCGATGTGCGGCCGTTCATATTGACCCCATATTGTCCTGTGCAGGAACTTGCTCACTGCTTCTTCTCCCTCCTCCTTGTATCTAAGGTTTACCAGGAGCATAACTATTTGAAATGGAATCTGATTCTCCATCAAGAAGATATCACGGTTTACCAATGATAGAACAAATTTGCCAAGATAACTGTACATCTGTCCCAAACTTTCCGTGTTCAGGGTGCCTATACCGATATAGCAGATGAGGAAACAGGCATCTAGAAGCATCATTTCTGCAAATGCAGCGTTTGAATAATTGTTCGTCGATCCATCCTCGTAGCATTTTTTGGCATCTTCAATGACGTCAAGAACTTTGTTGTAGAAGAATCCTATGCTCTCACAGCTGCCATCGACAAACATTCGGAGAGCAAAATGCTTGGCTTTCTCGCAGTGTTGAAGATCCTTTTTTCCATGGTGGTAAGGGCCGAAGGACACCACCTTGGGGTCGTAGTCACCCTTGTTTTGCTCGTCCTGTCGAAGCCAATGGGGAACTCTATGGATCCTCCGGACATCTGACTGCCAAAGTGCCATCGTTGGAGTGGCCTCTCGGGGGGCACTTTGGTTGCCAGATTCTACATCCATATCAATTGGAAGTAAATATTTTTTGGCATAGGTTTCAACAGTACGACCAAGTAGGATATTTTTTTTATATGACCTATTTTTCGGATGGATTGTGGTTGCTCAAATAATGGCGACTTGAACAGCAGTATGTAAAGGCCAGAAGAAATAATTAAACAGAGACTTCAGCTCAAGTGTCGTTTTCTTTGGTTTTTCAGTCAAATGGTTAGAGAGGAAAGATCAGCTTAATTATTCATCTGTTATCCACGGTTACAAGTATCCCACGCACTGTATTACGTTTGGATTAAATCATAATTGTTCTCACCAACATATGAGTTGACTAGAACCTATCGACCCTAGAGGTGATTGGTTTAGAAAAGCTGCCCCCTTGCTGGTCTTAAACTCTCACCTTACGTTTGCAGTTAGCATAGCTCCGTAAACATGTTCATAACATCCAAAGATCTATGTGATATAAAATATCATGCTTAACACGGATAACTGTATAATCAAATTTTGTGCTTATATACTTAGACTCGTGCCAAATTCTAAAATCAACGATGTAGTCACTTCAATTTATTATTTTGTTACACGGGTCTTTGCATCAGTGCAGCATAACAATCAAGCATTAAGAATTTAGTTTGGTGTGTGCCTCGATTGTTAGAATGCCGGGAACTTAGTTATTAGTTATCAAGAAACAAGTATAAAATTATGGCCTTGTCTATCCATTTTATAAATATTTCAAACCGTGTGAGATTTTGTGAAAATTATTCATACGTATATTTCTACACAACAGCAATTTCTATATATATATATATATATATACACACACACACACAAACATACCAATATATTTATACACACCAGCAATATAAATATATGTATTATGTGGGTTTGAGCTGCAAGTTCCGGCTGGCGGTCCATGTGTGATAGTAATATACATATGATAATGTATTTTAATGTGCTAAAAGAATTAATTAAATTATAATAATTGTTCGACCAGATAAATGATTATTTTGAAAAGTGTTTGGTTGTTTTGTTTCTAATTAATAAATATAAATAAATATCAATTATGCGATTTTTGGAATAGGTAAACATAATTTATTATTTATCAGTAAATTTGATTACTTGTTATTTGAATTTTATAATCACAATCAAAATCTTGCTGAGTTGAATTTTATTCAAGACGGCCTTTTGTGTGTTGTCCCAAATTTTGGGACTCGTTTTAGAAACCATGCAAAAGGGCGTCCTGCCTACATACGTAGGACAAAAATCGGGACAATTTTAGAACAAATTTAGGATGGATGTTTGGAATGGATTTGGGATGACTTTCAGACGAATTTGAAACACTTTTTTGGGATGGTTTTGAAATGCCTTATTTAGAACAATTTTGAGACGGTTTTTTTTATAGTGATTTAGATATGGCTTTGGCATTGAAGTTGTCTTTTAGGTCAAAATTTGGAACAGCGTTTTCAATATATTTTATTTTTTAATGATTATATATTTCCTAATTTATCAAAATTGTACATTATGAAATAAAAAGCAATTGTACGCAAATGACTAAATATTTGCTGCAAACAATAAATTTCAAATTGATCATACCAACCATAGATGTTTTAAAAAATGCAAACTATTTAGAAATGCATATCAAATGTAGTTTGGGTATTAATGGACTTGCATCAATCATTGGTGTCCAACTTAACGTCAATGTCCTCTCCCTCATCCTCAGCCTTCATGTTCATGTAATATTGGCATATCAGATGATATTGTCCTGTGAAGCGCTAATGTCCTCACTATATGACTTGTGAGGGATTTCAGTCCACCACACTTAAACTATACTCGAAACTTCTTTTCAATCATGTCTATCCTGTCTAGTACTTAAATAAGCAACATAATATGCCGAGATTGCTTGATGAGCTAAATTAAATGGCTCTCCATTCTATATGTTCTTGAGTAGGTAACATTGATGAGTTAATATTTGGAATTCATTTTTTGTTCACAAACTAGCTCTACCTACTTACATTTGAATAACACAACATGCATATTAAGCATGTTTGGATGTTCAAATTGCAGTATCTCTTCGAACACCCCAAAAGAAACATACTCAGAATTGTTGTAGCATGACAAATGTACATCGATGGGGTTCAACACAGGCATGCAAAAATGTTGAAATAGAAAACTAATTTCCTTCAGCATATTCCACACAAATTCTAGTAACATCTCCCTGAACATAATACGAAGAAGCCTCTCCATAAACACGTGATATGTGGCTTTTCATTCCATTTAGTCTCAGTTTGTATATGTCCATACATTACCTAATGTTTGATGCATCCCCATTTGGAAATATCAATTGTTTGAGCCACTCACATATCATTCGTTTTTGTTCCCTATTCAATGTATAAGAAGCTACGAGTTAAGGTCCGTCTCTATTTGGTCTGACAACAAGTTTAGAATGGTTGCATATGATTTCAACAACCTTTTGAGCATTTATCCTTTGTCTTCCTTTTCATATCCATGATCATGTTAAAAATATTCTCAAATACATTTTTCTCAATGTGCATGACATCCAAATTGTGACGAAGTAAGTTGGTTTTTCAATAAGGTACATCCTAAAATATACTTCACTTTATCCACTAACAAATAGTCCCATAACCATTGATCACACCACATGGTGTCAATCCAATTCTTTAATGCAATTCCATATTTGTTCACTAGTCTCCCTCTGAGACATGAGACGCATCTCCACTCATCGCTTGATAAAATTTTTCCTGTTTCTCTCATCCTGATAGTTTATCAGCAAGAATTGATGATGACAATTAAAGTAACTCACCTTCCTATCATGTTAAAGACAAATTGCTCTATTCTAACTCATACATACTGGACAACACATCAAATTATTTGAGCTCCACGCCAATCTCGTTGAATATGCAAGCAAGTTATGAATAGTCCACAACAACACTGTTCTCATATTAAAATAATTTGTCTAAATGAATCATATGTCATGACGACAACATCCCATAACATAATTACTCCTCGATTTGTGGCTGCAAATAAACATCAATTAATTTATTCAGGTTAGATGGTCCCGAAATAACCAAAGATAGAAACATGAAAGAATTTTTCAAGCACATCCCAGGTAGAAGGTTATACGATATCACCACAACCAATTAACATGAATATATTTTCCTATAAGATCCATGTGGAGCAACCCTATTCACACACAATCCAATCATCACATTTCTAAGCTCAATAGCAAACTTAAGATGTGCCCTATCAAAGTATTTCCACGTCTTAGCACCAAATGAATGCTACATAGACCATTGCTTACTGACGTGACTGGCATGCCATGTCATGTGTTCTACAGTTTCAACTAAAGCATATAATCTCTGAAATCTTGAAGTTAATGGCTAGTATGACAGACTTGCATATAGGACATCTCTCTTACTACAACTTCTACTCGTTCACAATCTAGCCCTAGGCTGCCCACAAAATTTATAACTTCGAAGTCCTTCACTATCCTTTTAATATAGCATGCAACAAACCTTATAATAGTCAATCTTTATAACTGGCAAACCTAAATCATTTATCAACTATTTTGTAACGTAATATTTTTAGGGCATATGGTATAAATATTGGTCTGCCACATTTAACACTTCAAAACATCTTTCTAAAAATCATTCCTCACAATTTGCAGCATCAGCATCTCTTTCTCTCTCATGAGGATGAATGTCTTCATCATCAAGTGTTTCAATGTTACTTGGACCTGATTCATCCATAAACAGTTCCATACATGGCCCAACTACATCATACGCCATTCGAGGTCTCATGGCATTTCCTTATTATTATCATCACCCACAATGCTCTATAGAGGCCGTCGTCACTACCCCTCTCTGTAGTAATATCAAAGTACTTGTTCTCACCATGAATAGTCCAATTATAGTAGTTATTTACAAATCCCTTTTTGAATAAGTACATCTTCACCTCATTGAGATGTAGAAACCTATTGTTCTTGCGCCATGAAAAAGGACACCTAATCCTATTGTCATCTATGAAATCAAATTATTGACAAACCCAATTTATAAATTCATTAACCTCATCCTCAAACTCATCTATAAATCCACGATGCCCAAGAAGTTTTTTTTTTTTTTGGTAAATCCAAGATCTAATTTGTCTCAACATTTTTTACTAAAATAAACACACATATTTCATTGGTTGTCTCTAAAATATGCAATTGACCAAAATTACACAAAACAATTATGGATTGATCTTAAATCTCATTGTTATGGGGCAAAATTAAGAATCCCACCTTAAAAACTTTAATTTTCATCATTATACATGTATATATAAAAACAATCAAACACGTAATAATACAAATAGGAGTAACAGTATTATCGTAAAAATAAAAACTTCAACTCCACCAAATTTATGGAGTTTTTGGCCAGATTTGATATTGTTTTGACGATAGTAGAAAGAAAAATTAGTTTTCAAATAAAATAGGGTCGTATTTGACCTTATTTTAAAACTTGTGAATTAGAACAAATTTGGGATGGCCTTAAAATGCCGTTCCAAGTGTGAGGATGACCTTTTTCTTGCCATCCGAACTTTAAGTACAGCTTTGTGATGGTTTTTCTAGTCCATGATGAGATACACCTTTTGAGCAACTTTGGGACAACTTTAGAATACCTTCTTTTTTAAGTCCAAAAGCCATCCCAATTTAGCTATTTTTTGGTTGTGAATAAATAGTTATCATATTGAATTGAATTATTTTTGGTCCAACTTAGTATATTTTCACGCCATATAGATTGGTAATATAGCATTCCAACCCTTGCACGGCTCCTAGCAAAAGACTTAAGCATATGTGTTTTCAAAAAACGTAGTAAAAAATAACGATAGTCAGTTATGTTTGGATTCAAATTTAAATCTATCTAGCTTATTTCTTACAAGCCTATTATATATCGAAATATTACATTTTATCTCTTTTTCTCTCCTATTTTTGAACTATTCCTAAGTTTTCGTGCCAAATTTTTATATTTCAAAATTTAAATCTAAACATAGTATGTATTAGTGATATACCCTCTAACGCCAATAAAAAAAAGGGGATACTAGAATAATATTTGATTGTATCTATACTTTTCACATTATTTAATAAAATACTAATTTCTATATCAGTATTGTGGCAAATCTTCATGCGCATAAATCTTGATTGGCATAAAATATTACATGTACCCATTTGCTTGAATTACAAAACCTTATTCATAAGGAATTATGAATATAGATACAAGACTTTCTTAATACTCAATTAAAAAAACATGTGTGTACATCTTATATTTGTACGGTGAATGTCATACTATTCGATATGAGATACTAAGAATATATATGTATGAATGTGCCATTGGAGAAAGGGTTATTTGGACAATAACTCGTAAAATGAAGCTGACATGCGGACTTCACTCTTATTTATCAACGTCCTACTTTATGATCGTGTTAAGCACTTGTGAACTTTAAACTTGAGATGACATGATTGTCTTATGCGCATGACGGTCAAAATGTCATTAGAGCATTGAGATCCAATATCTATCCTATTATGGGATAAGATCATGAGTCCTATATGTCATTACCTAAGTGCGTATGGAGGCTTGTGTACAATTAATAAGGGATTTGTCTCCTTATAAGTAAGCAAGGAGTTTGTCCTATACAGTTGGCGTTTTATGAGATTGAAACTCTTAGCTAAGGCAATATGTGATCAAAAAAGAGTTTTCAATAAGAACATTTATCTTATGAAAAAGCACTGATTGGTTATATGATGGAGTTTGTGACTTGCTAAATTCATGACTCTTACTCAATTAAGACAAAGTAAGACAAAAAGTCTATACATCAAGGCAATCGCAATAAAAAATGTTCATTGTGATCTAGTTACTTCATCTTAATTGGGCTACGATGTGGGCCGTAGACTAGACGTTACCTATATTTTTCGAGTTATGCTCGTTGCTGATTAAAAATGAACCTAGAGAGTAACACACATAAAATTAGGATGTGTTGTGAGTGTTAAATTTATGGAGTGCATAATTTATTTAGTTTCAATTAGATTGAACTAAATGAATTATTATGTTATTTGTAAATGATGAGATGAGTAATTAAAAATACAATGAAAATTTAATTTGATTGATGAGAATAAGTAAATTAAATTAGTTGGATACAAATGAACTTTAATTATTATTGAGATTACTAATTAATAATTAAAAGATATGTGAGTTGATTTACTAATAAAATTAATAAATAAGAGTCCAATGACTATTTAATTAAAGGGGCCTATTTAGGAAGGCTAATAGGGTCCACGCACTTGACTATAGTGTTTAGATTATAAATAAAAGTCTTGAAAAGTTCAAGACTCAATTTTCAAGATCAAAGATTTGTGTGCCCCTCAAGCAAAATGAGAGAAAAACTCTAGCCACTCTCTCGCATCTCTCTTTCATCAAAACATCTTTTTAACCCAAAGTGTTTGCTTAGAACTTCGTAAAAATAATTTCGTAAAGTGTAGGAAGAGCCTACAAGTATTCTCATCACATGGACAATCTAAAAGTTAAAGTTTAAGAGCTACAACTTCAAGGACCATACAAGAAAGGTCTAAAAACATTTCAATGTTACTACCTTGATCTTTGTACTTGTAATTTCAATATCTTGTGTGTTTCGCAATAAAAACAGATAGGATTTGTTTCGTTATTTTCCACTGTATGTTTGTGAATTATTTATGTGATTAAATTAAATTTTACGACCAAACCCTATAAAACTCAACAACATGAACTTTCTAACTTGAAATTCTAAAGTATAAGACAATGTTTTGATTAGAAAATGGGTATTTATAATTATATCTAAATTTCAGAAAGTATTGTTACAACTGTTTCAATCATCAATAATGACAAATCTTGATTCGGTATGTATATTGACAATAGCACAAATTTTTAGGTTTTGAAATCCCTTTCTCCCATCAACATACATCATGAATTTGGCATATGTAGTTTATGTCATAAATCTACAAAGATTAAAACTGGACTAATGTCTCCGTCCAACGTCAAACGCTTTCTTGCATAAATCATCAATAATGACAGATGTCGATCTGACACACGTATTTATGTTATTCTCTGGCACGACTTTTCACGCTCCAAGCTAGAGCATTGAATACGCCCTTGGGAAACTTTTAATAAAAGCTTTTCTTTTAAACTAGCATTTTTGCACGTTCATTTCGTGTATAATAAAATAAATTATAATTTAAATTATATGATTACTCTATATTATGTATTGACTAGTATGGCTTAATTATGTTCGCTAATTAAAAATTTACTTAATTATGTTAGCTAATTAAAAAATTAATCAAAATTGAGAAAAAAATAAATAATTAATAACACAAAAAATTTTTAATATAAAAAAAATTACTTGAAATTAAAATTATATGAAAAAACTTATAAGGAAAAAAAAGAGAAGTCAAATAGGGGCTAGAGAACAAATAAAAAATGAATAAAAATTTAAAAGACGAAAGAGAAATAAATAAAATGTTTAAAATAAATTAAAACAAAATTAAATTAAATTTTTTAATATTAGAGCAAAAAAATCAATAAGAAAAAAGTCAAAAATGAAATTTTTGTGAGGAAAGTAAAAATTAGGAGCAGAGAATAAAATTACACATATAATAACGGTACTTTTATCTTTGGATTTTGAGGAACCTAGGAGTTATTCGATTCCACCACTCTCATGCACGATACAAAACTAGTGATTAGAGACATATTCGATCCGTGCGTAATTATATAAATAAATTAATAATATATTAAAAATATAAGTTTTGTGTAATTAAAAAATAAGATAAAAATTAAATAAAAAACATAAATAGAGTAAATTAAGTGTCAAGAAAGTTGAAAAAGATGAATAAGTTAAAAGGAAAGGAAATGAAATAAATATAAATGAAGGTTTCAGAGTAATATATATATTTATACATGCTTTATATATCTATATCTACACTATATTATTTCTTAACAAGGATTCTTGGTTACAAAAAGCAAATTTGCCTAATACCCTTATGCTAACTACTTTTATTATACCTATCATTTCTTAACTCTTTTTGTCCAATTTATAATTTATACTTATATGTTCTTTCAAATTTTATTGTTTTATAAAATCTTAAGATATTTCATCATTTTTTTTATTTTAAATATTCGTACACAATACAAAATCATATAATTTTTCTTATTTAATTTTTATTTTTTTCTCCTAACTTTTTTCTATTTGTGTTTTCTTTCAAATTTTTTCTTTCGCTCAAATTTTCTTGATTTCTTTTATTTTAGTAATTTAAATATTTTCTATACTTTTTATTATTAAGTAATTTTATTTTAATAACTAAAATACAATAATTTTATAATTTATGAATAAACGTATACATGCATAGAGTGTGTAAATTTTACGAGTATATATAAATAAATATATATATATATATATATATATATATAGAAGTAAAGGTATTATAGTAATTAGTAGTTATCTTAGAGAGTGAATTTACTAATTTAATATTATCATACTTAGCCAGTGCTGTGTCAATGGGGGTAGTATAGGAAAATCAACTAATGCAACCAAAATTAGACCTTTATCTTTAATATATAGAGTAACCAGTAAAATCCTACAGAGTCACAGAGCGTGTAAAATAATTAAAACTCGAAGAATAGAACTGAAATTAAACAAAAATTTTAGCCTGTTGTAGAAAACAAAGAGTTACTATAATAATATTTTTAGAAAAGTATGAGTTTGAACCAATCTACTCAACTCGATTCAATTGAGTAGTTCAATCAAAATTTGATTAAGTTTGAGTCAAGATCGAATACTGTTTCCATGGACTTGAAGCTCAACGAGCTATTTAAGCTCAATTGTATATATATAGATATTTATGCTTTAGTAGGTATTGAACTATGCCAATGGCCAGTAATACACAACTCATTTTTGTTGATGCTTGAAGGTCCAGTGATTTATTCCTTCTGGGCACATACTTTTTATATTGTTATGGAATTTAATTGAATTTGAAGTTGAGTCAAGTTTCATGTTTCTAATTATATGTCATTTGTTTCCAAAAATATGTTACCCTGAGCTTTTGTTAGAACCAATTATTATAGACGCTTGATCCATAATTTATGCCACCCTACAAGCTTGAATTCAATTGTGTACACGAAAGTGATTTGTGGATATGATTTAAACACGAAAGCTTAAATTATTAAATCTAAATATTTAAACAATATGACTTTTTTGAACTAAGTTACCAGAAATTGCATGGTCCATAGCTTTATTAAACTCTATACGACAAATTAAAATGTCAACCTGACGCTGACATGATATCTTTTTCTTTATGTACTATTGTATTCATCAATTCTGCTTGCTTAACAAGAGACCATTTAATTTGTTGGACCAAGATATTACAAGGTAGTAGTTCCAAGGTTTTGTTACACCCCACGGACTAATCAAATTATCATACGATTTTATCCTGTAATTTTGCTTATTAACATGTTAATTAATTTGCTAGAGTTATTAGACCAACTTGGTTATTGGTTAATAATGTAGTTCTATTCCATATGAATAATTAACTATATCTAATATATAGTTATTCCAAAAGAAATAGTTATCACACTGTATATTGAATTGCCAGAAGTGATGCAATTAATATGTTTTAAATGGCGAAAACTTTGGTTTTTGTAAATGAATAATTTTAAAAATTCCATAGTTAATAATTATGTGTAAAAATATTTTCATATACTCTAATTTTTATGTTAACTTAATTGTCACTATATATCTATCAAAAATGGTTTGTGGTGACAAGTCATAATATGTTGGGAGAAATGGACTCTAAAACAGAAAGGAGCTTTTAAAACGTGACGCTTTATATTTGAGTGTGTATAGTACAAAAGAAAGAAACAAACAACAAAAGGGAGGGAGGAACTTGAACTCACCAAAAACAACCTCACAAGGAACACTCCTTTTACACACACTCACACACTCAATTCATGCACTCGAACTAATGTTAAAGTTTGCCAAAACCTCCTCTATTTATAGTTGAAAGTCCTACACTCGATTGGCCACATTTGGAGGTACCTATCCCTACACCCGATTGGCCATGTTTGGAGGCACCTACCCCCGTACCTGATTGGTCACGTTTGGAGGCACCTACCCCCGCACCTCATTGGTCATAACTTTTAGTTTGTTCTTGTTGGTCAAAATGGGTGACTCTTAGTGTATAAATAACCACAAACCTTAACATTCCTCCCCCTTTGTTGCTATTTATAGACTTTCTTGTAACCCAGCAACTTCTTTGCATGTGTCAGTCTTCTCTCTGGGCAACGCCTTAGTTAACATGTTTGCTCCGTTATCATCTGTATGGATCTTTTGCAAACTTACTTCTTTTTCTTCCAAGGCTTGTCGAATCCAATGATAACGAACATCAATATGCTTAGATCGGGAATGGAATGTTGAATTCTTACTTAGGTGGATCGCACTCTGACTGTCACAATGGAGGGCATATTTCTCTTGGCTCCATCTTAACTCTTGAAGGAACTCCTTCAACCAAATTAATTCTTTGCACGCCTAGGTTAGTGCAATGTATTCTGCCTCTGTACTTGAAAGTGCAACACATTTTTGGAGTTTACTTTGCCAAGATACAGCAGCACCTGCAAAGGTTATTAAATAACTAGAAGTAGATTTTCTTGAATCAATATCACCTGCCATGTCTGCATCCGAATATCCTTCAAGAACAGGCTTATTCCTTCCTCGAGTATAGCAAAGTCCAAGTTTGATTGTTCCTTTTAGGTATATCAAAATCCACTTGACAGCATTCCAATGTTCCTTTCTGGGATTTGACATGTAACGTCTTACTTGTCCAACTGCATAAGTTAGGTCTGGCCGGGTGCAAACCATTGCATATATCAAGCTTCCAATAGCTGAGGCATATGGTATCTTACTCATATATAGCTTTTCATCTTCACTGCTTGGACACTGCTTCGAACTCAACTTGAATTGTCTTCCCAGTGGAGTTGTCTCTGGCTTTGCATTTTCCATCCTGAACTTTCCAACCATCTTTCTGATGTAGCTTTCTTGAGGGAGCCAAATCTTACCATTTGGTCTATCTCGTAGAATATGCATACCCAAGAGTTTCTTTGCTGGTCCCAAGTCCTTCATTTCAAAGGACTTATTCAACTCCTTTTTCAACTTGTTAATCTTGTTTAGATCATGGCCAATAATAAGCATATCATCAATATACAATAAAAGAATGATAAAATCATCATCAAAATTCTTAATGTATACGCAATGATCACCACTTATTTTTCTAAAATAGTGATTAGCCACGAAGGAGTCAAATTTTTTGTACCATTGCCTCGGGGCTTGCTTTAGTCCATAAAGGCTTTTCTTAAGCAGACAGACAAATCCAAACTTGCAGCTAATCAAAGGACAACTCGAATAGAATTCATTTTCACAACAGGAGAGAAGATTTTATCAAAATTAATGCCATATTTTTGTTCAAAACCTTTAACTACTAACATTGCCTTATACCTTGGTTGAGAACTCCCTTCAACCATCTTTAGCTTGAATACCCATTTGCTTTTGAGTGTCTTTCTTCCCAGAGGTAGACTTATCAAATCATAAGTCTGGTTTTCATAGATGGACTTCATTTCTTCTTCCGTCGCCCTCCACCATTCTTTGCTATTTTTGTCATTCACTGCTTCTTCAAAGGATTCTGGTTCACCATCTTCTGTCAGCATAAGGTATTCAGTTAGATTGTACCTTGTTGACGGCCTCCTTTCTCGTTCAGACCTTCTTGTAGGTTGAGGCGGAGTTGCAATGGTTTCAGCTTCATGCCTTTCTTCTATGTTTTCTCGTGGGACTTCAACTCCTTGTTGAACTTGCTGGAAGGGAGGATCCTTTACTGGAACTTCTTAAGTAGTCCTATTCTTATTTTCTTTCTTTACATCTTCAATAGTTTGATTTTCAAAGAAAATAACATCCCGACTTCTTATTATTTTCTTTTTATTAGGGTCCCACAATCTATATTCAAATTCTTCATGTCCATATCCCAAAAAGATTCAATCTCTTGATTTAGGATCAAGTTTATTCCTTTCATCCTTTGGGATATGAACAAATGCCCGACACCCAAAAACTTTTAAATGTTGCATATTGATAGACTTACCGGACCATACCTTTTCTGGAACATCTCCATTCAAAGGAACTGAACGCGAAAAATTGATCAAATCAACAGCTGTCCTCATAGCCTCCCCCCAAAATGGATTTGATAGCCTTGCATGTGATAGCATAGCTCGAATCCTTTCAGTAATAGTCCGATTCATTCTTTCAGCAACGTCATTTTGCTGCGGGGTCTTTGGAACAGTCTTCTCCAATCGGATCCCATGACTGTTACAATGGTCTTTGAATGGTCCTTGGTATTCTCCACCATTATCAGCCCGAACACATTTTAATTTAAGGCCCATTTCTCGTTCAATCCTTTTATGAAAATTTTTGAAAGACTCCAAAACTTGATCCTTTGATTTTAATGCATAGGACCAAACTTTTCTAGAAAAATCATCAATAAAAGTCACAAAGTACAAAGCACCACCAATTGTTCTTTCATTCATTTGACAAACATCAGTATGTACAAGCTCAAGAGGTTTTTCTTTCTTTGTATGGGGATAATGTTTGAAAGCAATTCTTTGCTGTTTCCCTTTTATACAGTCGGTATAAGGTATGAAATCAAATTTTTCAAATTTTGGCAAATAATTATTTTTAGCCAAAATTGACATACCTTTTTCACTCATGTGCCCTAGCCTTTTGTGCCACAACTCCATTGATGATTCCACCACTGCACAAGCATTATTATCAATTTTTGCATTAGTAACATAAAGGGTATTTACCTTTCTTCCTTTAGCAATAATCAAATTGCCCTTTGTTAACTTCCGAATTCCACTAGTGAAATGACTAGAGAACCCTTCATCGTCCAACTTTCCCGTAGAAATTAAATTCAACCTCAGGTCCAGTACATGTCTCACATCTTTCACCTTTAATTTGCATCCCAAGGCAGTAGTTATTAAAATATCACCAAAACCATGAATTTTACAGGTGCCACTATTACCCATTTTTACAAAACCATTTTCTATAGGATGATAAGAAGAGAAGAACTCCCTATGCGGAGTAACGTGGTAGGAAGCCCTTGAGTCAATAACCCAAGAGAAATCTTGAAAGGTAAAGTTCAAGGAATTTTCATCACTTACAATTATCACATCTCCATTTGAAGCTGTGGCTGTAGTTTCTTCGAACACGTTCTCTTGTTTCTTTTGCTCCTCTTTTCCTTTGTTAAAATCCCGTTTCCAATTCCAACAATCCTTTTTGATGTGGCCTTTCCTTTTATAGTAAAAACATTCAACTTCTTTTCTACTAATAGACTTACCTCTTGAGTGTCCTCTTCCTCGATTTGGTCCTCGACTTTGGCTTCGTCCACGTCTTCCATATTTTTCAAAAACCAAAGCCTCACCTTCAAATTCTTGTCCAAGCTCTTTCCTCCTTGTTTCTTCGTTGAGTAGAGCTTCCTTCACCATATCCAAGGTCAAAACTCCATTTGGAGTAGAGTTAGAAATAGTAACAAACAAGGTTTCCCAACTATCAGGCAGTGAACTAAACAACAAAAGAGCTTGAACCTCATCATCCAAATTTAATTTCAAGGTTGCACAATGATTAATTAACCCTTGAAAATCATTTAGATGCTCTGACATACTAGAGCCCTCCTTATAACGAAGACGAGTAATTTTCTTTAATAGTGAAGCTTTGTTTAAACCATGTTTCCTTTCATACATTGCTTCAAGTTTCTTCCACAAAACATCAGCTCTTGTTTCTTTAGAAACATGATTAAAAACACTTTGATCAATTCAAGCACGAATTTGACCTACCGTTTTTCTGTGCATCCTTTCCCACTCGGCATCAGACTTACCTTCGGGTTTTGCAGCGTCTCCAAGCACTGGATCCCACAGGTCTCGTATGATCAAGTGGTCCTCCATTCGAGGCTTCCAAATAGCATAGTTGCTATGATTCAACTAGATCATGGTGCCAGTTGATTCCTCCATTGCTCCTTGAATTATGAAAATGACAGAACCTTGCTCTGATACCACTTTGTTGGGAGAAATGGACTCTAAAATAGAAAGAAGCTTTTAAAATGTGGCACTTTATATTTGAGTGTGTATAGTACAAAAGAAAGAAACAAACAATAAAAGGGAGGGAGGAACTTGAACTCTCCAAAAACAACCTTACAAGGAACATTCCTTTTACACACACTCACACACTCAATTCATGCACTTGAACTAATGCTAAAGCTTGCCAAAACCTCCTCTATTTATAGTTGAAAGCCCTGCACTCGATTGGCCACATTTGGAGGTACCTACCCCTGCACCCAATTGGCCATGTTTGGAGGCACCTACCCCGCACCCGATTGGCCACGTTTGGAGGCACCTACCCTGCACCTCATAGGTCATAACCTTTGGCTTGTTCTTGTTGGTCAAAATGGGTGGCTTCAGTATATAAATAGCCACAAACCTTAACAATATGTGTGTATAATGACATTTTTCTGCGTCCTTTAATCGTCTTTGATCAAACTTTTGAGATTCACAAAAAATTCACAATATGAATTGTTAATTCCTAGGCATTGCAATATTCTCACTTCTGCAAGTATGCTTGCTCAGAGGAAAATCCTGAGCTCCAGGACATGGGAGGACCAGCTGAAGGTCTGTACTTAAATATGATATTCATGTCCTGTTATCTCCAAGAAATGGGAAAAATATCTTTATTCGAATAATTTCATTAACTAGAGCAGGTGGATTCGGCGTCGCATTTGATCCCCTTGATGGTTCCAGCATTGTTGACACTAACTTCAGTGTTGGTGCAATCTTTGGAGTATGGCCTGGAGACAAGCTTACTGGGGTAACTGAAGCCGATCAAGTTGCTACTGCCACGGGAATTTTCGGTCCTCGGACTACATAAGTTCTTGCTCTCAAGAATATTCCTGGAACCCATGAATTCCTATTGCTTGATGAGGGTTTAGACGCTGTACTCGACTTTTGTGCCTTATTTTCCATGTTCTCTTATCAAGGGTTAACTGCATCTCCTATCTGATGATCTTTTCAGCTGCCCAGGCATTTCTTGGGCATCAAAACTCTGGGAAATATTACTTTCCTTTTTATTAAATTTCATTTTCCTGATCCTGGTAAATGGCAACATGTGAAAGATACTTTGTCAATTGGCGAAGGAAAAATGTTTTCCCCTGGAAACCTGAGGGCCACTTCAGACAACCCTGACTATGCCAAGGTTTCTTCTGCTCTCCCTTTACCATTGTGTCTTTCTAATTCGTGTTTCTTCATTTAATTATATTTACATGCCATTGTCACTTGCAGCTGATTGACTATTATGCCCGTTAGAAGTACACGTTGCGATACACAAGAGGGATGGTACCTGATGTTAATCAAGTAATTTTTCATCCCTTCTCTAGTAGTTTGTTATTAAATCCAATAAAGCAAAACGCAAATAAATCCACGTGGCCTCATAGATATGTTATTTTGGGGATGGACTTTGCAGATCATTGTGAAAGAGAAAGGAATTTTTACAAATGTGGTATCTCCATCAGCCAAAGCCAAGCTGAGGCTGCTGTTTGAAGTGGCTCCGTTAGGGTTCTTGATTGAAAAAGCTGGTGGCTATAGCAGTGGCGGCAAACAGTCTGTGCTAGACAAGGTGATCACTAACCTAGATGACAGGACTCAGGTAGCTTATGGATCCAAGAATGAGATTATCCGATTTGAAGAAACACTGTATGAATCATCTAGGCTCAAGGTTGCTGAACCAGCGGGGGCTGCTGCCTGAGCACGTCCGTGACCGAAGATTCTTGATTTGTCTGTTTCTTTTTTCCTTACTTATAGTAAATGCTTTGGTCGAATAAGATGATGTTTGGAAAGGTGTAAGTAAATTATGATCATGAGAACAGTTATTGATCAAATCAGTTTTCTTCTGGCTGGTTGTGTGGAACATCAGTGCCAAGTAAAACAGCACTAATTTTCCATATGAACTAAGCAGAGATAACCACTTTGAAGCTGATGCTGCACATACCCATAGCCAATAAGTATTTTTTATAGTACCTCTTTTCAGTGAACATGTTTATCCATGATGTCTATGGCTGAAAAGAATTCTACAGGTCCGTGAAGAGAGAATTATTTGAATTTTGACATTTATCTTCGACTAAAATTCCTGATTAGGAGAACGGTTTCATTATTATCAGGAAACATGCATTTCCGAACTGACAATGTCATTATTTAGGAAATTTTAATGCTGGTTGTTGATCCCATAGATTTGTAGTTAGCAAAGAAGACTTGTTATAGGAATAATCTAAGACCCCTTGTTTTTCTCAATGAATCCAATCTATTTAGTGTTTCCTAGGATAACTTCCACAAGGAAATAAGGATACATTCTTCCAAGAAGTTATCTGATCTGTAAGATGCAAATGTCTCTGATGAACAGCCCGGAGTTTCTCGTCACAAATTCTATTCTATAAGCTGGAGTGGTTCCATTAATGTTGGGAAGCCACATCGTGGAAAAGAAGGAAGAACTGGATGCGGTATCACTTCCACATTATTTGATGTTAATCTCCTGACAATTTTGATGAAAGAGTGGTCCTTGTCCTTTTGACGTGACAATAAATTCACCTCCTATCTCCTTATCTGGTATGTTTTCTACAGAAAGACCACGTGGGAGACAGGAAATGGCATGGATCAGTTGGAGGCATTGTTGATGCACCAATAGACAAAGTCTGGAGCATGGTGTCTCAAAGCAGCAGATTACACGAGTGGATGCCAAAGGTCGAAAAATGCACGGATTTGGTGGGAGCGGAAGGCGTTCCAGACTACATCCAGCTGGTCTCAGGTTTCATGTTCCCTCAAAGAGATGGGGACAGGTCATGGATCAAGGAAAGGCTTGTCCTCATGGACCCTTCCTGTCACGGTTACACATATCGAATGGAAGCAAGCAACAGAGGCCTGGATGGATCTGTAAAGCTCATAGATTATGGCGATGGCTCAACTCTAGTTGACTGGAAATTCGACATACATCCCGTGGAAGGTGTGTCCGAGGAATACATAATAGACTACTTGTGGTATCTTTACAAGTCTTGTATTAATAGGGTTCTGGGTGCCGCCATTGAGGCTTCATCTGTGAACCAAGAATCAAGCACTAGTGTCAACGAAACGTAACTTCTTAACATTGAAATATGCCATTCCATGTGTAACACACGTATTTTAAGGAAATAATAAATATGTTCAAGGTGTACTTCTCCAGTTGTCTTACTTGCCGTTGCTTATAACTTCATCTTTATTTGAAAGGTATAACATAGGTATGGCATGTTTATCTTCCCCATTAATGAAAACAATTTCTCAACTAATGATTTGCACGTCTTCCGGAGCCATTTGTCTAACACAGGCTAATGTCTACACTCAACGGCAACAATTATCATCTCCTATACAGTTGATAATGACACTTCAGGAAGCATATGTACTGTAGAAATGTAAATGCTACAAATGGGAGAGGATACGCATATTTATTTTATCTTATTTTTAAAAATAAATTTGAAAAATATTGAACAGTAGGCTTCTATTACTCACTCATATTCTCAAAAATTATATCCCAACAAAACATGCGTAATTCTTTTAATATTTTATAGTTTCACAAAAATAAGCCAATGTTCAATTAGCATACTTTATTTTCTAGGATTTTGTTCATCATTTTTCTTTATTACTTATATTTTACATTTATAACTAAAATTTGGAAATATAGAATAATTATGACGAATAGTTTTCTATATTCATCTTTTATAATATTTTTTATTTTTATATATACATAGATCATCCACTGATTCCTAATATATCTTATGTATGATGCACATTACTGCAAATGTGGTAATAAATAAAAATAGCCAGTAAAATTAATAAGATAAGGATTTTTCATAACCATACTTTATCTTTTTAGAAGTTTATTCATCATATTTATTTATAATTTAATCATAGCTAAATTTTTAATATGTAATGTAGTTATAATGAATATTTTGTTATTTAATCTTATCTAAGAAAAACTTGTTTACAATATGTTTTTCTTATATAAATATAATGTGCTTCAATTTGTAATTTATCTACTATATATGATACATTACTTTCGACTCATTAAGTATAAATTATACAATAATTTGAGAATATGCAAAGGACTTCATACTTATTTATCCTTTTCTTTTAAATATAAAGTTAAAGTTTGAATAATTTGTATTACATATTGAAATATCTTATAAGATTATTATTTCCCAACAAACAATACATTGTCCTAATTTAACTTGTTAAATTCAAGGTATACTATAATTTTGCATCAATTTTTTCAATAAATCATATCAATGTTACGAAGTTTTGCTCAAATTTCATTTAATTCTACAAAACTAAATTTAAATTGATTACTTATTGAATGTTCATTATAAATTTTCTTATATAACAAAAAAAACTTAGGCAAAAATTGAATTTATTAAAATAATTAAAAATATCATTAGTTTTCAAAGAAATTTAAAGTCAACAATTGATTTTTAACTTCTTGTATGTTTAAAATGCATAATCAAATTTTTTAATACTTTAATTCTTTGGTTATTATGTAAACCATACTTGTTACTCCAAGCATGCTTATACAGTCCACATATATTATCTATCCGCACACACACACACACACACACATATATCACAAATCTTTTAGTGGGTTTGAACAACTATCAATTTATAATATATATTCGTAAATTAATTTATTTGAAAAAGTTCATTCTTATTATCTATTATTTCATACATATAACAGTGAATAAATTTATTGAGAAAAAAATGCATTTGGG
This sequence comes from Avicennia marina, assembly GCA_019155195.1. Classification (NCBI taxonomy): domain Eukaryota; kingdom Viridiplantae; phylum Streptophyta; class Magnoliopsida; order Lamiales; family Acanthaceae; genus Avicennia; species Avicennia marina. The sequence continues at coordinate 3,502,653 of CM032772.1, forward strand.
TTTAGTTATAAAGTTTCAAATTATGAAAGGATATAATTTTTATATTTTATAGAAGGGACTAAATAAGATTTTGGTATGCTATCCATTTTTAAAAAAATATTTTTCTCATATTAAAAGAAGTAATGGTTTTTAAACTAAAAAGGTATTTACATAACAAATAGACACTTATGAATCAAAAATAAAATGAATATCATGAAACCAAAATCTGGCATATTTGTTATTCAAATATGCAAGGTCCGTGTGTCTTAATATGTGTGTGTGTGTGTGTGTGTGTGTGTGTGTGTACATATTCTTTTTTCTCTTTTGAGTGCTATACAATGAATTGTGTACAATTATACAATATAAAATTAATTTCAAAAATGATTTTGAAGGAGAACAATTATATTGCAGTTTACGTCCCACTAAATATTTAAGCTGAAAGTAT